>OX596289.1:20227027-20827027 GCA_951394225.1 Harpalus rufipes
ACAGTAACTTCCACGAAACTTTACCTGTAACAGCGTGGGCACCACGGATGGCCCCAAAAACCTTGTATTCACTAAATTTCAGTGCATCTGATGATTTTATGCCCTAATCAATCGATTTTCATCGATACATCACGTAGAATATGTATCCGAGATTTTCTTATAAATCGTTCGTTTCAGACTGTGAAACGGCCAAATATGATGTAAAAACTGTTTCTCTCGCCTTCAAACGCTTAAAAATGCTATTGCTAAGCGAAATACGTGCGATTTGAATGTTTTACAGTAACTTCCACGGAACTTTAGCTGTACCGGCGAGGGCACCACGGAGGGCCTCCAAAACCTTGTATTTACTAAAATTCAGTGCATCTGATGATTTTATGCCCTAATCAATCGATTTCCATCGATACATCACGTAGAATATGTATCCGAGTTGTTCTTACAAATCGTTCGTTTCAGACCGTGAAACGGCCAAATATGATGTAAAAAATGTTTCTCTCGCCTTCAAATGCTTAAAAATGCAATTTGGAAGCGAAATGCGTGTGATTTGAGAGTTTTACAGTAACTTCCACGGAACTTTAGCTGTACCGGCGAGGGCACCACGGAGGGCCCCCAAAACCTTGTATTCACTAAAATTCAGTGCATCTGATGATTTTATGCCCTAATCAATTGATTTCCATCAATACATCACGTAGAATACGTTTCCGAGATGTTCTTACAAATAGTTCGTTTCAAACCGTGAAACGGCCAAATATGATGTAAAAACTGTATCTCTCGCCTTCAAACGCTTAAAGTGCTATATCTAAGCGAGATACGTGCGATTCGCGTGTTTTACAGTAACTTCCACGGAACTTTAGCTGTACCGGCGAGGGCACCACGGAGTGTCCCCAATACCTTGTATTCAGTTAAATTCAGTGCATCTGATGATATTATGACCTAATCAATCGCTTTCCATCGATACATCACGTAGAATATGTCTCCGAGATGTTCTTACAATTCGTTCGTTTCAGACCGTGAAACGGCCAAATATGATGAAAAAACTGTTTCTCTCGCCTTCAAACGCTTAAAAATGCTATTTCTAAGCGAAATACGTGCGATTTGAGTGTTTTACAGTAACTTCCACGGAACTTTAGCTGTACCGGCGAGGGCACCACGGAGGGCCCCCAAAACCTTGTATTTACTAAAATTCAGTGCATCTGTTGATTTTATGCCTTAACCAATCGATTTCCATCGATACATCACGTAGAATGTGTATCCGAGATGTTCTTACAAATCGTTCGTTTCAGACCGTGAAACGGCCAAATATGATGTAAAAACTGTTTCACTCGCCTTCAAACGCTTAAAAATGCTATTTCTAAGCGTAGTACGTGTGATTTGAGTGTTTTACAGTAACTTCCACGAAAGTTTAGCTGTACCGGCGAGAAAACCACGGATGGTCCCCAAAACCTTGTATTCACTAAAATTCAGTTCATTTGATGATTTTATGCCCTAATCAATCGATTTTTATCGATACATCACGTAGAATATGTATCCGAGATGTTCTTACAAATCGTTCGTTTCAGACCGCGACACGGCCAAATATGATGTAAAAACTGTTTCTCTCGCCTTCAAACGCTTAAAAATGCTATTTCTAAGCGTAGTACGTGTGATTTAAGTGTGTTACAGTAACTTCCACGGAACTTTAGCTGTACCGGCGAGGGCACCACGGAGGGCCCCCGAAACCTTGTATTTACTAAAATTCAGTGTATCTGATGATTTTATGCCCTAATCAATCGATTTCCATCGATACATCACTTAGAATACGTTTCCGAGATGTTCTTACAAATCGTTCGTTTCAGACCGTGAAACGGCCAAGTATGATGTAAAAACTGTTTCTCTCGCCTTCAAACGTTTAAAAATGCTATTTCTAAGCGAAATACTTCTGATTTGAGTGTTTTACAGTAACTTCCTCGGAACTTTAGCTGTACCGGAGAGGGCACCACGAATGGTTCCCAAAACTTTGTATCCATTAAAATTCAGTGCATCTGATGATTTTATGCCCTAATCAATCGATTTCCATCGATACATCACGTAGAATATGTATCCGAGATGTTCTTACAAATCGTTCGTTTCAGACCGTGAAACGGCCAAATATGATGTAAAAACTGTTTCTCTCGCCTTCGAACGCTTAAAAATGCTATTTCTAAGCAAAATACGTGTGATTTGAGTGTTTTACAGTAACTTCCACGGAACTTTAGCTTTACCGGCGAGGGCACCATGGATGGCCCCCAAAACCTTGTATTCACTAAAATGCAGCGCATCTGATGATTTTATGCCCTAATCAATCGATTTCCATCGATACATCACGTAGAATATGCATCCGAGATGTTCTTACAATTCGTTCGTTTCAGACCGTCAAACGGCCAAATATGATGTAAAAACTGTTTCTCTCGCTTTCAAACGCTTAAAAATGCTATTTCTAAGAGAAATACTTGCGATTTCAGTGTTTTACAGTAACTTCCACGGAACTTTAGTTGTACCGGCGAGGGCATCACGGATGGCCCGCAAAACCTTGTATTCACTAAAATTCAGTCCATCTGATGATTTTATACCCTAATCAATCGACTTCCATCGATACATCACGTAGAATACGTTTCCGAGATGTTCTTATAAATCGTTCGTTTCAGACCGTGAAACGGCCAAATATGATGTAAAATCTGTTTCTCTCGCCTTCAAACGCTTAAAAATGCTATTTCTAAGCGAAATACGTGCGATTTGAGTGTTTACAGTAACTTCCACGGTACTTTAGCTGTACTGGTGAGGGCACCACGGAGGGTCCCCAGAACGTTGTAATTACTAAAATTCAGCGCATCTGAAGATTTTATGCCCTAATCAATCGATTTCCATCGATACATCACGTAGAATATGTATCCGAGATGTTCTTACAAATCGTTCGTTTCAGACAGTGAAACGGCCAAATATGATGTAAAAACTGTATCTCTCGCCTTCAAACGCTTAAAATGCTATATCTAAGCGAGATACGTGTGATTTGAGTGTTTTACAGTAACTTCCACGAAACTTTAACTGTACCGGCGAGGGCACCACGGAGGGCCCCCAAAACCTTGTATTCACTAAAATTCAGTGCTTCTGATGATTTTATGCCCTAATCAATTGATTTCCATCGATACATCACGTAGAATACGTTTCCGATATGTTCTTACAAATCGTTCGTTTCAGACCGTGATACGGCCAAATATGATGTAAAAACTGTGTCTCTCGCCTTCAAACGCTTAAAAATGCTATTTCTAAGCGAAATACATGCGATTTGAGTGTTTTACAGTAACTTCCACGGAACTTTACCTGTACCGGCGAGGGCACCACGGAGGGCCTCCAAAACCTTTTATTCACTAAAATTCAGTGCATCTGATGATTTTATGCCCTAATCAATCGATTTTCATCGATACATTACGTAGAATACGTTTCCGAGATGTTCTTACAAATCGTTCGTTTCAGACAGTGAAACGGCCAAATATGATGTAAAAACTGTTTCTCTCGCCTTCAAACGCTTAAAAATGCTATTTGTAAGCGAAATGCGTGTGATTTGAGTGTTTTACAGTAACTTCCACGGAACGTTAGCTGTACCGGCGAGGGCACCACGAATGGTCCCCAAAACCTTGTATCCATTAAAATTCAGTGTATCTTATGATTTTATGCCCCAATCAATCGATTTCCATCGATACATCACGTAGAATATGTATCTGAGATGTTCTTACAAATCGTTCGTTTCAGACCGTGAGACGGCCAAATATGATGTAAAAACTGTTTCTCTCTCCTTCAAATGCTTAAAATGCTATATCTAAGCGAGATACGTGCGATTTGAGTGTTTTGCAGTAACTTCCACGGAACTTTAGCTGTACCGGCGAGGGCACCACGGAGGGCCCCCAAAACCTTGTAATCACTAAAATTCAGTGCATCTGATGATTTCATGCCCTACTCAATCGATTTCCATCGATACATCACGTAGAATATGTATCCGAGATGTTCTTACAAATCGTTCGTTTCAGACCATGAAACGGCCAAATATGATGTAAAAACTGTTTCTCTCGCCGTCAAACGCTTAAAAATGCTATTTCTAAGCGAAATACGTGTGATTTGAGTGTTTTACAGTAACTTCCACGGAACTTTACCTGTACCGGCGAGGTCACCACGGGGGGCCTCCAAAACCTTGTATTCACTAAAATTCAGTGCATCTGATTATTTTATGCCCTAAATAATCGATTTTCCTCGATACATCACGTAGAATACGTTTCCGAGATGTTCTTACAAATCGTTCGTTTCAGACAGTGAAACGGCCAAATATGATGTAAAAACTGTATCTCTCGCCTTCAAACGCTTAAAATGCTATATCTAAGCGAGATACGTGCGATTTGAGAGTTTTATAGTAACTTTCACGGAACTTTAGCTGTACCGGCGAGGGCACCACGGAATGTCCCCAATACCTTGTATTCACTAAAATTCAGTGCATCTGATGATTTTATGACCTAATCAATCGCTTTCCATCGATACATCACGTAGAATATGTATCCGAGTTGTTCTTACAAATCGTTCGTTTCAGACCGTGAAACGGCCAAATATGATGTAAAAACTGTTTCTCTCGCCCTCAAACGCTTAAAAATGCTATTTCTAAACGAAATACGTGTGATTTGAGTGTTTTACAGTAACTTCCACGGAACTTTAGCTGTACCGGCGAGGGCGACACGAAGGGCCCCCAAAACCTAGTATTCACTAAAATTCAGTGCATCTGATGATTTTATGCCCTACTCAATCGATTTCCATCGATACATCACGTAGAATATGTATCCGAGATGTTCTTACAAATCGTTCGTTTTAGACCGTGAAACGGCCAAATATGATGTAAAAACTGTTTCTCTCTCCTACAAACGCTTAAAATGCTATATCTAAGCGAAATACGTTGGATTAGAGTGTTTTACAGTAACTTCCACGAAACTTTAGCTGTACCGGCGAGGGCACCACGGAGGGCCCCCAAAACCTTGTATTCACTAAAATTCAGTGCATCTTATGATTTTGGGCCCTAGTCAATAGATTTCCATTGACACATCACGTAGAATATGTATCCGAGATGTTTTTACAAATCGTTCGTTTCAGACCGTGAAACGGCCAAATATGATGTAGAATCTGTTTCTCTCGCCTTCAAACGCTTAAAAATGCTATTTCTAAGGGAAATACGTGTGATTTGAGTGTTTTACAGTAACTTCCACGGAACTTTAGCTGTAATGGTGAGGGCACCACGGAGGGTCCCCAGAACGTTGTATTTACTAAAATTCAGCGCATCTAAAGATTTTATGCCCTAATCAATCGATTTCCATCGATACATCACGTACAATATGTATCCGAGATGTTCTTACAAATCGTTCGTTTCAGACCGTGAGACGGCCAAATATGATGTAAAAACTGTTTCTCTCTAATTCAAACGCTTAAAATGCTATATCTAAGCGAGATACGTGCGATTTGAGTGTTTTACAGTAACTTCCTCGGAACTTTAGCTGTACCGGCGAGGGCACCACGGAGGGCCCCCAAAACCTTGTATTCACTAAAATTCAGTGCATCTGATGATTTTAAGCCCTAATCAATTGATTTCCATCGATACATCACGTAGAATACGTTTCCGATATGTTCTTACAAATCGTTCGTTTCAGACCGTGATACGGCCAAATATGATGTAAAAACTGTGTCTCTCGCCTTCAAACGCTTAAAAATGCTATTTCTAAGCGAAATACATGCGATTTGAGTGTTTTACAGTAACTTCCACGGAACTTTACCTGTACCGGCGAGGGCACCACGGAGGGCCTCCAAAACCTTTTATTCACTAAAATTCAGTGCATCTGATGATTTTATGCCCTAATCAATCGATTTTCATCGATACATTACGTAGAATACGTTTCCGAGATGTTCTTACAAATCGTTCGTTTCAGACAGTGAAACGGCCAAATATGATGTAAAAACTGTTTCTCTCGCCTTCAAACGCTTAAAAATGCTATTTGTAAGCGAAATGCGTGTGATTTGAGTGTTTTACAGTAACTTCCACGGAACTTTAGCTGTACCGGCGAGGGCAACACGAAGGGCCCCCTAAACCTAGTATTCACTAAAATTCAGTGCATCTGATGATTTTATGCCCTACTCAATCGATTTCCATCGATACATCACGTAGAATATGTATCCGAGATGTTCTTACAAATCGTTCGTTTCAGACCGTGAAACGACCAAATATAATGTAAAAACTGTTTCTCTCGCCTTCAAAGGCTTAAAAATGCTATTTCTAAGCGAAATACGTGTGATTTGAGTGTTTTACAGTAACTTCCACGAAACTTTAGCTGTACCGGCGAGGGCACCACGGAGGGCCCCCAAAACCTAGTGTTCACTAAAATTCAGTACATCTTATGAATTTGGGCCCTAATCAATAGATTTCCATTGCTACATCACGTAGAATATGTATCCGAGATGTTTTTACAAATCGTTCGTTTTAGACCGTGAAACGGCCAAATATGATGTAAAAACTGTTTCTCTCGCCTTCAAACGCTTAAAAATGCTATTTCTAAGGGAAATAAGTATGATTTGAGTGTTTTACAGTAACTTCCACGGAACTTTAGCTGTACCGGCGAGGGCAACACGTAGGGCCCCCAAAACCTAGTATTCACTAAAATTCAGTGCATCTGATGATTTTATGCCCTACTCAATCGATTTCCATCGATACATCACGTAGAATATGTATCCGAGATGTTCATACAAATCGTTCGTTTCAGACCGTGAAACGTCCAAATATAATGTAAAAATTGTTTTACTCGCCTTCAAACGCTTAAAAATGCTTTTTACCTCTCGCTAAGAGAGGTATTGCATTCATGCTAAAAATCGCATATCCAGATTTTATTGAATAAGCACGTTTTAAGGTCCCTACAATCCGATTTTAACATTTTTACGATGATGTCTCTGTGTGTGTGTGTGTGTGTGTGTGTGTGTGTGTGTGTGTGTGTGTGTGTGTGTGTGTGGATGTGTGTGTGTGGGATGTTGGAAGGACGGTTACTCAAAAACTATAAGACTTAAAATTTGTTTAACAACGTATTTCCCAATCGGACATTCATGGGAAGATCTGAAAAGGTTTTGGTAACAATTGGACAACCGGAAGTAGAAGATTCTTGAAAAAAAATCTTCTAAATATTATTTTTTGAAAATTTTTCTTGATAATATTAAAGAAAAATAAATTCTCTTTCTGATACATTTAAATATTTTTATACATATTTTATAGATTTAGAGATAAAAGGAATATAATATATAAAATAATGTTGTAATTAATTTTACAACCGAAAGGATGCCATGAAAAATAGTTGCAAATTTAAATTATTTGTAACTGACAGATAAATGTCAGTGTCAGAAATAATGAGTAATGAAAGAAAAATGTATTTGGAGAATCCCTTAATTCTTGATCTGTGACTATTATGGAGATGACAAGTCTAGGTTGAAGGACTTAAATTTGTTTCAAACATTATGGGACAATGTACACCAGTACTGTAGACTAGAGTAACTTTGAATTGCGAAAAAGCTATCAAATTCTTCTCAAGTAAGTTGTAAATATTGACAAAATTACACATCGATATAAGAATAATCGGAGTGCAATCTATCCGTCACTTTATTAAAGGGAATTAAGGTTATTTAGATATAACAAGTATGAAAAAATAAAATGTAAAAGAAGATATATAAGAATAGATGCACAATCCAGATATATACATTTTAGACCGCCCAAAATTAATGTTTTTACTAGAAGAATATGAAGAGAAAGTAAACAAGGTTGTTCGAATTGAAAATTGCTGTTACCAGCCTAATATTTATATATGGTAAACTCTACTTTGTAATTTATTGTAACATAATTTATGGTAAAATATCTTTATGTTGAGACATGCTATTATTGAATAATAAAGAAGTTTATACGTCATAGATTTATATGAATATATTATTTGTATTTATAAAAATAATCTTTGATTTATGCATACAGCCAGGTAAAATATACGGCGAGAGGTTATGTGCTGGCCACATCAGATTTTTCTAAACGATATACATGTGATTTGAGTGTTTCACAGTAACTTTCACGGAACTTTAGCTGTACCAGCGAGGGCACCACGGAGGGCTTCCAAAACCTTATATTCTCTAAAATTCAGTGCATCTGATGATTTTATGCCCTAATCAATCGATTTTCATCGATACTTCACGTAGAATATGTCCGAGGTGTTCTTACAAATCGTTCGTTTCAGACCGTGAAACGGCCAAAAATGACGTAAAACTGTTTCTCTCGCCTTTAAACGCTTAAAAATGCTATATCTATGCAAAATACGTGTGATTTGAGTGTTTCACAGTAACTTGCACGGAACTTTAGCTGTACCGGCGAGGGCACCACGGAGGGCCCCCAAAACCTTGTATTCAAAAAAATGCTACGTCTAAGCGAAATACGTGTGATTTGAGTGTTTTACAATAACTTCCATAGAACTTTAGCTGTACCGGCGAGGGCAACACGGAGGGCCCCCAAAACCTTGTATTCACTAAAATTCAGTGCATCTAATAATTTTATGCCCAAATCAATCGGTTTCATCGATACATCACGTAGAATACGTTTCCGAGATGTTCTTACAAAACGTTCGTTTCAAACTGTGAAACGGCCAAATATGATGTAAAAACTGTTTCTCTCGCCTTCAAACGCTTAAAAATGCTATTTCTAAGCGAAATACGTGTGATTTGAGTGTTTTACAGTAACTTCCACGGAACTTTAGCTGTACCGGCGAGGTCAACACGGAGGGCCCCCAAAACCTTGTATTTACTAAAATTCAGTGCATCTGATGATTTTCTGCCCTAATCAATCGATTTCCATCGACACATCACGTAGAATATGTATCCGAGATGTTCTTACAAATCGTTCGTTTCAGACCGTGAAACGGCCAAATATGATGTAAAAACTGTTTCTCTCGCCTTCAAACGCTTAAAAATGCTATTTCTAGGCAAAATACGTGTGATTTGAGTGCTTTACAGTAACTTCCACGGAACTTTAGCTGTACCGGCGAGGGCACCATGGATGGCCCCCAAAACCTTGTATTCACTAAAATGCAGTGCATCTGATGATTGTATGCCCTAATCAATCGATTTCCATCGTTACATCACGTAGAATATGTATCCGAAATGTTCTTACAATACGATTGTTTCATACCGTGAAACAGCCAAATATGATGTAAAAACTTTTTCTCTCGCTGTCAAACGCTTAAAAATGCTATTTCTAAGCGATATACGTGCGATTTGAGTGTTTTACAGTAACTTCAACGGATCTTTAGCTGCACCGGCGAGGGCACCACGTAGGGCCCCCAAAACCTTGTTTCACTAAAATGCAGTGTATCTGATGATTTTATGCCCTAATCAATCGATTTTCATCGATACATCACGTAGAATACGTTTCCGAGATGTTCTTACAAATCGTTCGTTTCAGACCGAGAATCGGCCAAGTATGACGGAAAAACTGTTTCTCTCGCCTTCAAACGCTTAAAAATGCTATTTCTAAGCGAAATACGTGTTATTTGAGTGTTTTACAGTAACTTAAACGGAACTTTAGGTGTACCGGCGAGGGCACCACGGAGGGCCCCCAAAACTTTGTATTTACTAAAATTCAGTGCATCTGATGATTTTATGCCCCAATCAATCGATTTCCATCGATACATCACGTAGAACATGTATCCGAGATGATCTTACAAATCATTCGTTTCAGACCGTGAGACGGCCAAATATGATGTAAAAATTGTTTCTCTCGCCTTCAAACGCTTAAAAATGCTATTTCTAAGCGAAATACGTGTGACTTGAGTGTTTTACAGTAACTTTCACGGAACTTTAGCTGTACCGGCGAGGGCACCACGGAGGGCCCCCAAAACCTTGTATTCACTAAAATTCAGTGCATCTGATGATTTTATGCCCCAATCAATCGATTTCCATCGATACATCACGTAGAATATGTATCCGAGATGTTCTTACAAATCGTTCGTTTCAGACCGTGAATCGGCCAAATATGATGTAAAAACTGTTTCTCTCGCCTTCAAACGCTTAAAAATGCTATTTCTAAGCGAAATACGTGTGACTTGAGTGTTTTACAGTAACTTTCACGGAACTTTAGCTGTACCGGCGAGGGCACCACGGAGGGCCCCCAAAACCTTGTATTCACTAAAATTCAGTGCATCTGATGATTTTATGCCCCAATCAATCGATTTCCATCGATACATCACGTAGAATATGTATCCGAGATGTTCTTACAAATCGTTCGTTTCAAACCGTGAAACGGCCAAATATGACAGAAAAACTGTTTCTCTCGCCTTCAAACACTTAAAAATGCTATTTCTAAGCGAAATACATGTGATTTGAGTGTTTTACAGTAACTTCCTCGGAAAAGTAGCTGAAGCGGCGAGGTAACACGGAGGGCCCACAAAACGTTGTATTCTCTAAAATTCAGTGCATCTGATGATTTTATGCCCTAATCAATCGATTTCCATCGATACATCACGTAGAATATGTATCCGAGATATTCTTACAAATCGTTCGTTTCAGACCGTGAAACGGCTAAATATGACGTAAAACTCTGTCTCTCGCCTTCAAACGCCTCAAAATGCTATTTCTAAGTGAGACACGTGCGATTTGATTGTTTTACAGTAACTTCCACGGAACTTTAGCTGTAACGGCGAGGGCACCACGGAGGGCCCCCAAAACTTTGAATTTACTAAAATTCAGTGCATCTGATGATTTTATGCCCCAATCAATCGATTTCCATCGATACATCACGTAGAACATGTATCCGAAATGATCTTACAAATCATTCGTTTCAGACCGTGAAACGGCCAAATATGATGTAAAAATTGTTTTACTCGCCTTCAGACGCTTAAAAATGCTTTTTCTAAACGAAATACTTGTGACTTGAGTGTTTTATAGTAACTTCCACGGAACTTTAGCTTTACCGGCGAGGGCACCACGGAGGGCCCCCAAAACTTTGTATTTACTAAAATTCAGTGCATCTGATGATCTTATGCCCCAATCAATCGATTTCCGTCGATACATCACGTAGAATATGTATCCGAGATGTTCTTACAAATCATTCGTTTCAGACCGTGAAACGGCCAAATATGATGTAAAAATTGTTTTACTCGCCTTCAAACGCTTAAAAATGCTTTTTCTAAACGAAATACGTGTGACTTGAGTGTTTTACAGTAACTTCCACGGAACTTTAGCTGTACCGGCGAGGGCCCCACGGAGGGCCCCCAAAACTTTGTATTTACTAAAATTCAGTGCATCTGATAATTTTATGCCCCAATCAATCGATTTCCATCGATACATCACGTAGAATATGTATCCGAGATGTTCTTACAAATCATTCGTTTCAGACCGTGAAACGGCCAAATATGATGTAAAAATTGTTTTACTCGCCTTCAATCGCTTAAAAATGCTTTTTCTAAGCGAAATACGTGTGATTTGAATGTTTTACAGTAACTTCCACAGAAATTTAACTGTACCGGCGAGGGCACCAAGGAGGGTCCCTAAAACGTTGTATTCACTAAAATTCAGCGCATCTGAAGATATGATGCCCTAATCAATCGATTTCCATCGATACATCACGTAGAATATGTATCCGAGACGTTCTTACAAATCGTTCGTTTCAGACCGTGAAACGGCCAATTATGATGTAAAAACTGTTTCTCTCGCCTTCAAACGCTTAAAAATGCTATTTCTAAGCGAAATACGTGTGATTTGAGTGTTTTACAGTAACTTGCATGGAACTTAAGCTGTACCGGCGAGGGCACCACGGAGGGCTCCCAAAACCTTGTATTCACTAAAATTCAGTGCACCTGATGATTTTATGCCCTAATCAATTGATTTCCATCGATACATCACGTAGAATACGTTTCCGAGATGTTCTTACATATCGTTCGTTTCCGACCATGAAACGGCCAAATATGATGTAAAAACCGTTTCTCTCGCTTTCAAACGCTTAAAAATGCTATTTCTAAGCGATATACTTGCGATTTGAGTGTTTTACAGTAACTTCAACGGATCTTTAGCTGCACCGGCGAGGGCACCACGTAGGGCCCCCAAAACCTTGTATTCACTAAAATTCAGTGCATCTGATGATTTTATGCCCCAATCAATCGATTTCCATCGATACATAACGTAGAAAATGTATCCGAGGTGTTCTTACAAATCGTTCGTTTCATATCGTGAAATGGCCAATTATGATGTAAAAACTGTTTCTCTCGCCTTCAAACGCTTAAAAATGCTTTTTCTAAACGAAATACGTGCGATTTGAGTGTTTTACAGTAACTTCCACGGAACTTTAGCTGTACCGGCGAGGGCACCACGGAAGGCCCCCAAAACCTTGTATTCACTAAAATTCAGTGCATCTGATGATTTTATGCCCTAACAATCGATGTCCATAGATACATCACGTAGATTATGTATCCGAGATGTTCTTACAAATCGTTCGTTTCAGACCGTGAAACAGGAAAATATGATGTAAAAACTGTTTCTTTCGTCTTCAAACGCTTAAAAATGCTTTTTCTAAGCGAAATACGTGTGATTTGAATGTTTTACAGTAACTTCCACAGAAATTTAACTGTACCGGCGAGGGCACCAAGGAGGGTCCCTAAAACGTTGTATTCACTAAAATTCAGCGCATCTGATGATTTTATGCCCTAATCAATTGATTTCCATCGATACATCACGTAGAATATGTATCCGAGATGTTCTTACAAATCGTTCGTTTCAGACCGTGAAACGGCTAAATATGATGTAAAACTCTGTCTCTCGCCTTCAAACGCTTCAAAATGCTATTTCTAAGTGAAACACGTGCGATTTGAGTGTTTTACAGTAACTTCCACAGAACTTTAGCTGTACCGGCGAGGGCACCACGGAGGCCCCAAAACCTTGTACTCACTAAAATTTAGTGCATCTGATTATTTTATGCCCTAATCCATCGATTTCCTTCGATACATCACGTAGAGTATATATTCGAAATGTTCTTACAAATCGTTCGTTTCAGACCGTGAAAAGTCCAAATATAATGTCAAAATTGTTTTACTCGCCTTCAAACGCTTAAAAATGCTTTTTCTAAACGAAATACGTGTGACTTGAGTGTTTTACAGTAACTTCCACGGAACTTTAGCTGTACCGGCGGGGGCACCACGGAGGGCTCCCAAAACCTTGTATTCACTAAAATTCAGTGCACCTGATGATTTTATGCCCTAATCAATCGATTTCCATCGATACATCACGTAGAATATGTATCCGAGATGTTCTTACAAATCGTTCGTTTCAGACCGTGAATCGGCCAAATATGATGTAAAAACTGTTTCTCTCGCCTTCAAACGCTTAAAAATGCTATTTCTAAGCGAAATACGTGTGACTTGAGTGTTTTACAGTAACTTTCACGGAACTTTAGCTGTACCGGCGAGGGCACCACGGAGGGTCCCCAAAACCTTGTATTCACTAAAATTCAGTGCATCTGATGATTTTATGCCCCAATCAATCGATTTCCATCGATACATCACGTAGAATATGTATCCGAGATGTTCTTACAAATCGTTCGTTTCAAACCTTGATACGGCCAAATATGACGGAAAAACTGTTTCTCTCGCCTTCAAACACTTAAAAATGCTATTTCTAAGCGAAATACGTGTGATTTGAGTGTTTTACAGTAACTTCCACGGAAATGTAGCTGAAGCGGCGAGGTACCACGGAGGGCCCCCAAAACGTTGTATTCACTAAAATTCAGTGCATCTGATGATTTTATGCCCTAATCAATCGATTTCCATCGAAACATCACGTAGAATATGTATCCGAGATGTTCTTACAAATCGTCCGTTTCAGACCGTGAAACGGCTAAATATGATGTAAAACTCTATCTCTCGCCTTCAAACGCTTCAAAATGCTATTTCTAAGTGAAACACGTGCGATTTGAGTGTTTTACAGTAACTTCCACGGAACTTTAGCTGCACTGGCGAGGGCACCACGGAGGGCCCCCAAAACCTTGTATTCACTAAAATTTAGTGCATCTGATGATTTTATGCCCTAATCAATCGATTTCAATCGATACATCACGTAGAGTATGTATCCGGGATGTTCTTACAAATCTTTCGTTTCAGACCGTGAAACGGCCAAATATGATGTAAAAACTGTTTCTCTCGCCTTCAAACGCTTAACCCTTATTTGTGTAATATGTAAATTAGGCTGTCTTGTCAATTTACCTTTTATTATTTTTTATTTTTTTTGTAATAACTAATATTTTTTATGCGAATATTTTCTAATATTACAATATTTAAAGCTCTATTACATTATTTTTTACCTTCCGTCACCTCTAGGTAAGGAAGATATTGTCTTTGGTCAAAAAATTCGGTGGTGAGTTTTCATTGAATAAGCACGTTTTAGGGTCTTTACAATACGATTTTACTATTTTTACGATGATGTCTGTATGTGTGTGTGTGTTCGTGTGTGCGTGTGTGTGTATGTGTGTGTGTGTGTGTGTATGTGTGTATGTGTGACCGCGTTTTCATTCCAAAAATTACAATTCTTGCGTATTCCTCTTCCCTACAACCATATGCAGACCTGTTTAGATTTTGGTTATAATTGGGTAACCGGAAGTACCCCTGTTTGAAGATTTTAACAGTTTTTCTTGAAAAAATCAGTTAAATGTTATTATAACTTAAAGAATATATTATTGTCTATACGATTTGATTGCATTTTATATTTGATATTCAACAGATATAGAGTTAAAGAAGCATAACGATAATAAATTTTATATAAATTTCATAATTCAGCCAGCTATGCTAACTTAACCATGGAAACTGCTAATATATTCAGGTAATTCAAATTGACAGATGTCAGTATCAATAAAATGAAATCAATGAAAGAATAAGGGAAGTATCTCTATTGTTAGAAGTTTCTAGATATAAGAGAGACGATTACATATTGGTTTGATCATGAGGAGAGATGAATATATTAATAGAAGGTGGAAGAAACATAGGAAGACCAAATATAAGATGAAAAGACTGTATTGTAGAAGACTTGAGAGAAAAGGAACTGAATGAGGACGACACGCAAAACAAAAATGAGTGGAAGAAGAAAATAAAAATAGCGACCCCCTAACGAATGGGAAAAACTAAAGAAGAAGAAGAAGATGTCAGTGTCAAATGCAATTTGCATAGTTTGTTAATGAAATAACTTTACTGGAAATATAGGATCTTTTGCAAGAAAATTTATGTATGGGGCGCGTGCAGTAACATGACTTTGACCCGTGTCAAAATGACAGCAATTAATTATGTCCATAACTGACAAGTGTTATAATTTTTCAATCAAAATTTCATAATTTTCTTATTTCATGTGGTTTGTTTGTTATCAGGAGTATGGAATTCAGTTGCCGAGAAAGGGAATCACATAATACCAAAAATTTATAATCTTTTGCAAGAAAATTTATGTATGGAATTTGTACATAATACACAGGATTGACGGAAGGTATTGTGCTGGCCACATCAGATTTTTTATTGTCAGTGTTAGTTTTGTTTTTTTTTCTAAAAATGTAGAGTTAGATTTAGTTTTATTCGCACCACTATTTTCCTGTGAGAATGTTTCATTTTTAGAGCTAGAAGCTATATCAGATGGGAACACACTTGCCTTGGTTGCGTCATAGTAGACGTCCTTTTGGGAGAAGGGAGTTGGGGAGCTTGTCCTCATTTTCCCTCGTTGCTTCTCTCTCTGTAGCTCTGAGATATCGTAGCATGAAACAGATCTTCGTCTCGAATGTAGTTTGTATCTTGTTTGCCCCGTTGTTGTCGAAATCAGAAGTACTGTATACAGTTCCATTGATTACAAGCTTTTTGTTGCGCAAAAATGCCCTATAGCCCTTTTTTCTCGCTTCTATCATATGAGGTTTTAGTTGTTTTCTTTGTTGTACGATGTCTTTTGTATAATCCTGCTCAATAATTATTTTTGTTCCTTTAAGATGTCTGACATTTGTGAAAATTTCTTTTATTAGTTTTTTTGAATTAAACTCGTCGGCATTTTCTTTCATTGAATTTGCCTAAACGTTTTACTTCTTCCAAATTCAATGATGTAATGTTATTTATTTTTAGGGTTCCTGTAATAAGGTCTATAATGGTTTGTTCTGTGTTTTCGCTTTTTTGGTCTTTAACTCCAAAAAATAGTAAATTTCTTTCGCGAGTTTTTAATTCTAAGCGTTCTACGGACGATTGTTTTTCAGCTAAATAATTCACTTTTTCTTCTATCTTCTTTTGGGCCGTCTTGAATGTATCCAGGGATTTATTGAATATATTGTTATAGTTTGAAATAACATAAAGCTGTAATAAAAAGCGTAATTTTTCTTATTAACTGTACACATAAGGCTGTGTATTAGTATGCAAAAAATGGTGAGTACAGAAATTCGTAATATGCCATTATAAAAAAATACTTATTATGTAATATATGTTTTAAGGCTGAACATTCAGATATGCTACACCCAATTCAGCAATATCATGTTGAATCAACTAAAAATTGGAATGATTGAAATGAGCCAACATCTATAAAATATAAATTATTAACAAGTGTAAGCAATGCACTAGTGTACAAAAAATGGTGTGGGAAGAAAATCGTAATATGTCATTATTGTGTGAAGAAACACCTACCATTGTAACACCTGAACTTAATAATGGAACTGTGTACTCCCCCAACATTATTAAGACAAGCTGCCTACATATTACAACAACATATAAATAAATCAACGCTTTTATCTTTACCAAAAATATTGCGTAAACAAATTATTTTTGAAGCTGTAAAAAGTAATAATAAATACATATTAGAATGATACAACCTTTTTACCTTCCGTCACCTATAGGTAAGGAAGGTATTGTCTTTGGTAAAAAAATTCGGTGGTGAGTTTTCATTGAATAAGCAAGTTTTAGGGTCTTTACAATACGATTTTACTATTTTTACGATGATGTCTGTATGTGTGTGTGTGTGTGTGTCCGTATGTGTGTGTGTGTATGTGTGTGTGTGTGTGTGTATGTGACCGCTTTTTCGTGCACGATATCTCCAATACTAGAATTCCAAAAATTACAATTCTTGCGTATTCCTCTTCCTTACAACCATATGCAGACATGTTTAGATTTTGGTTATAATTGGTCAACCGGAAGTACCCCCATTTGAAGATTTTAACAGTTTTTCTTGAAAAATTCAGTTAAATGTTATTATAACTTAAAGAATGTATTATTCTCTATACGATTTGATTGCACTTTATATTTCATATGCAACAGATATAGAGTTATAGAATAATAAAAATAAAAAATTCGTATAAATTTCATAATTCAGCCAGCTATGCTAACATAACCATGGAAACTGCTAATATATTCAGGTAATTAAAATTGACAGATGTCAGTATCAATAAAAAGAAAGTAATCGCAATTGTGGGTTCGGCCGAGGCTCATGGGGATCGAGGCGCAATTTGGAGTTCGGAGAAAAAGGGTGGGTGTTATTTGAGCCAGAAACCCCACTGAATTTTATGAGCTAGAAACCCCACAAGGTTATTTGAGGCAGAAACCGCCCACTGTTCCTCTACTGCTTAAAAATGCTATTTCTAAGCGAAATACGTGTGATTCGAGTGTCTTACAGTAACTTCCACGGAACTTTAGCTGTACCGGCGATGGCACCACGGGGGGCCCCCAAAACGTTGTATTCACTAAAATTTAGTGCATCTGATTATTTTATGCCCTAATCAATCGATTTCCATCGATACATCACGTAGAATATGTATGCAAGATGTTCTTACAAATCGTTCGTTTCAGACCGAGAAACGGCCAAATATGATGTAAAAACTGTGTCTCTCGCCTTCAAACGCTTAAAAATGCTGTTTCTAAGCGAAATACGTGCGATTTGAGTGTTTTACAGTAACTTCCACGTATCTTTACCTGTACCGGCGAGGGCACCACGGAGGGCTCCCAAAACCTTGTATTCACTAAAATTCAGTGCATCTGATGATTTTATGCCCTAACCAATTGATTTCCATCGATACATCACGTAGAATACGTTTCCGAGATGTTCTTACAAATCGTTCGTTTCAGACCGTGAAACGTCCAAATATAATGTAAAAATTGTTTTACTCGCCTTCAAACGCTTAAAAATGCTTTTTCTAAACGAAATACGTGTAACTTGAGTGTTTAACAGTAACTTCCACGGAACTTTAGCTGTACCGGCGAGGGCACCACGGAGGGCCCCCAAAAACTTATCTTCTCTAAAATTCAGTGCGTGTGATGATTTTATGCCCTAATCAATCGATTTTCATCGATACATCACGTAGAATACGTTTCCGAGATGTTCTTACAAATCGTTCGTTTCAGACCGAGAAACGGCCAAGTATGACGGAAAAACTTTCTCTCGCCTTCAAACGCTTAAGAATGATATTTCTAAGCAAAATACGTGTGATTTGAGTGTTTTACAGTAACTTCCACGGAACTTTAGCTGTACCGGCGAGGGCACCACGGAGGGCCCCCAAACCCTTGTATTCACTAAAATTCAGTGCATCTGATGATTTTATGCCCTAATCAATTGATTTCCGTCGATACATCACGTAGAATATGTATCCGAGTTGTTCTTACAAATCGATCGTTTCAGACCGAGAAACGGCCAAGTATGACGGAAAAACTGTTTCTCTCGCCTTCAAACGCTTAAGAATGATATTTTTAAGCAAAATACGTGTGATTTGAGTGTTTTACAGTAACTTCCACGGAACTTTAGCTGTACCGGCGAGGGCACCACGGAGGGCCCCCAAACCCTTGTATTCACTAAAATTCAGTGCATCTAATGATTTTATGCCCTAATCAATTGATTTCCATCGATACATCACGTAGAATATTTAACTGAGATGTTCCTACAAATCGTTCGTTTCAGACCGTGAAACGGCCAAATATGATGTAAAACTGTTTCTCTCGCCTTCAAACGCTTAAAAATGCTATTTCTAAGCGAAATACGTGTGATTTTAGTGTTTTACAGTAACTTCCACGGAACTTTAGCTGTACCGGCGAGGGCACCACGGAGGGCCCCCAAAACCTTGTATTCACTAAAATTTAGTGCATCTGATTATTTTATGCCCTAATCAATCGATTTCCATCGATACATCACGTAGAGTATGTATGCGAGATGTTCTTACAAATCGTTCGTTTCAGACCGAGAATCGGCCAAGTATGACGGAAAAACTGTTTCTCTCACCTTCAAACGCTTAAAAATGCTATTTCTAAGCGAAATACGTGTTATTTGAGTGTTTTACAGTAACTTAAACGGAACTTTGGGTGTACCGGCGAGGGCACCACGGAGGGCCCCCAAAACTTTGTATTTACTAAAATTCAGTGCATCTGATGATTTTATGCCCCAATCAATCGATTTCCATCGATAAATCACGTAGAACATGTATCCGAGATGATCTTACAAATCATTCGTTTCAGACCGTGAAACGGCCAAATATGATGTAAAAATTGTTTTACTCGCCTTCAAACGCTTAAAAATGCTTTTTCTAAACGAAATACGTGTGATTTGAGTGTTTTACAGTAACTTCCACGGAACTTTAGCTGTACCGGCGAGGGCACCACGGAGGGCCCCCAAAACCTTGTATTCACTAAAATTCAGTGCATCTGATGATTTTATGCCCTAACAATCGATGTCCATAGATACATCACGTAGATTATGTATCCGAGATGTTCTTACAAATCGTTCGTTTCAGACCGTGAAACAGGAAAATATGATGTAAAAACTGTTTCTTTCGTCTTCAAACGCTTAAAAATGCTTTTTCTAAGCGAAATACGTGTGATTTGAATGTTTTACAGTAACTTCCACAGAAATTTAACTGTACCGGCGAGGGCACCAAGGAGGGTCCCTAAAACGTTGTATTCACTAAAATTCAGCGCATCTGAAGATTTTATGCCCTAATCAATAGATTTCCATCGATACATCACGTAGAATATGTATCCGAGACGTTCTTACAAATCGTTCGTTTCAGACCGTGAAACGACCAAATATGATGTAAAAACTGTTTCTCTCGCCTTCAAACGCTTAAAAATGCTATTTCTAAGCGAAATACGTGTGATTTGAGTGTTTTACAGTAACTTGCACGGAACTTTAGCTGTACCGGCAAGGGCACCACGGAGGGCTCCCAAAACCTTGTATTCACTAAAATTCGGTGCACCTGATGATTTTATGCCCTAATCAATCGATTTCCATCGATACATCACGTAGAATATGTATCCGAGATGTTCTTACAAATCGTTCGTTTCAGACCGTGAATCGGCCAAATATGATGTAAAAATTATTTTACTCGCCTTCAAACGCTTAAAAATGCTTTTTCTAAACGAAATACGTGTGATTTGAGTGTTTTACAGTAACTTCCACGGAACTTTACCTGTACCGGCGAGGGCACCACGGAGGGCCCCCAAAAACTCGTCTTATCTAAAATTCAGTGCTTGTGATGATTTTATACCCTAATCAATCGATTTTAATCGATACATCACGTAGAATACGTTTCCGAGATGTTCTTACAAATCGTTCGTTTCAGACCGAGAAACGGCCAAGTATGACGGAAAAATTGTTTCTCTCGCCTTCAAACGCTTAAGAATGATATTTCTAAGCAAAATACGTGTGATTTGAGTGTTTTACAGTAACTTCCACGGAACTTTAGCTGTACCGGCGAGGGCACCACGGAGGGCCCCCAAAAGCTTGTATTCACATAAATTCAGTGCATCTGATGATTTCATGCCCTAATCAATTGATTTCCATCGATACATCACGTAGAATATGTATCCGAGATGTTCTTACAAATCGATCGTTTCAGACCGAGAAACGGCCAAGTATGACGAAAAAACTGTTTCTCTCGCCTTCAAACGCTTAAGAATGATATTTCTAAGAAAAATACGTGTGATTTGAGTGTTTTACAGTAACTTCCACGGAACTTTAGCTGTACCGGCCAGGGCACCACGGAGGGCTCCCAAAACCTTGTATTCACTAAAATTCGGTGCACCTGATGATTTTATGCCCTAATCAAACGATTTCCATCGATACATCACGTAGAATATGTATCCGAGATGTTCTTACAAATCGTTCGTTTCAGACCGTGAATCGGCCAAATATGATGTAAAAATTGTTTTACTCGCCTTCAAACGCTTAAAAATGCTTTTTCTAAACGAAATACGTGTGATTTGAGTGTTTTACAGTAACTTCCACGGAACTTTACCTGTACGGCGAGGGCACCACGGAGGGCCCCCAAAAACTCGTCTCATCTAAAATTCAGTGCGTGTGATGATTTTATACCCTAATCAATCGATTTTAATCGATACATCACGTAGAATACGTTTCCGAGATGTTCTTACAAATCGTTCGTTTCAGACCGAGAAACGGCCAAGTATGACGGAAAAACTGTTTCTCTCGCCTTCAAACGCTTAAGAATGATATTTCTAAGCGAAATACGTGTGATTTGAGTGTTTTACAGTAACTTCCACGGATCTTTAGCTGTACCGGCGAGGGCACCACGGAGGGCCCCCAAAACCTAGTATTCACTAAAATTTAGTGCATCTGATTATTTTGTGCCCTAATCAATCGATTTCCATCGATACATCACGTAGAATATGTATGCGAGATGTTCTTACAAATCGTTCGTTTCAGACTAAGAAACGGCCAAGTATGACGGAAAAACTGTTTCTCTCGCCTTCAAACGCTTAAAAATGCTATTTCTAAGCGAAATACGTGTGACTTGAGTGTTTTACAGTAACTTCCACGGAACTTTAGCTGTACCGGCGAGGGCACCACGGAAGGCCCCCAAAACCTTGTATTCACTAAAATTCAGTGCATCTGATGATTTTATGCCCTAACAATCGATGTCCATAGATACATCACGTAGATTATGTATCCGAGATGTTCTTACAAATCGTTCGTTTCAGACCGTGAAACAGCAAAATATGATGTAAAAACTGTTTCTTTCGTCTTCAAACACTTAAAAATGCTTTTTCTAAGCGAAATACGTGTGATTTGAATGTTTTACAGTAACTTCCACAGAAATTTAACTGTACCGGCGAGGGCACCAAGGAGGGTCTCCAAAACCTTGTATTCACTAAAATTCAGTGCATCTGATGATTTTATGCCCTAACAATCGATGTCCATAGATACATCACGTAGATTATGTATCCGAGATGTTCTTACAAATCGTTCGTTTCAGACCGTGAAACAGGTAAATATGATGTAAAAACTGTTTCTCTCGCCTTCAAACGCTTAAAAATGCTTTTTCTAAACGAAATACGTGTGACTTGAGTGTTTTACAGTAACTTCCACGGAACTTTAGCTGTACCGGCGAGGGCACCACAGAGGGCTCCCAAAACCTTGTATTCACTAAAATTCAGTGCACCTGATGATTTTATGCCCTAATCAATCGATTTCCATCGATACATCACGTAGAATATGTATCCGAGATGTTCTTACAAATCGTTCGTTTCAGACCGTGAATCGGCCAAATATGATGTAAAAACTGTTTCTCTCGCCTTCAAACACTTAAAAATGCTATTTCTAAGCGAAATACGTGTGATTTGAATGTTTTACAGTAACTTCCTCGGAAAAGTAGCTGAAGCGGCGAGGTAACACGGAGGGCCCACAAAACGTTGTATTCTCTAAAATTCAGTGCATCTGATGATTTTATACCCTAATCAATCGATTTCCATCGATACATCACGTAGAATATGTATCCGAGATATACTTACAAATCGTTCGTTTCAGACCGTGAAACGGCTAAATATGATGTAAAACTCTGTCTCTCGCCTTCAAACGCCTCAAAATGCTATTTCTAAGTGAAACACGTGCGATTTGAGTGTTTTACAGTAACTTCCACGGAACTTTAGCTGTACCGGCGAGGGCACCACGGAGGGCCCCCAAAACTTTGAATTTACTAAAATTCAGTTCATCTGATGATTTTATGCCCCAATCAATCGATTTCCATCGATACATCACGTAGAACATGTATCCGAGATGACCGTACAAATCATTCGTTTCAGACCGTGAAACGGCCAAATATGATGTAAAAATTGTTTTACTCGCCTTCAAACGCTTAAAAATGCTATTTCTAAACGAAATACGTGTGACGAGTGTTTTATAGTAACTTCCACGGAACTTTAGCTGTACCGGCGAGGGCACCACGGAGGGCCCCCAAAACTTTGTATTTACTAAAATTCAGTGCATCTGATGATCTTATGCCCCAATCAATCGATTTCCATCGATACATCACGTAGAATATGTATCCGAGATGTTCTTACAAATCATTCGTTTCAGACCGTGAAACGGCCAAATATGATGTAAAAATTGTTTTACTCGCCTTCAAACGCTTAAAAATGCTTTTTCTAAACGAAATACGTGTGACTTGAGTGTTTTACAGTAACTTCCACGGAACTTTAACTGTACCGGCGAGGGCCCCACGGAGGGCCCCCAAAACTTTGTATTTACTAAAATTCAGTGCATCTGATAATTTTATGCCCCAATCAATCGATTTCCATCGATACATCACGTAGAATATGTATCCGAGATGTTCTTACAAATCATTCGTTTCAGACCGTGAAACGGCCAAATATGTTGTAAAAATTGTTTTACTCGCCTTCAATCGCTTAAAAATGCTTTTTCTAAGCGAAATACGTGTGATTTGAATGTTTTACAGTAACTTCCACAGAAATTTAACTGTACCGGCGAGGGCACCAAGGAGGGTCCCTAAAACGTTGTATTCACTAAAATTCAGCGCATCTGAAGATTTGATGCCCTAATCAATCGATTTCCATCGATACATCACGTAGAATATGTATCCGAGACGTTCTTACAAATCGTTCGTTTCAGACCGTGAAACGGCCAATTATGATGTAAAAACTGTTTCTCTCGCCTTCAAACGCTTAAAAATGCTATTTCTAAGCGAAATACGTGTGATTTGAGTGTTTTACAGTAACTTGCACGGAACTTTAGCTGTACCGGCGAGGGCACCACGGAGGGCTCCCAAAACCTTGTATTCACTAAAATTCAGTGCACCTGATGATTTTATGCCCTAATCAATCGATTTCCATCGATACATCACGTAGAATATGTATCCGAGACGTTCTTACAAATCGTTCGTTTCAGACCGTGAAACGGCCAATTATGATGTAAAAACTGTTTCTCTCGCCTTCAAACGCTTAAAAATGCTATTTCTAAGCGAAATACGTGTGATTTGAGTGTTTTACAGTAACTTGCACGGATCTTTAGCTGCACCGGCGAGGGCACCACGTAGGGCCCCCCAAACCTTGTATTCACTAAAATTCAGTGCATCTGATGATTTTATGCCCCAATCAATCGATTTCCATCGATACATCACGTAGAAAATGTATCCGAGGTGTTCTTACAAATCGTTCGTTTCAGATCGTGAAACGGCCAAATATGATGCAAAAACTGTGTCTCGCGTCTTCAAACGCTTAAAAATGCTATTTCTAAGCGAATTACGTGCGATTTGAGTGTTTTACAAGAACTTCCACGGAACTTTATCTGTACCAGCGAGGGCACCACGGAGGGCCCCTAAAACCTTGTATTCACTAAAATTCAGTGCATCTGATGATTTTATGCCCTAATCAATTGATTTCCATCGATACATCACGTAGAATACGTTTCCGAGATGTTCTTACATATCGTTCGTTTCAGACCATGAAACGGCCAAATATGATGTAAAAACTGTATCTCTCGCCTTCAAACGCTTAAAATGCTATATCTAAGCGAGATACGTGCGATTTGAGAGTTTTACAGTAACTTCCACGGAACTTTAGCTCTACCGGCGAGAGCACCACGGAGTGTCCCCAATACCTTGTATTCACTAAAATTCAGTGCATCTGATGATTTTATGACCTAATCAATCGCTTTCCATCGATACATCACGCAGAATATGTATCCGAGTTGTTCTTACAAATCGTTCGTTTCAGACCGTGAAACGGCCAAATATGATGTAAAAACTGTTTCACTCGCCTTCAAACGCTTAAAAATGCTATTTTTAAGCGAAATGCGTGTGATTTGAATGTTTTACAGTAACTTCAACGGAACTTTAGCTGTACCGGCGAGGGCACCACGGAGTGTCCCCAATACCTTGTATTCACTAAAATTCAGTGCATCTGATGATTTTATGAACTAATCAATCGCTTTCCATCAATACATCACGTAGAATATGTATCCGAGTTGTTCTTATACATCGTTCGTTTCAGACCGCGAAACGGCCAAATATGATGTAAAAAACTGTTTCACTCGCCTTCAAACGCTTAAAAATGCTATTTCTAAGCGAAATACGTGCGATTTGAGTGTTTTACAGTAACTTCCACGGAACTTTAATTGTACCGGCGAGGGCACCACGGAGGGCCCCCAAAAACTCGTATTCTCTAAAATTCAGTGCGTCTGATGATTTTATGTCCTAATCAATCGATTTTCATCGATACATCACGTAGAATACGTTTCCGAGATGTTCTTACAAATCGTTCGTTTCAGACCGTGAAACGGCCATATATGATGTAAAAACTGTTTCTCTCGCCTTCAAACGCTTAAAAATGCTATTTCTAAGCGAAATACGTGCGATTTGAGTGTTTTACAGTAACTTCCACGGAACTTTAGCTGTACCGGCGAGGGCACCACGGAGGGCCCCCAAAATCTCGTATTCTCTAAAATTCAGTGCGTCTGATGATTTTATGCCCTAATCAATCGATTTTCATCGATACATCACGTAGAATACGTTTCCGAGATGTTCTTACAAATCGTACGTTTCAGACCGTGAAACGGCCATATATGATGTAAAAACTGTTTCTCTCGCCTTCAAACGCTTAAAAATGCTATTTCTAAGCGATATACGTGTGATTTGAGTGTTTTACAGTAACTTCCACGGAACTTTAGCTGTACCGGCGAGGGCACCACGGAGGGCCCCCAAAACCTTGTATTCACTAAAATTCAGTGCATCTGATGATTTTATGCCCTAATCAATCGATTTCCATCGATACTTCACGTAGAATATGTATCCGAGATGTTCTTACAAATCGTTCGTCTCAGACCGTGAAACGGCCAAATATGATGTAAAAACTGTGTCTCTCGCCTTCAAACGCTTAAAATGCTATATCTAAGCGAGATACGTGCGATTTGAGTGTTTTACTGTTACTTCCACGGACCCTTACCTGTACCGGCGAGGGCACCACGTAGGGCCCCCAAAACATTGTATTCACTAAAATTCAGTGCATCTGATGATTTTATGCCCTAATCAATCGATTTCCATCGATACTTCACGTAGAATATGTATCCGAGATGTTCTTACAAATCGTTCATCTCTAACCGTGAAACGGCCAAATATGATGTAAAAAACTGTGTCTCTCGCCTTCAAACGCTTAAAAATGCTATTTCTAAGCGAAATACTTGCGATTTGAGTGTTTTACAGTAACTTTCACGGATCTTTACCTGTACCGGCGAGGGCACCACGTAGGGCCCCCAAAACCTTGTATTCACTAAAATTCAGTGCATCTGATGATTTTATGCCCTAATCAATCGATTTCCATCGATACTTCACGTAGAATATGTATCCGAGATGTTCTTACAAATCGTTCGTCTCAGACCGTGAAACGGCCAAATATGATGTAAAAACTGTGTCTCTCGCCTTCAAACGCTTAAAAATGCTGTTTCTAAGCGAAATACGTGCGATTTGAGTGTTTTACAGTAACTTCCACGTATGTTTACCTGTACCGGCGAGGGCACCACGGAGGGCTCCCAAAACCTTTTATTCACTAAAATTCAGTGCATCTGATGATTTTATGCCCTAACCAATTGATTTCCATCGATACATCACGTAGAATACGTTTCCGAGATGTTTTTACAAATCGTTCGATTCAGACCGTGAAACGTCCAAATATAATGTAAAAATTTTACTCGCCTTCAAACGCTTAAAAATGCTTTTTCTAAACGAAATACGTGTGACTTGAGTGTTTAACAGTAACTTCCACGGAACTTTAGCTGTACCGGCGAGGGCACCACGGAGGGCCCCCAAAAACTTGTATTCTCTAAAATTCAGTGCGTCTGATGATTTTATGCCCTAATGAATCGATTTCCATCGATACATCACCTAGAATATGTATCCGAGATGTTTTTACAAATCGTTCGTTTCAGACCGTGAAACGGCCATATATGATGAAAAATCTGTTTCTCTCGCCTTCAAACGCTTAAAAATGCTATTTCTAAGGGAAGTACGTGTGATTTGAGTGTTTTACAGTAACTTCCACGGAACTTTAGCTGTACTGGTGAGGGCACCACGGAGGGCCCCAAAACGTTGTATTCACTAAATTTCAGCGCATCTGAAGATTTTATGCCCTAATCAATCGATTTCCATCTATACATCACGTAGAATATGTATCAGAGATGTTCTTACAAATCGTTGGTTTCAGACCGTGAAATGGCCAAATATAATGTAAAAACAGTTTCACTTGCCTTCAAACGCTTAAAAATGCAATTTCTAAGCAAAATACGTGTGAATTGAGTGTTTTACAGTAACTTCCACGGAACTTTAGCTGTACCGGTGAGGGCACCACTGAGGGCCACCAAAACCTTGTATTTACTAAAATTTAGTGCATCTGATGATTTTATACCCTAATCGATACATCACATAGAATATGTATCTGAGATGTTCTTACTAATCGTTCGTTTCAGACCGTGAAACGGCCAAATATGATGTAAAAACTGTTTCTCACGTCTTCAAACGCTTAAAAATGCTATTTCTAAGCGAAATACGTGTGATTTGAGTGTTTTACAGTAACTTCCACGTATCTTTACCTGTACCGGCGAGGGCACCACGGAGGGCCCCCAAAACCTTGTATTCACTAAAATTCAGTGCATCTGATGATTTTATGCCCTAACCAATTGATTTCCATCGATACATCACGTAGAATACGTTTCCGAGATGTTCTTACAAATCGTTCGTTTCAGACCGTGAAACGTCCAAATATAATGTAAAAATTGTTTTACTCGCCTTCAAACGCTTAAAAATGCTTTTTCTAAACGAAATACGTGTGACTTGAGTGTTTAACAGTAACTTCCACGGAACTTTAGCTGTACCGGCGAGGGCACCACTGAGGGCCCCCAAAAACTCGTCTTATCTAAAATTCAGTGCGTGTGATGATTTTATGCCCTAATCAATCGATTTTAATCGATACATCACGTAGAATAAGTTTCCGAGATGTTCTTACAAATCGTTCGTTTCAGACCGAGAAACGGCCAAGTATGACGGAAAAACTGTTTCTCTCGCCTTCAAACGCTTAAGAATGATATTTCTAAGCAAAATACGTGTGATTTGAGTGTTTTACAGTAACTTCCACGGAACTTTAGCTATACCGGCGAAGGCACCACGGAGGGCCCCCAAAAGCTTGTATTCACATAAATTCAGTGCATCTGATGATTTTATGCCCTAATCAATTGATTTCCATCGATACATCACGTAGAATATGTATCCGAGATGTTCTTACAAATCGATCGTTTCAGACCGAGAAACGGCCAAGTATGACGGAAAAACTGTTTCTCTCGCCTTCAAACGCTTAAGAATGCTATATCTAAGCGAGATACGTGCGATTTGAGAGTTTTACAGTAACTTCCACGGAACTTTAGCTCTACCGGCGAGGGCACCACGGAGGGCCCCCAAAACCTTGTATTCACTAAAATTCAGTGCATCTGATGATTTTATGCCCTAATCAATCGATGTCCATAGATACATCACGTAGATTATGTATCCGAGATGTTCTTACAAATCGTTCGTTTCAGACCGTGAAACAGGAAAATATGATGTAAAAACTGTTTCTTTCGTCTTCAAACGCTTAAAAATGCTTTTTCTAAGCGAAATACGTGTGATTTGAATGTTTTACAGTAACTTCCACAGAACTTTAAATGTACCGGCGAGGGCACCAAGGAGGGTCCCTAAAACGTTGTATTCACTAAAATTCAGCGCATCTGAAGTTTTTATGCCCTAATCAATCGATTTCCATCGATACATCACGTAGAATATGTATCCGAGACGTTCTTACAAATCGTTCGTTTCAGACCGTGAAACGGCCAAATATGTTGTAAAATCTGTTTCTCTCGCCTTCAAACGCTTAAAAATGCTATTTCTAAGCGAAATACGTATGATTTGAGTGTTTTACAGTAACTTGCACGGAACTTTAGCTGTACGGGCGAGGGCACCACGGAGGGCTCCCAAAACCTTGTATTCACTAAAATTCAGTGCATCTGATGATTTTATGCCCCAATCAATCGATTTCCATCGATACATCACGTAGAATATGTATCCGAGATGTTCTTACAAATCGTTCGTTTCAGACCGTGAAACGGCCAAATATGATGTAAAAATTGTTTTACTCGCCTTCAATCGCTTAAAAATGCTTTTTCTAAGCGAGATACGTGCGATTTGAGAGTTTTACAGTAACTTCCACGGAACTTTAGCTCTACCGGCGAGGGCACCACGGAGTGTCCCCAATACCTTGTATTCACTAAAATTCAGTGCATCTGATGATTTTATGACCTAATCAATCGCTTTCCATCGATAGATCACGCAGAATATGTATCCGAGTTGTTCTTACAAATCGTTCGTTTCAGACCGTGAAACGGCCAAATATGATGTAAAAACTGTTTCACCCGCCTTCAAACGCTTAAAAATGCTATTTTTAAGCGAAATGCGTGTGATTTGAATGTTTTACAGTAACTTCAACGGAACTTTAGCTGTAACGGCGAGGGCTCCACGGAGTGTCCCCAATACCTTGTATTCACTAAAATTCAGTGCATCTGATGATTTTATGAACTAATCAATCGCTTTCCATCAATACATCACGTAGAATATGTATCCGAGTTGTTCTTATACATCGTTCGTTTCAGACCGCGAAACGGCCAAATATGATGTAAAAACTGTTTCACTCGCCTTCAAACGCTTAAAAATGCTATTTTTAAGCGAAATGCGTGTGATTTGAATGTTTTACAGTAACTTCCACGAAACTTTAGCTGTACCGGCGATGGCACCACGGAGGGCCCCCAAAACGTCGTATTCACTAAAATTCAGCGCATCTGAAGATTTTATGCCCTAATCAATCCATTTCCATCGATACATCACGTAGAATATGTATCCGAGATGTTCTAACAAATCGTTCGTTTCAGTTCGTGAAACGGCCATATATGATGTAAAAACTGTTTCTCTCGCCTTCAAACGCTTAAAAATGCTATTTCTAAGCGAAATACGTGCGATTTGAGTGTTTTACAGTAACTTCCACGGAACTTTAATTGTACCGGCGAGGGCACCACGGAGGGCCCCCAAAAACTCGTATTCTCTAAAATTCAGTGCGTCTGATGATTTTATGCCCTAATCAATCGATTTTCATCGATACATCACGTAGAATACGTTTCCGAGATGTTCTTACAAATCGTTCGTTTCAGACCGTGAAACGGCCATATATGATGTAAAAACTGTTTCTCTCGCCTTCAAACGCTTAAAAATGCTATTTCTAAGCGATATACGTGTGATTTGAGTGTTTTACAGTAACTTCCACGGAACTTTAGCTGTACCGGCGAGGGCACCACGGAGGGCCCCCAAAACCTTGTATTCACTAAAATTCAGTGCATCTGATGATTTTATGCCCTAATCAATCGATTTCCATCGATACTTCACGTAGAATATGTATCCGAGATGTTCTTACAAATCGTTCGTCTCAGACCGTGAAACGGCCAAATATGATGTAAAAACTGTGTCTCTCGCCTTCAAACGCTTAAAATGCTATATCTAAGCGAGATACGTGCGATTTGAGTGTTTTACTGTTACTTCCACGGACCCTTACCTGTACCGGCGAGGGCACCACGTAGGGCCCCCAAAACATTGTATTCACTAAAATTCAGTGCATCTGATGATTTTATGCCCTAATCAATCGATTTCCATCGATACTTCACGTAGAATATGTATCCGAGATGTTCTTACAAATCGTTCATCTCTAACCGTGAAACGGCCAAATATGATGTAAAAACTGTGTCTCTCGCCTTCAAACGCTTAAAAATGCTATTTCTAAGCGAAATACTTGCGATTTGAGTGTTTTACAGTAACTTTCACGGATCTTTACCTGTACCGGCGAGGGCACCACGTAGGGCCCCCAAAACCTTGTATTCACTAAAATTCAGTGCATCTGATGATTTTATGCCCTAATCAATCGATTTCCATCGATACTTCACGTAGAATATGAATCCGAGATGTTCTTACAAATCGTTCGTCTCAGACCGTGAAACGGCCAAATATGATGTAAAAACTGTGTCTCTCGCCTTCAAACGCTTAAAAATGCTGTTTCTAAGCGAAATACGTGCGATTTGAGTGTTTTACAGTAACTTCCACGTATGTTTACCTGTACCGGCGAGGGCACCACGGAGGGCTCCCAAAACCTTTTATTCACTAAAATTCAGTGCATCTGATGATTTTATGCCCTAACCAATTGATTTCCATCGATACATCACGTAGAATACGTTTCCGAGATGTTTTTACAAATCGTTCGATTCAGACCGTGAAACGTCCAAATATAATGTAAAAATTTTACTCGCCTTCAAACGCTTAAAAATGCTTTTTCTAAACGAAATACGTGTGACTTGAGTGTTTAACAGTAACTTCCACGGAACTTTAGCTGTACCGGCGAGGGCACCACGGAGGGCCCCCAAAAACTTGTATTCTCTAAAATTCAGTGCGTCTGATGATTTTATGCCCTAATGAATCGATTTCCATCGATACATCACCTAGAATATGTATCCGAGATGTTTTTACAAATCGTTCGTTTCAGACCGTGAAACGGCCATATATGATGAAAAATCTGTTTCTCTCGCCTTCAAACGCTTAAAAATGCTATTTCTAAGGGAAGTACGTGTGATTTGAGTGTTTTACAGTAACTTCCACGGAACTTTAGCTGTACTGGTGAGGGCACCACGGAGGGCCCCAAAACGTTGTATTCACTAAATTTCAGCGCATCTGAAGATTTTATGCCCTAATCAATCGATTTCCATCTATACATCACGTAGAATATGTATCAGAGATGTTCTTACAAATCGTTGGTTTCAGACCGTGAAATGGCCAAATATAATGTAAAAACAGTTTCACTTGCCTTCAAACGCTTAAAAATGCAATTTCTAAGCAAAATACGTGTGAATTGAGTGTTTTACAGTAACTTCCACGGAACTTTAGCTGTACCGGTGAGGGCACCACTGAGGGCCACCAAAACCTTGTATTTACTAAAATTTAGTGCATCTGATGATTTTATACCCTAATCGATACATCACATAGAATATGTATCTGAGATGTTCTTACTAATCGTTCGTTTCAGACCGTGAAACGGCCAAATATGATGTAAAAACTGTTTCTCACGTCTTCAAACGCTTAAAAATGCTATTTCTAAGCGAAATACGTGTGATTTGAGTGTTTTACAGTAACTTCCACGTATCTTTACCTGTACCGGCGAGGGCACCACGGAGGGCCCCCAAAACCTTGTATTCACTAAAATTCAGTGCATCTGATGATTTTATGCCCTAACCAATTGATTTCCATCGATACATCACGTAGAATACGTTTCCGAGATGTTCTTACAAATCGTTCGTTTCAGACCGTGAAACGTCCAAATATAATGTAAAAATTGTTTTACTCGCCTTCAAACGCTTAAAAATGCTTTTTCTAAACGAAATACGTGTGACTTGAGTGTTTAACAGTAACTTCCACGGAACTTTAGCTGTACCGGCGAGGGCACCACTGAGGGCCCCCAAAAACTCGTCTTATCTAAAATTCAGTGCGTGTGATGATTTTATGCCCTAATCAATCGATTTTAATCGATACATCACGTAGAATAAGTTTCCGAGATGTTCTTACAAATCGTTCGTTTCAGACCGAGAAACGGCCAAGTATGACGGAAAAACTGTTTCTCTCGCCTTCAAACGCTTAAGAATGATATTTCTAAGCAAAATACGTGTGATTTGAGTGTTTTACAGTAACTTCCACGGAACTTTAGCTATACCGGCGAAGGCACCACGGAGGGCCCCCAAAAGCTTGTATTCACATAAATTCAGTGCATCTGATGATTTTATGCCCTAATCAATTGATTTCCATCGATACATCACGTAGAATATGTATCCGAGATGTTCTTACAAATCGATCGTTTCAGACCGAGAAACGGCCAAGTATGACGGAAAAACTGTTTCTCTCGCCTTCAAACGCTTAAGAATGCTATATCTAAGCGAGATACGTGCGATTTGAGAGTTTTACAGTAACTTCCACGGAACTTTAGCTCTACCGGCGAGGGCACCACGGAGGGCCCCCAAAACCTTGTATTCACTAAAATTCAGTGCATCTGATGATTTTATGCCCTAATCAATCGATGTCCATAGATACATCACGTAGATTATGTATCCGAGATGTTCTTACAAATCGTTCGTTTCAGACCGTGAAACAGGAAAATATGATGTAAAAACTGTTTCTTTCGTCTTCAAACGCTTAAAAATGCTTTTTCTAAGCGAAATACGTGTGATTTGAATGTTTTACAGTAACTTCCACAGAACTTTAAATGTACCGGCGAGGGCACCAAGGAGGGTCCCTAAAACGTTGTATTCACTAAAATTCAGCGCATCTGAAGTTTTTATGCCCTAATCAATCGATTTCCATCGATACATCACGTAGAATATGTATCCGAGACGTTCTTACAAATCGTTCGTTTCAGACCGTGAAACGGCCAAATATGTTGTAAAATCTGTTTCTCTCGCCTTCAAACGCTTAAAAATGCTATTTCTAAGCGAAATACGTATGATTTGAGTGTTTTACAGTAACTTGCACGGAACTTTAGCTGTACGGGCGAGGGCACCACGGAGGGCTCCCAAAACCTTGTATTCACTAAAATTCAGTGCATCTGATGATTTTATGCCCCAATCAATCGATTTCCATCGATACATCACGTAGAATATGTATCCGAGATGTTCTTACAAATCGTTCGTTTCAAACCGTGAAACGGCCAAATATGACAGAAAAACTGTTTCTCTCGCCTTCAAACACTTAAAAATGCTATTTCTAAGCGAAATACGTGTGATTTGAGTGTTTTACAGTAACTTCCACGGAAATGTAGCTGAAGCGGCGAGGTAACACGGAGGGCCCATAAAACGTTGTATTCTCTAAAATTCAGTGCATCTGACGATTTTTTGCTTTAATCAATCGATTTCCATCGATACATCACGTAGAATATGTATCCGAGATGTTCTTACAAATCGTTCGTTTCAGACCGTGAAACGGCTAAATATGATGTAAAACTCTGTCTCTCGCCTTCAAACGCTTCAAAATGCTATTTCTAAGTGAAACACGTGCGATTTGAGTGTTTTACAGTAACTTCCACGGAACTTTAGCTGTACCGGCGAGGGCACCACGGAGGGCCCCCAAAACCTTGTATTCACTAAAATTTAGTGCATCTAATTATTTTATGCCCTAATCAATCGATTTCCATCGATACATCACGTAGAATATGTATTCGAAATGTTCTTACAAATCGTTCGTTTCAGACCGTGAAACGTCCAAATATAATGTAAAAATTGTTTTACTCGGCTTCAAACGCTTAAAAATGCTTTTTCTAAACGAAATACGTGTGACTTGAGTGTTTTACAGTAACTTCCACGGAACTTTAGCTGTACCGGCGAGGGCACCACGGAGGGCCCCCAAAACTTTGTATTTACTAAAATTCAGTGCACCTGATGATTTTATGCCCCAATCAATCTATTTCCATCGATACATCACGTAGAATATGTATCCGAGATGTTCTTACAAATCATTCGTTTCAGACCGTGAAACGGCCAAATATGATGTAAAAATTGTTTTACTCGCCTTCAAACGCTTAAAAATGCTTTTTCTAAACAAAATACGTGTGACTTGAGTGTTTTACAGTAACTTCCACGGAACTTTAGCTGTACCGACGAGGGCACCACGGAGGGCCCCCAAAACTTTGTATTTACTAAAATTCAGTGCATCTGATGATTTTATCAATCGATTTCCATCGATACATCACGTAGAATATGTATCCGAGGTGTTCTTACAAATCATTCGTTTCAGACCGTGAAACGGCCAAATATGATGTAAAAATTGTTTTACTCGCCTTCAATCGCTTAAAAATGCTTTTTCTAAGCGAAATACGTGTGATTTGAATGTTTTACAGTAACTTCCACAGAAATTCAACTGTACCGGCGAGGGCACCAAGGAGGGTCGCTAAAACGTTGTATTCACTAAAATTCAGCGCTTCTGAAGATTTTATGCCCTAATCAATCGATTTCCATCGATACATCACGTAGAATATGTATCCGAGACGTTCTTACAAATCGTTCGTTTCAGACCGTGAAACGGCCAATTATGATGTAAAAACTGTTTCTCTCGCCTTCAAACGGGTCCGTGAAGTTGGCACGTCATTGGAAGCACAAATATTCTTTTTTATATTAGTAATTAGTGCTTCGTTAGTGCTCTTTTGTGCTTCAAAAAAATTTAAAATTAATTGAACGGTTTACGAAATAATTAACATTATATGATGACGTGCCAAGTTCACACTTAGCACGTCATTAATAAAATTTCAAATTGCTTATTACTTCGTTTGTTAGTGCTTCGTTAGTGCTCTTTTGTGCTTCAAAAAATTTTGAAATTAATTGAACGGTTCACGAAATAATTAACATTATATGATGACGTGCCAAGTTCACACTTAGCACGTCATTAATAAAATTTCAAATTGCTTATTACTTCGTTTGTTAGTGCTTCGTTAGTGCTCTTTTGTGCTTCAAAAATTTTTGAAATTAATTGAACGGTTCACGAAATAATTAACATTATATGATGACGTGCCAACTTCACACATAGCACGTCATTAATAAAATTTCAAATTACTTATTACATCTTTTGTTAGTGCTTCGTTAGTGCTCTTTTGTGCTTCAAAAATTTTTGAAATTAATTGAACGGTTCACGAAATAATTAACATTATATGATGACGTGCCAACTTCACACATAGCACGTCATTAATAAAATTTCAAATTACTTATTACATCTTTTGTTATTGCTTCGCTAGTGCTCTTTTGTGCTTCAAAAATTTTTGAAATTAATTGAACGGTTCACGAAATAATTAACATTATATGATGACGTGCCAACTACACACATAGCACGTCATTAATAAAATTTCAAATTACTTATTACATCTTTTGTTAGTGCTTCGTTAGTGCTCTTTTGTGCTTCAAAAATTTTTGAAATTAATTGAACGGTTCACGAAATAATTAACATTATATGATGACGTGCTAAGTTCACACTTAGTACGTCATTAATAAAATAAGGAAGGTACAGAGACCATAGTCAAAATCGCAGTGATATTTGAATAAAAAGATCTGATGTGGCCAGCATATTACTTTCCGTTAATTCTTTGTATTATGTACAAATTCCATACATATATTTTCTTGCAAAAGATTCTATTTCCAGTAAAATTATTTCATAAACGAACTATGTAAATTGCATTTGGCCCTGACATCTTCTTCTTCTTCTTTAGTTTCTCGCATTCGTCAGGGATCGTTATTCTTGATTTTCTTCATCAACTCATTTCTCTATTTTGCTTATCGTACTCATTCAATTCCTTTTCTCTCAAGTCTTCCGCAATACAGTCCTTCCATCTTCTCTTTATTCTTCCTCTGTTTCTTCTACCTTTTACTACTAAGCTGTTCATTCTTCTTCCAATATATTATTCATCTCTTCTCATGACATGTTCAAACCAATATAATCGCCTCTCCTGTATCTTTCTAGAAACTTCTATCACTCGAACCATTTCTCTTATCCTCTCATTCTTTATCTTATCTTTCGGTGCCTTCCCCAACATCAATCTCAACATACTCATCTCTCTGTCACATTCATTTTCTTTTCATTGACACTAACATCTGTCAATTAGAATTTTCTTAATATAGTAGTTGTTTCCATGGTTATAGCATGGCTGGTTGATTTATGAAATTTAATTTCATTAACTCTATACCCATTGAATATAGTGAAAATTATAACGCAGAAGACGCACGTCATCAACCTGAAAAAAACCTTATAAAATGAAATATAAGTTTAAAAAAATAAAAATTATTAGGTGTTATTTATTTTTAAAATAAGAAGAAGAAAAAGTTCTAGTATTAAGTAATGTATATATTAATGATATTTACAATTATTTCTAAGTCAATCGTTATTCCATTTACGGAATATAAAATTATTTTTTATTTTCGTACCATACGTTGACTCTATTGAGAATGACCATGTTTTGTCAAACAATTTTATATTCCGTAAAAGGAAAAAGGATTGACTTAGAGATAAAGTCATTAATACTCGTATATACGTTTCTTTAATACTAGTATATTCTTTCTTCTTTGTTAAAAAAATAATAACAACTAATAATTTCTACAAGTTATATTTCATTTTATAAGGTTTTTCTCAGGTTGATGACGTGTGTCTTCTGCCTAATCATTTTCACTATATGAAGTATAAAATGCACAAAATTCGTAGATTCTAGAATATTCTTCAATATTATAATAACATTAAATGTCAGAAAACGATTTTAAGTGTTTTTCCAAAAAACAAAACTGTTAAAATCTTCAAATGAGGGTACTTCAGGTTGACCAATAATTGTAACCAAAATCCAATAAGAAAAGGAATACGAAAGAATTATAATTTTTAGAATTGTAGTGTTGAAGTTATTGTCTATGAAAAAATCGTCACACATACACAAACACACACACACACATACACATACACACATACACACACATACACATACACATACATCAGCGTAAAAATGGTAAAATCGTATTCTAGGGACCCTAAAACGTGCTTATTCTCTAAAAACTCATCATCGATTTTTTTGTCCCAAGATAATATCTTCCTTACCTAAAATGACGGTAAAAGCGTCTTTTACGTCTGTAGAATCTATTATATTATTGCATTGCCTAATTTCCGTTCTTGGATTACACTGAAAAACAAGAAATTTGGCATTGTTGGTTTAATACTTGTACTAAGTAAATAATACTTGTCGATAAATAGATTTTTACTTACAATACAAAGTATTACAAGAATGACTAAAAATGTGCTTATGTAGCAAAGCCCAAAATATTGAACAATATTATTAATATATGCAAGAAATAGATTGAAATAAATGTTAAGAGAGGTATTGGAATCATTCTAAAAATCGCATATCCAGATTTTAGTAAATAAGCACGTTTTAAGATCCCTATAATCCGATAATAACATTTTTACGATGTCTGTCCGTGTGTGTGTGTGTGTGTTATTAAATTACATCCATTAATGATAAGTATTTTTAACAAATGAATATGGTAAATACTAAGAAATTTGGTATGGTCGTAAAGAGAATAAAAAATACATTCTAAATTTATAAAAAACTAGTACAGGTTGTATTTAAATTTAAAAAATTGATATCACTTCCGGTTATACCGGAAGTTCCAGAATTACACTTTTCATATAAAATAATCGCAGATATTGTATTGAATAAATTATGTCCTATAATCAATAAGCGTATCTGCAATAATAAGTCAGATAAATGGGTGTAACCACTTTTTCAAACACACTATATATATATATATATATATATATATATATATATATATATATATATATATATATATATATATATATATATATATATATATATATATATATATATATAGGATGTTTCAGGATTAGTGTAACAAACTTTAACAGCTTATTCCTGAGGTCATTTTGAGCCAAAAATGTCATAACATAGGTCCTATTCCTTCTAGTTACCACAATACAAGAGGTTGAAGTTCTATAAATAACACAAAAATTTCTAATTTTTGTAATCAAGGTACTTTCGGAATACAAGAGTTATTATTGAGTTGAGGAAATTTTAAATAGAAAGTACGTCCTGGTGAAATGTCCAACAACGTCGGAATTTTTTACAATTTTCATTACAAGTTGTTTAAAGTAAAATTTTGACATTAAACTGTAGTTTTAATTCAAAAGTAGGTAACTAAAAATAGTAAAAAATGATTTCAGTGTAAACCAGTGATACCAAAAATGTGTTAAAGTTTGAAATATTTCTGCTGTAAATAGAACGCTTTAGAGTGTAAAATTCATTGTAATATTAATAAATGTACATAATTTAATGTATTTGATATAAATTTTGAATCGTATGTTTTGTTGTCCAAATCGTATTCGTTAATATTAATAAATAAAATTAATTAATACAAATAAGGTATGACTTTTCAATAACTCTTGTTTTCCGAAAGTACATTGATAACAAAAATTAGAAAATTTCGTGTTATTTACAGAACTTCAACCTCTTGTATTCTGGCAACTCAAAATGACCTCAGGAATAAGCTGTTAAAGTTTGTTACACTAGTCCTGAAACACTCTGTATATATATATATATATATATATATATATATATATATATATATATATATATATATATATATATATATATATATATATATATATATACAGTGTTTACGGTCTTTTTTTTTAATGGGTGATATTACAGGTCAAAAGAAGGCGAAAAAATTAAAACACCTTAGTAAAATATTTATAATAAAAGATGATTTTTTTTAGTTTTTATTTTTATGGAATTAAAACATAACGATAAGCGCTTTTATAACAGATGTTCAAAGTTATCACCCTGCTGCTGTATGCAAAGGTCTTGCTCGGCGTATCAATAAATTAACGTACGTTGCAAGGCCCATGCCTTGTCGAATTTCCGCCGCTGCTGCTTCCACCCGATTACGGAGGTCTTCAGGGTCGATAATTTCGGTGGTGTATACTATGTTTTTCATATGCCCCTACAAATAAAAGTCCAATGGTGTTAAGTCAAGTGACCGCGGAGGCCAAGAAACAGGACCGCCCCGACCAATCCACTTATTTCCAAATGCATGGTTTAAGTGATGACGTACGAGACGACTGCCGGTGCACCTTCGTGGAGAAAACACATTTCTTGACGCAAATTTAAGGGAACATCGTCTAAAAGTTCTGGCAAATTATTTTGCGAGAAAAATAAATAATTATCAGCATTTAGTCGTTCTGGCAACACAAAGTGGCCAATCAACTGTGAATTCACTAATCCGGCCCACACGTTCACAGAAAATATGTATTGAAAATGACCACGACGAACAACATGCGGATTTTCGAAACTCCAGATATGCGTATTGTGGCAATTGTTTATGCCGTTACGAGTAAACGTAGCTTCGTCAGTCGCCAACACACTCAACGAAAAATTAGGGACTTCGTCATTTTTGCGCAAAAACCATCTACAGAACCGTACGCGCTGAGGGTGATCTTGAGGTTGTAAAGCTTGTACTCGCTGTACATGAAACGGATGTAGTTGATACTCGCGTAGTGTTCGCCATACAATGCGATTTGAGACACCTATTTGCCGAGCAATTTACTGGTTGAAGGATTTTCGTCAACGAGGTTTAAAATTTGTACATCCGCATCTAAAATTCGTCGGAAGCGACCAGGACCTCCATCACGCCCTTGATAATTTCGCAGATCACCATTATCTCGAGCACGTATTACTAAATTAGTGTACTGATGGGGTACAGGACATTGCCTATTTGGAAATCGCTCTCTGTAAAGACGACTTGCTGCAACTGAATTTTGATGCACTTCCCCATAAATGAGCATCATGTCAACTAATTCCGTATTAGAACACCGTTGGTATATTGTTCACCTTTTACACAATTAATAAAAATAATCAATTAGAAACTCATGGTGCACAATTAATTAGTAACAAACTGTAACTGACAGATAAACAAATTAAAAAACAAAAAAGAGAAATTTGTCATTGCACAGGTTACTACAACTTTTTTCAACATTAATTTACCTCCCCTTTATAAAAACTAAAATATTGAATTCTCTTTTATTATAAATATTTTACCAAGGTGTTTTAATGTTTTTCGCCTTCTTTGACCTGTAGTATCACCCATTAAAAATAAAACAAAAAGACCGTAAACACGCTGTATATATATATATATATATATATATATATATATATATATATATATATATATATATATATATGTATATATATATATATATATATATATATATATATATATATGTATATATATATATATATATATATATATATATATATATATATATATATATACAGTGTGTGCAACGAAACGTGGAACAGGACTTTGCCATGGGATTTTAAAAATGTGCGGAAATTGGCTCTCCTGTACGTTTTAAAGGAAAAGTACAAGAATTAAAAGTTGTTTAGAATTAATTTTTACTTTAAAAATTCCTCATGTAATGCAATAGAATATCTGTAGCACTAGATATTTAGAAAATAAAATATGACATTTTCATCAAAATTCAGATAGCCATGGAAATAAAAAACAAATAAAACAAAATATTAATTAAGATCATAATACTTTAATATTTAATGCTGAATTATAATAATAGACACAATGATTACAACAATTAACATCAATAACACTGAACTCAACTGAGATTTCGGTGAATATTAAAAATGGGAAATTATCAAATATTCAGGGCCGGCGCGTGGGGTGAAACAGTGAAGCGAATGTTTCAGGCGGCATATTTTTTAGGGCGGCATTTGAGATGAAAAATATTTTTAATAACATCATGTTGCTCGTTACAGTTTACATTATACAACGCAACAATAAAATGTCTTAAATTTCAAAATGTGATTTTATTGTAAGATTTTTACAACTTTGTAAACAAAGTGTATATTCTTTTTACTTGTGCCACAGACGAAATATATATATTTCGTCTGTGCTTTGTGCCTATTATAGGAATAGGCTAGTTCAGTAACTAGTCACAGCGCGCTTCATTTAAACTACTGTTGTAACGGTAAATACGTCTGGCAAAGTGAACCTTATTGCCACAGCAAATAAGAACTATAATTTTTAGTAGTTCATTTCGTCGCTAATATATACTTAATTAAGAAAAGTTAGCTATTTAAGCTCTCATTCAGTTAAGTTTAAATATTACTCTTTCAATTAAATAAATCATATTATCCTAATTTGTAATAACAATTATTCTATTCGACTTCAAAAAACTTTGCATGTAACTAAATGTTCGTTCAATCTCGAACATGTTCGTGAAACATCGCGAGAAGCGGCGAGCTACTTTTAGGTTATAGTACGCCAGAAACACGACATATTATTAATATATTTTTATTAATGTGGCGAGATAGGATTATTTTAATTTAGGTGATTCTACACAGCGAAAAAATAAATATAATCAAAACGCTCAAAAACATTAACGATCAAAAATTCAGTCGATAAAGTCGGATATGTTTGAAGCTGCGCAAACTCGATACTCATACAGACTTGATTTCAATTTGAAATAAAACCTTTGTTATGAATTAATGTGCATATATTGTACTACTAAGTAGTAGGAAAATGTTTATAATTTGATGCTATTAATATCTCAAAGTTAAGTTCTTCATAATTACAATAATATCACAATATCGGCATCAAATTACAAGCCTTTAAATTCTGACCCTTATGTGTTCTGTTAATAGAGTCTACTTTGACAGTATAATTATTGTTTACGACATTACTTCATATTTCGCGCTTTGCGCTTCGCTCTGACGTTACTATTCTACCATATTAGAAACGAGGAATCGAATGCGCGTGCTCATCTTATCCTACCCTGCCTTCTTCTTATATTTAAACAAATAATTTTGTTTTAATATTGTACATATACATGCAGGATTTGTGTTTAATTAATGAGTTGTGCAATTATTTAAATAGGGCCCAATCTTACAATCTCTGGTTAAAATTTTAACTGCCAGTTAAATAAACAATATTGAATCGGATTATTGACAGCAATTATAAAATTGCCGTTTGACAGTTTATATCGTTTCGGTTTTGTTTAAGTAACAGTTAAAATTTTAACCAGAGATTGTAAGATTGGCTCTAAAAAAATAAAATTACATTTGTTAGTTTGTTATAACTGCTAAAATTTATATATATTTATATAAATTAAGCCTATTATTGGGTAACTCTGTTTGCTTCCCGAATATAAATACATACGTACTAGGTAGGTTATACTGTTTAAAGAATTAAAATGACGTATTTTGGAATATTGTATTTGTAGAATGAGTGAGCCAAAAAGAAAAAAATTGTCAGGAAATGAATATAAGAAGAAACGATTGGCGAAGGAAGCTGAACAACAAAAATTATCTGGTGCAATAAAACAATTTTTTAAGCCATCTACATCAAAATCAGTTGCTGTAGAAATTGGATCTGAAACCGCAGAAAAAACTGAACCTATAGTCGTAGAAAAAATAGGAGAAGAAATAGAATCAGAAATAGTAGAAGAAATAGAACCAGAAATAGTAGAAGAAATAGAACAAGGGGCAATAGAAGAAATTGTAACAGATTTTACAAATGAAAATGGAAAAGAAATTATTTCAACTGATCCTGCTACATGGAAAAATTTGAGTAATATACAACGGCAATTAATAATTCAAAAGGGACCACTACAAATTACTGGAATACATTTTCCCAAAGATAAGTATAATAGGCACTTTTCCGACTCCATGTATGAAAGGATTATGCCAAATGGGGAAATATTGAAAAGAAAGTGGTTAATATATTCCAAATCCTCAGATGCAGTTTATTGTTATTGTTGCTTTTTATTCGGAAATACTGACTCTGGCTCGAAAAATTTATCCAAATATGGATATAACGATTGGCGAAATATATCACGAAGTCTAAAATCGCATGAAAGTTCAATAAATCATATGGAGTGTTTCCAAAAATGGATGGAATTCGATGTTAGACTTAAAACTGAAAAAACTATTGATCAAGAAAATCAAAGAATAATGAAACTTGAACAGCAATATTGGCGTGACATTTTGAAACGAATTATTAGTGTAATTCAGTTATGTGCTTCACAACTTTTAGCGTTAAGAGGAAGTTCTGATAGTTTATATCAGCACAACAATGGACATTTTTTAAAATTGATGGAATTATTAGCTAATTTTGATCCCGTGACCAGTGAACATTTACGAAGAGCTTCGTCAAATCCAGGCAATGTGCATTACATGAGTAAAACGATACAAAACAGTATAATTAAACTTCTGGGTGAAAAAGTACGAAATACTATTATCGATAAAATCAAAGATGCCAAGTATTATAGCATAATTTTAGATTGTACTCCAGATATAAGCAGATGTGAACAAATGTCCCTCGTAATTCGTTCTGTGACTAGAAATAAAAATTTACAATTTGCACCTAATGAATATTTTATTAAATTTTTGCCAGTCGAAAGTACAACAGGAGCTAAATTAACTGATACAATATTAGATGAACTTGTTGCATTAGGTCTCCAAATTTCCAATATGAGAGGTCAGGGTTATGATAACGGGGCGAATATGAAAGGTATTCATTCTGGAGTACAAAGACGAATTTTAAACCAAAATCCTAAAGCCTTTTTTGTCCCTTGCGCATGTCATTCACTGAATCTTGTTGTCAATGATGCTGCAAAAAAATCTGGAGAGATTATAGATTTTTTTTGTATAATTCAAGAATTATTTGTATTTTTTTCCAGTTCAACTCAAAGATGGAGTATACTAAAATCTCATATTAGTTCTTTAACTTTAAAAAACGTTTGTGCAACGCGATGGGAAAGCCGTATAGAAGCTATTAAACCTCTCAGGTTTCAAATTGGAGAAATATACGATGCACTGACAGAACTTTCCTTAAATGAACATACAGATTGTGATACTAAATATAGAAGCAAATGTTTGGCCGACAAAATTTCAAAATTTAAGTTTATTTGTAGTGTTATAGTTTGGCATGATATTCTGTCGCAAATTAATATAGGATCAAAAATATTACAAAATAAATCTTTAATTTTATCAGAATGTGTCAAAATTTTGAAAAACATTCATTATTTTTTGAAAGATTATCGTTTAAACGGATTTAAACAAATGCTATGTTCGGCAAAAGAAATTGCGACAGAATTGGAAATTGAAACAGAATTTGAACAAATACGTCCGATTAGAATTCGTCGCAAATTAAAACAATTTACGTATGAGGGCAGAGATACACCTATAGAAGATCCTCTTAAGAAATTTGAAATTGAATTTTTCAATGTAATTATTGACGTCTCTATCAATTCAATTGAGGAACGTTTTTCACAACTAGAAAATCATAGCAATATTTTTGAGTTTTTATATAACATACCATCCCTTATTAACAAAGAATCAGATGATATTTTTAAAAATTGTCAAGATCTGCATGTTCATTTAACAGATGATATTGAACCTTTAAATTTATATAATGAACTTTTAATTATAAGAAACATTTTAAGCGGTGAAATGACACCTTTAGATGTTTTAAATTATATCGATAAACATTCTTTGACAGAAAATTTTCCTAATTTGTTTATTTCTTTAAGAATTTTAATAACTCTGCCTATAACTGTCGCTACAGGTGAACGTTCATTTTCCAAGTTGAAACTAATTAAAAATTATTTACGTTCGTCAATGTCCCAAGAAAGGCTCATAGATTTGGCAATATTATCAATTGAGCATGAAGAAGCAAAATTAATTAATTATGATGATATAATTGATGATTTTGCTAAAGAAAAAGCCAGGAAAGTTAGACTCATGTAATGTAAATAAATTCATTATTCTTGAAATATTTTATTTTTGTTCATTTTGTTATTTAATTTTTTGTTATTTTTATGTAGTAATAAAACATAAAACTTATATTATTTTGTTATTGTCCCGACTAAAACACACTTTATTTTGATACTTTGATATTTAACTATTTCTCGTAAAAGACAAATCCACATTAAAGGTCAGTTGGCAACACTCCTGTGTGTTATAATAACATATATATATATATATATATATATATATATATATATATATATATATATATATATATATATATATATATATATATATATATATAAGGGCGGCAAATTGAGCGCTCGCTTCAGGCGGCAAATATGTGCGAGCCGGCCCTGCAAATATTTAATAATAAAATAAATCATACAAATCGGAAGAAAAGAGTAGCAGCAAACCAGAGAACTTTTATTTAAATTAAATGCTCAAATATGTCTTTATTCTGCGCCAAACAATAACCTAAACTATCATAAAAAGAACTCCTAACATTCGCTAGTTGGTAGCACGATATTTTAGTACATTCCAGGGATATTCTGTTTTTTAGTGATTCTAAATCTAGATATTTGTAATCAGTGTAAATTTTTGATTTTAGATGTCCCTATAGAAAAAAATCATTTGGCGCTAGATCCGGAGACCGTGCGGGCCAGTGAATTGGTCCGTTTCTACCAATCCATGTATCGGGAAATACATCATTAGGATATTCTTTTACAATTTTTGTATTATGAGCTGGACAGCCGTCTTGTTGCAACCATACTTCACGATCATTGGCCAGTTCTTCAATTGCCGGTCCAATATCATTTATCAGCAGATCATAATAGGACTGACCAGTTAAAGTGCCGTTAATTAAATATGGCCCAATAATATGGTTTTTTAAAATTCCAGTCCAAACGTTGACTTTTCGGGGATATTGTGTATGAGTCGTAACATACAGATGTTCATTATTTTTACGCCAATATCTAAAATTTTGAATATTTGGCTCATTATTGAGTGTAAATGTGCTTTCGTCGAAAAAACAAATATTTTCAATAAAATGTAAATCTGCATTTGCTTTTTCCAGCATTAATTCACAAAATGTTGCTCTCAGAAACTTATCTTCTTCATTCAATTCCTGGTGTTTGTCATATTTAAAAGATTTATATTTTTCTTCTTTTAAATAATTTCTTACAGTACTAAATAGAATTGAAGTGTCTTTTTCTATTTGCCACAAACTTAAATTTTTATTATTTTTAATGGCTGCAAATACATTAATTTGATTTGCTTGTCTTTCTTCATCTTCATCTGCAATTGACCTTTGACACTTGCATGGTTTTAAAACACTTCCTGTTTTATTAAATCTCTCAATTACACGAAATATTGCACGAATTTCTTCATAACTATTTCCTCTGCAATGTAATTTGACAATCGAATTTTTTTCTCTGGTACTGAACAAATCCATTTTATTATGCACAGACGAACAGTGATGGAATTTATTGATTACAACAGTGTAGACACAATGATTGCAACAATTAACATCAATAACACTGAACTGAACTGTCAGTATGAGATTTTGTTTTATTTGTTTTTTATTTCCATGGCTATCTGATTTTTGACGAAAATGTCATATCTTCTTTTCTAAATATCTAGTGCTAGAGATATTCTATTAAATTAAATGAGGACTTCTAAGCAACTTTTCATTCTTGTACTTTTGCTCTAATATATATATATATATATATATATATATATATATATATATATATATATATATATATATATATATATATATATATATATATATATATATATGTATAAAAGTTATTAACATGTAATTTGGAAAGTTTTGGATTTTATTTTAATGTATTTTCATTAAAATCTATTAGGAGCTTCAAGCAAAAAAACCACTTCACTAATTCACAACTAGCAGCTAAAATTAAATATTTGTTATCATCGATATAAAAGCTTTTATTACAAAATTTGAAAAGTTTTGATTTATATTTGAAGGACTACTGCCGGTTGGAAAATACATATACATATACATCTGTATATGAAGCAGATTGGCACACCCAGCAATGGGTAATATGCCGTGATGAAATATTTATTTATTTTATTTTTTTTATTTATGAAAATTAATGAAAAATATTAAACCACTATTTTCTGACGAAGGTCATGCATGCGTTATGGGCTGACCTTGTGCCACATTATGTTATACGGAATCTATTTTTTTTAAATAACTTCAAGTATTATCTTTTCATTAATCAAGATGTTTGTATGTTATTTTTCATAAAATTCATTTGTGATAATACACCTTATAAACAGAATCTAATCACTTTCTCGCTGGTATGACGGAAACTTGAATACAAAAAATTAGTAAATGGTTAAGCGGAATGGCTACCCCTGCCTACTATATATGAAGCGAAAATTCAAATAAATTGTTCATGTACTAGAATAGTTAACATTTTAAATAATTCAACATTAGACGAACATACTTCTAATATGAACCTGCATTTTAAAAACAGTATTATAGAAATCTATTAGTATATGACTTTGATTTTATAGGGAAAACGAGAAATGCTGTTTTCGTCATAAAATCATATAGTCAAATACTAATAGATCTCAAAAATACTTTTTGAAAACGCAGGTTTATTTTAGAACTATGTTCATCTAATGTTGAATTTTTTAAAATGTTGATAGTTCTAGTAAAGGAACAATTTATTTTAATTTTCACTTCATATACCGTGTATCTATCTTAAAGGTGTACGTAGCCGATTAACATGGAAATCATTTTTTTTTTTGCAATTCCCTGCTTGCCTAAATATTTTAAGCAAAAACGCGTCAGTTTTAGGGCATAAAATTCTGAATCTAAATCAATAAACAGAATTACTTTTACATGCTTTGTAACGGCAGATATTAAACATGAAAATGTCGAAAATTACTTTGAAAATATCGACATCCATGGAATTGAACAAAAAATAAATAAATGCTTGACGTTTTTCTATTTGGACAAATATCGTTAATTATAACAACAATAGAAATATTAGATTAATAAATAAATTTAAAAAATACAGTTTTGTTTAATATATGAATTTATTAAAAATTCAATATTGCGTAACAAAATATGCTCAAGCAAGAAAAGTTTTGTAGTAATTAGTAAACGGATAACAAGTAATTATAAAGATAATAGTTACAATAAATATTCAAATGCAGAACCATTATACGATGACATTCATTAAATATGGAATCTCTTAGATCATTTATGTTTTCGTGCCTTTTTTATAAGTTTGATTTTTTATGTAACCCCATAAAAAAAGTCACATGGAGCAAGATCTGGAAGATCTAGCAGGCCAGTCAATAATACCCCCTCGTCCAATCCAGCGCCCAGGAAATACCAGATCCAAATATTCTCTAAAGTTCCTAGTGTGCAGAACATCTATCCTGTTGGAACCAGACCTCTCGATCTGGGCGCACAACATCGTCTATTGCAGGACCAATTTCATTTTGTAGCATCTCCAAATAATTTTCGGTATTTAGATTGCCACGTATTTCAATAGGACCAATTATGTGGTGACCTAAAATTCCGGCCCAAATATTAACTTTTCGAGGATATTGTGTCCTTGTTGAAATATTAATTATAGGATTTTCTATAGCCCAACTACGGGTATTTTGGATATTTGGTTCATTTTTCAAAGTGAAAGTGCATTCGTCCGTGAAAGAAATGGAACAAATTTTGATCATTATTAGCCAGGTTCTGCATATCTACGCAAAACACTCTTCTACTTTCTTCATCATATGGGACAAGTTCTTTGTGACACTGCATTTTATAAGAATAATACGTTTTTTTTTTTAAATATTTTGTATGATGCTGTGATGTACTCCCAACTCATTTCCAATATATCTAGTACTACAGAAGTGGTCTACACTTATCAATAAAAACTTTTTATTAGTATAAATATTCATTTTTTAATAATTTCAAACAATAAAACCAGAGACAAAATCATATTGTCAGAACATACGTTGTGACAGATAAAATGTCAAGAATTTATTTATTTTTTGTACAATTCCATGGCTATCGATATTATTTTCAACGTAATTTTCGAAATTTTCATATTTAATTTCTGCCGCTACAAAGCATGTAAAACTAATTCTGTTTTTGATTTAAATGCAGAATTTTATACCCCAAAACCTTTATTTGACGCGTTTTTGTTTAAATAATTAGGCAAGCAGGGAATTGCAAAAAACTGGTTTCCCATGTTAATTTCCTATGTACACCTTTAAGACACACACACGGTATACGCAGGTGAAGCCATTTCTCTTAAATAATATATGAACTAGTGTATATTCCATTAATACACACACAAAGACATTATCGTAAAAATGTTAAAATCGGATTACACAGGCCTTGAAACTTGTTTATTCATGAAAATCTAAACCGGTGAATTTTAACTTGATCCTATATCTCTACAATTGGCAGGAGGTAAAAACATCGGTATCTCTACCCAGTTTAAAAAAAAGTTATATATTTCAGCCGTTTGCAGGGACATACAAAAAATTTTGTTGTTTACCTAGTCTGAAATTTAATTTTTTTCAAGAAAAATTAAAGAACAACCAAGTATGTATTTGAATTTCGGTTAATTTTAACATTCTAATTGACACTAATGACATTGACAAGTTAAAAATCAAGATCGACTCAATACAACAAAAAATAGGTGTACGCGATTTTTTTGCAAACCAGTGTACCAATTTCGGTTGATCATAGCTAAAATTTAATCAGTTGCTCTCTTAAATGTATACAGGATGAGTCTGAGACGACGCCTCCCCTTTAACTTTTTAATTATAAGTAATAGAAAGAAATGGCTCATATAAAAGTTTTATTATTTGAATTATAGATAATATTTGACGGCAAAATATAGATATTTTTTATAAAGTCAGGTTTACAAGATACAACTATCAACTTTTATTTTTTAAATAGCAACCTATAATTATTTTACTAAAATATAAACCACTAAATTTTTGTCTTTTTAACGACCGAATAGTTTTTATTAATGTATTTGAAAAATTTCGAGTAAAATAAGATAAATGAGTTATATGAGAAATAATTTTTATTCAAATATTGTAGGTGGCTATGTGAAAATAAATAATAAATAAATAGATAAATAAGTAAGTAATAATAAATAAGTAACAAACAAATGTATACTTTGTTGGTATTAGCATTGTTATATTTTGTTTATTTTCACATAGCCACCTATAATATTAGAATAAAAATTATTTCCTATATATCTCAATTATTTTATTTTTCCCGAATTTTTTCAAATATATTCATTAAAATTAATACATTATTGAAAAGAGAAAGATATGGCGGTTTATATTTTAGTAAAATAATTATAGGATGCTATTTAATAAATAAAAGTCGATAATCGTATTTTGTAAACCTGACTTTGTAAATAATATCCACATCTGCCATAAAATTGTATATTTAAAATTATAAAACTTCTGTATGAGTATTTTTTTCTATTACTCAAAATAAACAAGTTAAAGAAAGGGGGGGGGGGGGGCGTCACCCCGACTCACCCTGTATAAAAATTTAGGAACATAAAGGCCAAATACAAAGATTTTTTTAAGAATATTCGGATTTTTTTTAAATAATTTAGAATGTGTTTTTTTTTTGTAAATAATGAAATTCTTTTTTTGATAGTTAACATGAAATTAAGTTTATCTTTAAATTAGTATTAATATAATAAAACAAATTCGTAACTAAACAGCCTTTATATAATTTAAAACAGGAAAATACAAGTATGTGGATTTTTTTAGGTAAAAAGTTAAATATTGTTTCCATTAAAAAAAAAATTATTTAATGAACTGTTCTATGAAATTAAAAAAATTATAAAGAACAAAAGAGCACTAACATAGCCCTAATAAAATATGTGTTAAACAGTATAATATTTTATTAATGCCATGAATTTGGCACGTCATCAAATAATCTTAATTATTTCATAAACCGCTTTATGAATTTCAAAAAAATTTAAAGCACAAAAGAGCACTAACGAAGCACTAACAACAGATGTAATAAGTAATTTGAAATTTTATTAATGACGTGCTAAGTGTGAACTTGGCACGTCATCATATAATGTTAATTATTTCGTAAACCGTTCAATTAATTTCAAAAAATTTTGAAGCACAAAAGAGCACTAACGAAGCACTAACAAAAGATGTAATAAGTTATTTGAAATTTTATTAATGACGTGCTAAGTGTGAACTTGGCACGTCATCATATAATGTTAATTATTTCGTGAACCGTTCAATTAATTTCAAAAATTTTTGAAGCACAAAAGAGCACTAACGAAGCACTAACAAAGTTGTAATAAGTAATTTGAAATTTTATTAATGACGTGCTAAGTGTGAAGTTGGCACGTCATCATATAATGTTAATTATTTCGTGAACCGTTCAATTAATTTTAAATTTTTTTGAAGCACAAAAGAGCACTAACGAAGCACTAATTACTAATATAAAAAAGAATATTTGTGCTTCCAATGACGTGCCAACTTCACGGACCCCCTTCAAACGCTTAAAAATGCTATTTCTAAGCGAAATACGTGTGATTTGAGTGTTTTACAGTAACTTGCACGGAACTTTAGCTGTACCGGCGAGGGCACCACGGAGGGCTCCAAAAACCTTGTATTCACTAAAATTCAGTGCACCTGATGATTTTATGCCCCAATCAATCGATTTCCATCGATACATCACGTAGAATATGTATCCGAGACGTTCTTACAAATCGTTCGTTTCAGACCGTGAAATGGCCAATTATGATGTAAAAACTGTTTCTCTCGCTTTCAAACGCTTAAAAATGCTATTTCTAAGCGAAATACGTGTGACTTGAGTGTTTTACAGTAACTTTCACTGAACTTTAGCTGTACCGGCGAGGGCACCACGGAGGGCCACCAAAACCTTGTATTCACTAAAATTCAGTGCATCTGATGATTTTATGCCCCAATCAATCGATTTCCATCGATACATCACGTAGAATATGTATCCGAGATGTTCTTACAAATCGTTCGTTTCAAACCGTGAAACGGCCAAATATGACAGAAAAACTGTTTCTCTCGCCTTCAAACACTTAAAAATGCTATTTCTAAGCGAAATACGTGTGATTTGAGTGTTTTACAGTAACTTTCACGGAAATGTAGCTGAAGCGGCGAGGTAACACGGAGGGCCCATAAAACGTTGTATTCTCTAAAATTCAGTGCATCTGACGATTTTATGCTTTAATCAATCGATTTCCATCGATACATCACGTAGAATATGTATCCGAGATGTTCTTACAAATCGTTCGTTTCAGACCGTGAAACGGCTAAATATGATGTAAAACTCTGTCTCTCGCCTTCAAACGCTTCAAAATGCTATTTCTAAGTGAAACACGTGCGATTTGAGTGTTTTACAGTAACTTCCACGGAACTTTAGCTGTACCGGCGAGGGCACCACGGAGGGCCCCCAAAACCTTGTATTCACTAAAATTTAGTGCATCTAATTATTTTATGCCCTAATCAATCGATTTCCATCGATACATCACGTAGAATATGTATTCGAAATGTTCTTACAAATCGTTCGTTTCAGTCCGTGAAACGTCCAAATATAATGTAAAAATTGTTTTACTCGGCTTCAAACGCTTAAAAATGCTTTTTCTAAACGAAATACGTGTGACTTGAGTGTTTTACAGTAACTTCCACGGAACTTTAGCTGTACCGGCGAGGGCACCACGGAGGGCCCCCAAAACTTTGTATTTACTAGAATTCAGTGCACCTGATGATTTTATGCCCCAATCAATCTATTTCCATCGATACATCACGTAGAATATGTATCCGAGATGTTCTTACAAATCATTCGTTTCAGACCGTGAAACGGCCAAATATGATGTAAAAATTGTTTTACTCGCCTTCAAACGCTTAAAAATGCTTTTTCTAAACGAAATACGTGTGACTTGAGTGTTTTAAAGTAACTTCCACGGAACTTTAGCTGTACCACGAGGGCACCACGGAGGGCCCCCAAAACTTTGTATTTACTAAAATTCAGTGCATCTGATGATTTTATCAATCGATTTCCATCGATACATCACGTAGAATATGTATCCGAGGTGTTCTTACAAATCATTCGTTTCAGACCGTGAAACGGCCAAATATGATGTAAAAATTGTTTTACTCGCCTTCAATCGCTTAAAAATGCTTTTTCTAAGCGAAATACGTGTGATTTGAATGTTTTACAGTAACTTCCACAGAAATTCAACTGTACCGGCGAGGGCACCAAGGAGGGTCCCTAAAACGTTGTATTCACTAAAATTCAGCGCTTCTGAAGATTTTATGCCCTAATCAATCGATTTCCATCGATACATCACGTAGAATATGTATCCGAGACGTTCTTACAAATCGTTCGTTTCAGACCGTGAAACGGCCAATTATGATGTAAAAACTGTTTCTCTCGCCTTCAAACGCTTAAAAATGCTATTTCTAAGCGAAATACGTGTGATTTGAGTGTTTTACAGTAACTTGCACGGAACTTTAGCTGTACCGGCGAGGGCACCACGGAGGGCTCCAAAAACCTTGTATTCACTAAAATTCAGTGAACCTGATGATTTTATGCCCCAATCAATCGATTTCCATCGATACATCACGTAGAATATGTATCCGAGACGTTCTTACAAATCGTTCGTTTCAGACCGTGAAATGGCCAATTATGATGTAAAAACTGTTTCTCTCGCTTTCAAACACTTAAAAATGCTATTTCTAAGCGAAATACGTGTGATTTGAGTGTTTTACAGTAACTTCCACGGAAATGTAGCTAAAGCGGCGAGGTACCACGGAGGGCCCCCAAAACGTTGTATTCACTAAAATTCAGTGCATCTGATGATTTTATGCCCTAATCAATCGATTTCCATCGAAACATCACGTAGAATATGTATCCGAGATGTTCTTACAAATCGTCCGTTTCAGACCGTGAAACGGCTAAATATGATGTAAAACTCTATCTCTCGCCTTCAAACGCTTCAAAATGCTATTTCTAAGTGAAACACGTGCGATTTGAGTGTTTTACAGTAACTTCCACGGAACTTTAGCTGCACTGGCGAGGGCACCACGGAGGGCCCCCAAAACCTTGTATTCACTAAAATTTAGTGCATCTGATGATTTTATGCCCTAATCAATCGATTTCAATCGATACATCACGTAGAGTATGTATCCGGGATGTTCTTACAAATCTTTCGTTTCAGACCGTGAAACGGCCAAATATGATGTAAAAACTGTTTCTCTCGCCTTCAAACGCTTAACCCTTATTTGTGTAATATGTAAATTAGGCTGTCTTGTCAATTTACCTTTTATTATTTTTTATTTTTTTTGTAATAACTAATATTTTTTATGCGAATATTTTCTAATATTACAATATTTAAAGCTCTATTACATTATTTTTTACCTTCCGTCACCTCGAGGTAAGGAAGATATTGTCTTTGGTCAAAAAAATCGGTGGTGAGTTTTCATTGAATAAGCACGTTTTAGGGTCTTTACAATACGATTTTACTATTTTTACGATGATGTCTGTATGTGTGTGTGTGTTCGTGTGTGCGTGTGTGTGTATGTGTGTGTGTGTGTGTGTATGTGTGTATGTGTGACCGCGTTTTCGGGCACGATATCTCCAATACTAGAATTCCAAAAATTACAATTCTTGCGTATTCCTCTTCCCTACAACCATATGCAGACTGTTTAGATTTTGGTTATAATTGGGCAACCGGAAGTACCCCTGTTTGAACATTTTAACAGTTTTTCTTGAAAAAATCAGTTAAATGTTATTATAACTTAAAGAATATATTATTGTCTATACGATTTTATTGCATTTTATATTTGATATTCAACAGATATAGAGTTAAAGAAGCATAACGATAATAAATTTTATATAAATTTCATAATTCAGCCAGCTATGCTAACTTAACCATGGAAACTGCTAATATATTCAGGTAATTCAAATTGACAGATGTCAGTATCAATAAAATGGTATCAATAAAAGAATAAGGGAAGTAACTCTAGTGTTAGTAGTTTCTAGATATAAGAGAGACGATTACATATTGGTTTGAACATGTCATGAGGAGAGATGAATATATTAATAGAAGGTGGAAGAAACATAGGAAGACCAAATATAAGATGAAAAAACTGTATTGTAGAAGACTTGAGAGGAAAGGAACTGAATGAGGACGACACGCAAAACAAAAATGAGTGGAAGAAGAAATTAAAAATAGCGACCCCCTAACGAATGGGAAAAACTAAAGAAGAAGAAGATGTCAGTGTCAAGTGCAATTTGCATAGTTTGTTAATGAAATAACTTTACTGGAAATATAGGATCTTTTGCAAGAAAATTTATGTATGGGGCGCGTGCAGTAACATGACTTTGACCCGTGTCAAAATGACAGCAATTAATTATGTCCATAACTGAAAAGTGTTATAATTTTTCAATCAAAATTTAATAATTTTCTTATTTCATGTGGTTTGTTACCAGGAGTATGGAATTCAGTTGCCGAGAAAGGGAATCACATAATACCAAAAATTTAGAATCTTTTGCAAGAAAATTTATGTATGGAATTTGTACATAATACAAAGGATTGACGAAAGGTATTGTGCTGGCCACATCAGATTTTTTATTGTAGTTTCTATTACTTCGACAATATATTAAAATAAATTATTAATTAGTCCATTAATCATGCGGGGTCCATTCTGAACCCCTATTCGGAAACAACGTTGATTTTATGGTACTGGAATTTAAGGGTTAATCGTTTGAAGGCGAGAGAAACAGTTTTTACATCATATTTGGCCGTTTCACGGTCTGAAACGAACGATTTGTAAGAACATCTCGGATACATATTCTACGTGAAGTAACGAAGCAAATCGATTGATTAGACCCTAATATTATCAGATGCACTGAATTTTAGTGAATACTAGGTTTTGGAGGCCCTCCGTGGTGCCCTCGCCGGTACAGCTAAAGTTCCGTGGAAGTTACTGTAAAACACTCAAATCACACGTATTTCGCTTAGAAATAGCATTTTTAAGCATTCGAAGGCGAGAGAAACAGTTTGTATATCATATTTGGCCGTTTCACGGTCTGAAACGAACGATTTGTAAGAATATCTCGAATACTTATTATAAGTGATGTATAGATGGAAATCGATTGATTAGGGCCTAATATTATTAGATGCACTGAATTTTATTGAATACAAGGTTTTGGGGGCCCTCCGTGGTGCCCTCGCCGGTACAGCTAAAGTTTCGTGGAAGTTACTGTAAAACACTCAAATCACACGTATTTCGCTTAGAAATAGCATTTTTAAGCGTTTGAAGGCGAGAGAAACAGTTTTTACATCATATATGGCAGTTTCACGGTATGAAACGAACGATTTGTAAGATCATCTGAGATACATATTCTACGTGAAGTAACGAAGGAAATCGATTGATTAGACCCTATTGTTATCAGATGCACTGAATTTTAGTGAATACAAGGTTTTGGGGGCCCTCCGTGCTGCCCTCGCCGGTACAGCTAAATTTTCGTGGAAGTTACTGTAAAACACTCAAAACACACGTATATCGCTTAGAAATTGCATATTTAAGCGTTTGAAGGCGAGAGAAGCAGTTTTTACATCATATTGGCCGTTTCAAGGTCTAAAACGAACGATTTGTAAGATCAACTCAGATACATATTCTACGTGATGTATCGACGGAAATCGATTGATTAGGGCCTAATATTATCAGTTTCACTGAATTTTAGTGAACACAAGGTTTTGGGGGCCCTACGTGATACCCTCGCCTGTACAGCTAAAGTTCCATGGAAGTTACTGTAAAACACTCAAATCGCACGTATTTCGCTTAGAAATAGCATTTTTAAGCGTATGAGGGCGATAGAAACAGTTTTTACATCATATTTGGCCATTTCACGGTCTGAAACGAACGATTTGTAAGAACATCTCGGATACATATTCTACGTGATGTATCAATGGAAATCGATTGATTAGGGCCTAATGTTATCAGATGCACTGAATTTTAGTGAATACAAGGTTTTGAAAGCCCTCCGCGATGCCCTCGCCGGTATAGTTAAAGTTCCATGGAAGTTACTGTAAAACACTTAAATCACACGTATTTCGCTTAGAAATGGCATTTTTAAGCGTTTGAAGGCGAGAGAAACAGTTTTTTCATCATATTTGGCCGTTTCACAGTCTGAAACGAACGATTTGTAAGAACAACTCGGATACGTGATGTATCGACGTAAATCGATTGATTAGGGCCTAATATTATCAGATGCACTGAATTTTATTGAACACAAGGTTTTGGGGGCCCGGTACAGCTAAAGTTCCGTGGAAGTTACTGTAAAACACTCATATCACACGTATTTCTCTTAGACATAGCATTTTTAAGCGTTTGAAGGCGAGAGACACAGTTTTTACATCATATTTGCCCGTTGCACGGTCTGACACGAACGATTTGTAAGAACATCTCGGATACATATTTTACGTGATGTATCGGTGGAAATCGATTGATTAGGGCCTAATATTATCAGATGCACTGAATTTTAGTGAATACAAGGTTTTGGGGCCCTCCGTGGTGCCCTCGCCGGTACAGCTAAAGTTCCGTGGAAGTTACTGTAAGACACTCGAATCACACGTATTTCGCTTAGAAATAGCATTTTTAAGCAGTAGAGGAACAGTGAGCGGTTTCTGCCTCAAATAACCTTGTAGGGTTTCTGGCTCAAATAACACCCACCCTTTTTCTCCGAACTCCAAATTGCGCCTCGATCCCCATGAGCCTCGGCCGAACCCACAATTGCGATTACTTGCTTTTTATTGATACTGACATCTGTCAATTTGAATTACCTGAATATATTAGCAGTTTCCATGGTTATGTTAGCATAGCTGGCTGAATTATGAAATTTATACGAATTTTTTATCTTTATTATTCTTTAACTCTATATCTGTTGAATATGAAATATAAAATGCAATCAAATCGTATAGAGAATAATATATTCTTTAAGTTATAATAACATTTAACTGAGTTTTTCAAGAAAAACTGTTAAAATCTTCAAATGAGGGTACTTCCGGTTGACCAATTATAACCAAAATCTAAACATGTCTGCATATGGTTGTAAGGAAGAGGAATACGCAAGAATTGTAATTTTTGGAATTCTAGTATTGGAGATATCGTGCACGAAAAAGCGGTCACATACACACACACACACACATACACACACACACATACGGACACACACACACACACACATACAGACATCATCGTAAAAATAGTAAAATCGTATTGTAAAGACCCTAAAACGTGCTTATTCAATGAAAACTCACCACCGAATTTTTTTACCAAAGACAATACCTTCCTTACCTATAGGTGACGGAAGGTAAAAAGGTTGTATCATTCTAATATGTATTTATTATTACTTTTTACAGCTTCAAAAATAATTTGTTTACGCAATATTTTTGGTAAAGATAAAAGCGTTGATTTATTTATATGTTGTTGTAATATGTAGGCAGCTTGTCTTAATAATGTTGGGGGAGTACACAGTTCCATTATTAAGTTCAGGTGTTACAATGGTAGGTGTTTCTTCACACAATAATGACATATTACGATTTTCTTCCCACACCATTTTTTGTACACTAGTGCATTGCTTTGTGTGTACACTTGTTTTATATTTTGTTGATATTGGCTCATTTCAATCATTCCAATTTTAAGTTGATTCAACATGATATTGCTGAATTGGGTGTAGCATATCTGAATGTTCAGCCTTAAAACATATATTACATAATAAGTATTTTTTCATAATGGCATATTACGAATTTCTGTACTCACCATTTTTTGCATACTAATACACAGCCTTATGTGTACAGTTAATAAGAAAAAATACGCTTTTTATTACAGCTTTATGTTATTTCAAACTATAACAATATATTCAATAAATCCCTGGATACATTCAAGACGGCCCAAAAGAAGATAGAAGAAAAAGTGAATTATTTAGCTGAAAAACAATCGTCCGTAGAACGCTTAGAATTAAAAACTTAAATATAGAGAGTTTGAATGGGTTTGCTTCTAGCCTACGGTAAGCTAGTCGCTCGCTTATTGCTTGAAATTCTATCACTTTGTCTCTTAATTTATCCAATATTATAAATGCTACACCATATTGGCCTTGTTTATCTCTTCCTGAATATTGTAGCGTGAAGTCCTTTTTATCTATTGATCCTTTCCCTTCCCATCGTATTTCTTGAAGTGCAGCTACATTTATTTTGTATCTTTTTAGTTCCGATGCTATTTCTTGCATTTTTCCTGGTGCTAACATCGACATAACATTCCATGTACTAATTCTAATTTCATTGTTTTTATTTCTTGTTTTTTATGTTTTTTTGCTTTTTTTCTTTATTTTTTTCCCATTTCTTACTGTAAACTTATCTCTAATTATTTCATGTGTAGGGGTTTGCTCTTTTTGGAGTTTCCCAACATTTATGTTTTTTGGTAATGTACTTTTTATTAAATTTTCCTTTTCATCATCCCATATATACCATTCAGTGTCTATCTTTATTTTCTTATAACCAAGTTTAATTTGTTTATTTTGTGTTCTTTCTTCCTTTGCTCTTTTCAGAATTTCTTTTTGTATTTTCCTTTCGTTGATCGTTATATCATTATCAATATATAAATTTGATCCTTTTAGTTTGTATTTATTTTTCATTACATTACTTTTGTTTTCATATGTTTCCATTATTGCTACTACCGCTTGTTTTTCTTTTCCTATTTTATACGCTTCTTTCACTTTTGTTTCTATTCCAATTTTATTTTTTAAAAAGTTTTCTATTTCTTTAGTGGAGACTTCCATTTGCACGTCTTTTATTATTATGTTGTTTTTCCTTTCGCGTTTCTCTCTCATTTCATCTTTGTTTTCAAGCACCTTTATTTTCTTTAGGAGATCTTCTTTTTCTTTTTTCCATTCTTTCTCTTGTTTTTGTAGTTTATCTTCTAGAGATTTAATTATAACGTTGTTTTCTCGTATCTCTTTTATCGTCTCTTCTTTGTTGGAGTTCATATCCGCTTTTAATTCCTCTATTGCTTTAAGTATTAATTGTTCTCCACTCATTTTTTCTGTTCTTTTTTGATTTGTTTTTGTTGAATATTTAATAATTATTATTTTGACGTTATTAGAGACGCCATCTATGTTTTATAAAAAAAAAAAAAACAGTTGAGTAAGTGTGTCAAAAACAGAAACATGTCAATTTAATGTATGACCAAATAAAATAATTAATTTAAAGTTCTCATTACGAAAGGCAGTTTTATTTATAATAATAACCAACAGGTTATGGGCCCAGGCCTCTTATTGTAAAGAGCGGCGATATAAAGTGAAAAGACAGGAAGATAACAATGGAATGTTAGAGGTATGAATGGGAAAGAGAATGAGTTGATGAATGCAATGCGAGTGTATAGTGTAGATATTTTGTGTGTAAGTGAGACAATGAGGAAAGGACGTAGTGAAGAAGAAGTTGATGGCATATTTTGTTTGTGGTCGGGAGTTCGAGAGAATGAACATGCAAAGCATGGTGTAGCGAAAGAATGAAACCGTTTATACGAAGTTATGGCTGTATTTCTTCGCGAGTTTCTTGGATGAGATTCAAGGTAGGCTATATAAGAATCTTCATTGTGTCAGCTTATGGTCCATCAGAGTCTGAAAGTGACCTTGAAAAAGATCAGTTTTGGAATACGGTGAACAGCGTAATTGATTCGTGTGATCCGGGTGAGAGAGTGATAGTGTGTGGTGATTTAAATGGATGGGTGGGTGTTAAACGAAGTATATCTGAGAATGTATTGGGACGTTTTGGTGATTGTCGAGTGAATGGCAATGGTGAGAGAATTGTTTCATTTTGCTTGGAGAGGAACCTCTTCATTTCGAATTCCATTTTTAAACATAAGTTAGCTCACATATACACCTGGGAGAATGTGGTTCAGAATAAACGTAGTGTGATTGACTTCGTTATATATGATGAGCGATTGAGGAGTATGGTAGTAGATACGCGTGTGAAACGAGGCGCAGAATTGGGTACGAATGATCATTATTTGGTTGTATCGCGAATGCGATTGAATAAATTTTGGAGAATGAAGGTGAAAAGTTCCGGGAAAATGTTTCGTATAAAATCCTATGCTCTTTTGAATGAAGATGTAAGAATGCAATATGTTGAAAGGTTGAATGAATCCTTGCCCGAATGTGAGTCTAATTTTGATTGTAATATAAATGAAGTTTGGATGAAATTTAAGGATTCCCTCCTCAAATGTGCAAAAGAAGTTTGTGGTGAAAGCAGATTAGGCTCTTGTCCGAGAAATGCATGGTGGAATGATCAGGTGAAAGAAGCGATTGCTGAGAAAAAGAGGGCATATTTGAAGTTTTTAAATGTTAAGGATTCGCCTGGGCGTTTGCGTGAAGAATGTTTGTTAGAGTATAAAAGGAAAAATAAATGGGTGAAGCAAGTGGTGAGAGAAAGTAAAAAGCGATTTGATGACATGTTGAGTGAAAGGTTGACAAATGATTTTACTACGAATAAACGACTGTTTTGGTTGAGTGTGAAGAGACTGCGGGGTGGAAGTGGTCGAGTTGTGAAAGCTGTGAGAAGTACGAATGGAGAGTTATTGTGGAATGAATCAGATGTGAGGAATAGATGGTGCGAGTATTTTAAAGGTTTGTATGGAGGTGAGATTGAGAGGGATGATGGTAACAAAACTGGCAGTGAAAATGATAATGAAGATGATTATGATATAGATGAAAGTGATGTATGTGATGCATTGGCGCGTGTAAGGAATGGTAAGGCTGCGGGTTTGGATGGGATTACAAATGAGATGTTAAAGTATGGAGGAGAGAAAGTTTTTGAATGGTTAATTTATTTATTTAGATTTTGTTTGAAACGTAGTGTGGTTCCTGAAGATTGGAAAAAAGCTATTATTTGCCCATTATTCAAAGGCAAAGGCAGTTCGAGTGAATGTACGAATTTTCGCGCGATAAGTTTGTTGAGTGTAGTAGGGAAACTTTTTGGTAAGGTTTTAATTCATAAGGTGCGAACCTTAACTATTACAAAAATTAGTGACGTACAGGGTGGTTTTTTGCCTGAGAGGGGATGTGTCGATCAATTGTTTGCTCTTCGTATGATTGTTGAGAAGTCACTTGACAAGAACAAGAAGGTGTTCTGTGGCTTTCTCGATTTAAAGAAGGCGTATGATAGCGTTCTTCGAGATACTTTGTGGGATGTACTCAGAGAGTACGGTGTGAATGGAAACTGGTTGGGAGCGATTCGAGCGTTGTATGAGGGTAGTGAGGCTGCTGTGAGAATAGATGGTAGGTTGAGTGATTGGTTTCGTATAAATGTTGGTGTGAAACAGGGCTGTGGTATGTCTCCGTGGTTGTTCAACTTGTATATGGATGTGTTATTGCGGAGAGCTTTGAATGAAATGGACGGTGTACATATTGGTGAAAGTGTAGTGCCTGCGTTAGCGTATGCTGATGATGTAGTTGTTTTAGGAGAAAATGAAGAGCAACTCAGGAGAATGATAGAGAGAATACATGAAGTTGGAAGAAGTATGAATCTGATGTTGAATGTTGATAAATCCAAAGTGTTAGTATTTGAAAGAAGTAAATTGGTGACTGAGTGCAATGTGTTGGTGGATGGAGTGAAACTGGAGCAGGTAAATGAGTTTGTATATTTGGGTAGCATGATGTCGAGAGATGGTCGAATTGATCGAGAGATAGAAAGGAGAGTGAGTGCGGGATGTAAGGTAATGGGTGCTCTGGGTACGTTTGCACGAAATATTAACGTATCAAGGGATGCTCGGTTGAGTGTATATAATGGAGTGCTAGTGCCTGCTTTGATGTATGGAAGTGAATGCTGGGCATGGACAGGGAAGCATAAAAAGAGAGTGACTGCCGTGGAAATGAGGTATTTACGTGGTGTATGTGGGTATGTCAGACGGGATCGCGTGAGGAATAATTTGGTGTATGAAGAATGTATGGTAAGCAACAATGTGATTAAGAGAGTTGGTGTGAGTCAGTTGAGATGGTTTGGGCATGTGGAGAGAATGGCGAGTGAACGGCTTGTTAAGCGTATATATCTTGGTGAAGTTGAGGGTTTTCGATTGCGTGGCCGACCAGTGTGTAAGTGGATGGATGTGATTGGTAGGGTGCTTAAAGAGAGAGAGTTTCCAAGTGTGAAGAGAAGAAGAGCATGTATGAATTCGATTATGAGTGTGGCCGAGGCGAAAGAAGTCTGCTTAGATAGGAATGTGTGGCGAAGGATGATTGTTTCCTAACTATTATTGTGATCCGGATGCGGTATTTCGCTACCGAAAATCGGTCACTTTAATATGTTAAGAGTAAGGATTTGTTGTATGATTGATGTTGTTCTTATTGTTATCGGGTTTGTGCGAACCCACTAAGTGGGACACGCGTGATTTTATGTATGTATGTATGTATGTATGTATGATAACAATTTTGTGAGCAGGCAAATTTGTAGATTATACGAAGAAACCGCTAAATATTAAATATGGATAATATTCAAAGCATTCTGAAATTAAATAATACAAACTACCAACTCTGGAGTCACCAAATGCGAATATTATTAAAAGTAAAAAAGGTATGGTGTGCAATAGAAAACAATAAACCCAAAAAGCCGGGAAATGATGCAAGTAATGAAGCGAAAACTGCAAGATTGAAGGAAATAGAAGAATATGAAGAAAAAAGTGCAATTGCAGCATCAATTTTGCTCTCAGCACTAGAACCAGAACAAGCACAGCAAGTACTAAACTTTGACGAAGGCCAAGATATTTGGTACAAATTAAAACAGATCCACGAAGGAAAAACATCCTCGCGAAGAGTTGACTTAAGACTTGAATTGAGCACAATTAAAAAACAAGAAGACGAAAAAATTGATAAATATCTAGGTAGAGGACAGTTTATTAGGGACCAACTGTCAAGGTGTGGAGCAGAAATAGAAGATGAAGAACATTTCGGATTAATACTAAATGGTTTACCTCGAACTTACAACACAATAAGACTGCAGATGAAGGCAACAGGTTTAGAAAAAATCTGCCCAGAAGAATTTATTTCAGGCTTAAAAGCACAGGAAGATGAACTTGCATTAGAAGAAATAGAAACCAAAATGGAAACAGCATGTGTGATGACGATGAGACAACCAAAACAACCAAAGAAATATGAAAGTAAGAAAAATAAAGCATGTTACGTGTGCGGAAGATTAAACCATTTTGCCCGTGAATGCTACTATCGAAAAGATGTACCTTTTAATAAAAACAAACAAGAAGAATATAGCAAAAGAAACGATCTACAAAAGCGTAATTACGACAATCCATATAGACCAAAACTGAAAGAAGAAGTCAAAATAATGAAGAGTCCAGTATCTAAAGAAAAAAGTAAAAATTCTGAGCAAGAATTTGCTTTACGAGCACAAATATATACATCAAACATAGAAAATAATACAACTAGCTGGTTTATTGACTCAGGAGCCACAAGTCACATGACGCAAAACAAAAACTTTTTTACATATATCGAGCAAACTGAACCAAATTTTGTAAAATTACCAAACGGAAATTATATAAAAATATGTGGCAAAGGTACAGTACGAATTCAATTAACAAATACAGAGTGCAAATACAAGTTTATTGATCTTTTGGATGTTTTATGGGTACCTGAAATTACGGAAAACCTCGTTTCTATAAGTACATTAGAGAAAAAGGGTTGTAACATCATATTTAAAAACGGAAAATGTGAAATATTAGACAAGAATGGAACACTCCTAATTACAGGTAGAAGAATAAATGACCTATATGAAATGGATATAGAAAAAGAAATGAATATTGAGAGCGCACAGTTCGTACAAAATACTGAAGCAGAAACATGGCACAGACGATTCGGTCATCAAAATCTACATACACTTATTGAAATGAAAAACAAAAATATTGTTAATGGTCTACAATTCACATGTAATCAAGATATAAATTGTATTCATTGTATCATAGGAAAGACAGCAAGAAAACCATTCAATAAGAAAAAAGAAATTAGTAGCAAAAAGATTTTGGAACTAGTACATATGGATCTATGTGGTCCATTTCCAAACGCATCTATAGCCGGATCTAAATACATGTATTTAATTGTTGATGACTACACGAGAAAACTAGCTGTTTACTTCTTGAAAACCAAAAACGAAGCGTTATCGTACTTTAAAAGATTTAAAATGGAAATGGAAAATCAAACAAATGAAACAATTAAACGAGTTCGCAGTGACAACGGTAAGGAGTTCAAGAATAAAGAATTCGAAAAGTTTTTTGAAGATAATGGTATAATCCATGAGACTTCTGCACCTTACACACCCCAAGAGAACGGCATTGCAGAGCGAAATAATAGAACAGTAATAGAAATGACAAGAGCAATGTTATCTGACTCAAAATTACCAAATAGATTTTGGGCAGAGGCAGCAAATTATGCGGTATATATAAAAAATCGTACCTTATTAAAATTAATTGCATCAACACCCAATGAAAAATTTTCAACTGAGAAGCAGAGTGTGAGTCATTTGAAAATCTTTGGTTCACTAGCTTACTATTGGGTAGCAAAATCGCAACGTAAGGACAAGCTGTCGTCAACAACAAATCCAGGTATATTTTTAGGATACGAACATTTATCTAACCACATGAGAATTTACTGTATTAGAAGAGAACAAGTGATTATAGCACGAGATGCCAAAATTATTGAGAATGAACTAGGTTCAACATTATTGAAAACCTCAAATAAAGAAGAAATTTATATAGAAATACCAAATTACACATCAGTAACAAGATATACAAATGAAGAAGAAATTCCAATAATTAATAATGAGGAAAATAATGATGATAACAAATATGTATTTGTAAATACGGAAAATACAAATTCCAATGAAGATTTTTCTGATAACACGAATGAGAATCCAAGCTATTCAGAAGGAATTTTAGTAACTGATGATGGGGAAAAAGATACAACCGGAAAAGACCCAAATTTTCCTTCACACATTAAAGTAAATACAAACAACAATCAAGTTAGAAGATCAGAAAGGTTAAAAGCAAAATATGAAAATCAAGCAAATTCTACAAAAACACTAAACAGTCCTACAACGTATCAAGAAGCATTACAATCATTGATGAAAACAGAATGGATTCAAGCTATAAACAATGAATTAGAATCGCACAGAAAAAATGAAACATGGGAAATAGTAGATAGACCAACTAATAAAACTATAATAGATTCAAAATGGATCTTCAAGATAAAAGAAGACGGAGATGGGAAAATAGAAAAACTGAAAGCAAGACTGGTAGCCCGAGGTTTCAATCAAAAACAAGGGATAGACTATAATGAAACCTTTTCACCGGTTATTCGTCTAAATACACTTCGGACAATTTTAGCTTTAGGAGTAGAAGAAGATCTAGAATTAAATCAATATGATTTTACAACAGCGTACTTAAATGGAAAATTGAAAGAAGACATATTCATGGAAATTCCTGAAGGCGTAAAAGAAAATAAGACTAATAAAGTTTGTAAACTTAAAAAGGGTATTTATGGTTTGAAACAAAGTGCTGCAACTTGGTTTGCAACACTGAAAGAAAGTTTAGTGGATTTAGGATTTAATGAACTATATTCAGAAGCCTGCGTCTTTATTTATAAAACTAACAATGACTATTTAATACTTTGTCTATACGTAGATGACATATTAACAGCTTCAACTTCAAGAGATTTAAACAATGAAATCATGAATAAATTGAAATCCAAGTTTGACCTAAAACATATGGGTGAAGTGAATCATCTTTTAGGAATGAAAATTGAGAGAGATCGAAGAAATCATAAAATGTACATAACACAAACAAATTACATCAATAAAATCTTAAATAAGTTTGGTATGAGTGAATGTAGAAGCGTATCACTACCAATGGAACCAAAATGGAACATATCAGATGTTAATAATAGAGAAAATATAAAAAATTTACCATATCAAGAACTAATTGGAAGCCTTTTATATCTGTCTCAGAGTACTAGACCAGATATTAGTTATGTCGTTACGTACTTAAGTCAATTTTGCTCAAATTTCACTCAAGAACATTGGCAACAAGCTAAACATGTGTTAAGATATTTACAAGGAACTAAAAACATAGGAATCATATATGAAGCAAGCCAGAAAAAGTTAACAGCGTACAGCGATGCAAGTTGGAATAATATTATAGATGGAAAAGGATATTCCGGGTACATATTTGTATTAGCAAATGGAGCCGTAAGTTGGCTTTGTAAGAAACAGGAAACTGTTGCCCTCAGCACTTGTGAGAGCGAATTTCTAGCCATCACAGAAGCCGTCAAAGAAATCATTTGGTTTAAGAAACTTTTAGAAGAAATAAATTTTGAAAAATATTTAAATCCACATGTTTGTCTAAACGTAGATAATCAAGCAGCAATCCAACTTAGTAACAATAACGTATTTCATGCGAGAACTAAACATATCCAAAGAAAATACTTCTTTCTAAGGGATGAAATCGAAAGGAACGACATAAATTTGCAATATGTTGAATCAAAACGAATGTTAGCCGATTTCCTTACAAAACCAGTAACGAAGAAGATTCTACAGCATTGTCTTGAAAACACCGGAATCAAAGGAGAAGAAAAGAAACAAGATTAAATTTGTAAATAAATTTATTTAAAATGTTTATTGTAATAATTGTTCCCTCATTTATAACGTCAAAATAGGGAGAGTGTTGAATATTTAATAATTATTATTTTGACGTTATTAGAGACGCCATCTATGTTTTATAAAAAAAAAAAAAAACAGTTGAGTAAGTGTGTCAAAAACAGAAACATGTCAATTTAATGTATGACCAAATAAAATAATTAATTTAAAGTTCTCATTACGAAAGGCAGTTTTATTTATAATAATAACCAACAGTTTTTACTGGCGATCTGGCTTTCCGCTTACTTCTCTTAAAGGCTTCTTCTTGATTTATGGGTTCTTCTCGTTTTCGTTTGAATAGTTCTTCTACTGAACCTACGCTTAGTGCTCTGTCTTTTGTTATATTGTGCATTTAAATCGCCTAAAAGTTTGTTTTGGTTTACACTGGTCCTCTGTGGGTTGCAACTCCTCAGGCGTATTTCTTGTTTGTTGTGTTATCAGTAGCTGTCGCTGCTGTCTCGTTTCTCATTATATATCGAGCCCTGTACTTGTTTCGCGTCTTGGCTTGAATTTCTTCTCTTCCTCACCAGATGACTAAACTAGTACTTGCAGTGTTTTGGCACTTATACTTGTACTACTTGCCAATATATGACGCTACACGTAGTACAACTGAACTGGGATGCATACTCAACGCCCGAATATTCAAAACCAGAATATTCAAAACCAGAATATTCATGCACAGAATAATTCAAATCCCGAATATTCATAACCAGAATATTCATGCACAGAATCATTCAATACCCGAATATTCAAAACCCGAATATTCAAAAACCGAATGAAAAAGTTTAGGCTACCTGTCACTAGATGTCACTACGAAAGCTAGTTCAACGTGTGTTCAATGGTGGTGCAACATATGCGTTGTCGATAATCTAGTGAACTTTAATTTGGTCAAAAGAAAGTAAGTGGACATACGTCTGCATTCAATCCATTCAACTGTCCACAGCAACTGTCAAAAGTGACAGCTACGCTAGTAAATAAGAGAGCATATACTAAAAAACAAATTAATAAATATTATATTCCAAATTAATAACATATGTTTGGTGAACGTTTATTCCTTTTAGAACGAGTTAGCCACTATTTGATAAGGTGATTACAACAGGTATCACAAAAATTTGTGTATGAATACTGCCAAATGAATTTTTTAAACAATATTAGCTTACTTATAATTTATTAATTTTATTTATAAAATGTCTTTTACAAATAGGAGATTTGTGTCATATTATGTAGCAACTTTCTGTTAAATTGATATATGTATATCTTAAATAATTTCCACTTGTAATTCTTTGATGATTTAATTGTGGAGCAAAGGAATGTCAATAAATAAATTTACTCATTTTTTTGAAGCAAACGCATTTTATTCAAATATATACGAGCCCAGGTTCATAATAGTTAGCCAGCTTATATTTTCAAGAAATTTTCCACAAAATTCTTTCGTTTACTTCAAATATAGACTAAAAACTGTGGACCAAAAGACGTATGATAATAGCTCGACCGGCATTTAAAAGGTTTGGCACAAGACATATGGGACAATAATCTAACAGAAGAATGTGTAGGGCTTGTGAATACAATGCCAAATAAAATTAAAGATATTATTTATAAAGGTGATATAACCCCTTCCCCCATTATTAATTGGTGGAGTACTTAAATAACATATACAGTTTTTGTAAGTTTAAAATCTATATTTTAAAGTAGAGGATAGAAATATCTCACCATATTTGTAGGTTTTATAATTTGTTTATAGGAAATGTAAACTGATTGAACTATTATGAGCCTCGGTTGTATGAAGAGTATAAATGCCAAATTTATCCTACAAAATTGTATGCACCTCTTACAGAAAATACGTGTGTACTTGACATAAATAATTATTTCATAAAGTAACTAAAGTGAACAAAAAAAAAAACGATGAGGTGCTGCTGATGAAGCAATTGAAGCTATGGAGATGTTCCAGCTAAAAAAATCTGTTGTAGCCAGCACAATATGGTCGTCTGTTTTCTGTAAATACCTATTTTGTATAAATTCCACATAGAATGTTTCTTGCAATAAATATATTTCCAGTAAAATTATTTCTCAAACATAATATTCTGACATCTGCCCATCAATTATATTTACAGAACGGATTCTGTTTCCATAGTGGTGTATAGCAAGATTTATGAGACGTAATTTCTTTATAATAACCAAAATCTAATCAGCTTTTCATTTGGAAGCAAACTCAAGTATATACAAAAATTGTAATTGTAGTATTGGAGTTATCGAACCTGAAAATATCAACACACACATACACATACGCACACACACACACACACAAACATACATACATACACATACATACATCAGATATAATTGTAAAAATGGTAAAATCGTATTGCGAGGACCCTAAAACGTGCTTATTCATAAGAATCTCTCCATCGATTTTTTTGACCAAAGACAAAGGTTTGTTAGTTCCGCTACCCTGCATCTGCCGCAATCCGCGGAGGTTGGCGGAGGTGTAATTTGCTGTTCTATCCAGTGCATGGTTAACTGTAAACTTACTAGATTCTATTCGTTCCATTTTTCCAGTAACTTGGGGTAAAAGGCCGAGGTAGCTGGTAGTAATAATTTTTACAGTGACCCATAACTATTAGGAAAAAAACTGATATTTTTCAATAAGTACATGCTATGTAATGTTAGAATTGAAATAAATAAATAAATGTCATTGTCATATAAAAATAAATATATCATCACGGCATATTACCAATTGCTGGGTGTCCCAATCTGCTTTGTACACAGATGTCGGTAATGATGAAATATTTGTACCATGCGGGTGCTTACCAGGCGTCACCTCACAGACACTCATTGCTAGCGTGGAGAGCACACCACAGGGTTCATTAATATTCGAAATAATTTTTGGCGTCGGTCGGGATCGAATCCGGGTCCTCAGATTCGCGACCAGGCACACGGCCACGAAATTTATAATAAGTATTACATTTATGTCAACAACAATATATTTTCATATATGAACAACTAAAATTTATACTGTAGTTTCAATCTGTTTATCAGATTTATGGTTTGATGTAGTAAAATAACTACTCGTATATAGTGTGCCGTTGATATTTATTATAAATAATAATAACTTACAATTTATAAAAAGTATTACATTTATGTCAACAACAATATATTTTCATATATGAACAACTAAAATTTATACTGTAGTTTCAATCTGTTTATCAGATTCATGGTTTGAAGTAGTAAAATAACTACTCGTATATAGTGCGCCGTTGATATTTATTATAAATAATAATAACTTACAATTTATAAAAAGTATTACATTTACGTCAACAACAATATATTTTCATATATGAACAACTAAAATTTATACTGTAGTTTCAATCTGTTTATCAGATTCATGGTTTGATGTAGTAAAATAACTACTCGTATATAGTGCGCCGTTGATATTTATTATAAATAATAATAACTTACAATTTATAAAAAGTATTACATTTATGTCAACAACAATATATTTTCATATATGAACAACTAAAATTTATACTGTAGTTTCAATCTGTTTATCAGATTCATGGTTTGATGTAGTAAAATAACTACTCGTATATAGTGCGCCGTTGATATTTATTATAAATAATAATAACTTACAATTTATAAAAAGTATTACATTTATGTCAACAACAATATATTTTCATATATGAACAACTAAAATTTATACTGTAGTTTCAATCTGTTTATCAGATTCATGGTTTGATGTAGTAAAATAACTACTCGTATATAGTGCGCCGTTGATATTTATTATAAATAATAATAACTTACAATTTATAAAAAGTATTACATTTATGTCAACAACAATATATTTTCATATATGAACAACTAAAATTTATACTGTAGTTTCAATCTGTTTATCAGATTCATGGTTTGATGTAGTAAAATAACTACTCGTATATAGTGCGCCGTTGATATTTATTATAAATAATAATAACATACAATTTATAAAAAGTATTACATTTATGTCAACAACAATATATTTTCATATATGAACAACTAAAATTTATACTGTAGTTTCAATCTGTTTATCAGATTCATGGTTTGATGTAGTAAAATAACTACTCGTATATAGTGCGCCGTTGATATTTATTATAAATAATAATAACATACAATTTATAAAAAGTATTACATTTATGTCAACAACAATATATTTTCATATATGAACAACTAAAATTTATACTGTAGTTTCAATCTGTTTATCAGATTCATGGTTTGATGTAGTAAAATAACTACTCGTATATAGTGCGCCGTTGATATTTATTATAAATAATAATAACATACAATTTATAAAAAGTATTACATTTATGTCAACAACAATATATTTTCATATATGAACAACTAAAATTTATACTGTAGTTTCAATCTGTTTATCAGATTCATGGTTTGATGTAGTAAAATAACTACTCGTATATAGTGCGCCGTTGATATTTATTATAAATAATAATAACTTACAATTTATAAAAAGTATTACATTTATGTCAACAACAATATATTTTCATATATGAACAACTAAAATTTATACTGTAGTTTCAATCTGTTTATCAGATTCATGGTTTGATGTAGTAAAATAACTACTCGTATATAGTGCGCCGTTGATATTTATTATAAATAATAATAACATACAATTTATAAAAAGTATTACATTTATGTCAACAACAATATATTTTCATATATGAACAACTAAAATTTATACTGTAGTTTCAATCTGTTTATCAGATTCATGGTTTGATGTAGTAAAATAACTACTCGTATATAGTGCGCCGTTGATATTTATTATAAATAATAATAACATACAATTTATAAAAAGTATTACATTTATGTCAACAACAATATATTTTCATATATGAACAACTAAAATTTATACTGTAGTTTCAATCTGTTTATCAGATTCATGGTTTGATGTAGTAAAATAACTACTCGTATATAGTGCGCCGTTGATATTTATTATAAATAATAATAACATACAATTTATAAAAAGTATTACATTTATGTCAACAACAATATATTTTCATATATGAACAACTAAAATTTATACTGTAGTTTCAATCTGTTTATCAGATTCATGGTTTGATGTAGTAAAATAACTACTCGTATATAGTGCGCCGTTGATATTTATTATAAATAATAATAACTTACAATTTATAAAAAGTATTACATTTATGTCAACAACAATATATTTTCATATATGAACAACTAAAATTTATACTGTAGTTTCAATCTGTTTATCAGATTCATGGTTTGATGTAGTAAAATAACTACTCGTATATAGTGCGCCGTTGATATTTATTATAAATAATAATAACATACAATTTATAAAAAGTATTACATTTATGTCAACAACAATATATTTTCATATATGAACAACTAAAATTTATACTGTAGTTTCAATCTGTTTATCAGATTCATGGTTTGATGTAGTAAAATAACTACTCGTATATAGTGCGCCGTTGATATTTATTATAAATAATAATAACATACAATTTATAAAAAGTATTACATTTATGTCAACAACAATATATTTTCATATATGAACAACTAAAATTTATACTGTAGTTTCAATCTGTTTATCAGATTCATGGTTTGATGTAGTAAAATAACTACTCGTATATAGTGCGCCGTTGATATTTATTATAAATAATAATAACTTACAATTTATAAAAAGTATTACATTTATGTCTACAACAATATATTTTCATATATGAACAACTAAAATTTATACTGTAGTTTCAATCTGTTTATCAGATTCATGGTTTGATGTAGTAAAATAACTACTCGTATATAGTGCGCCGTTGATATTTATTATAAATAATAATAACATACAATTTATAAAAAGTATTACGTTTATGTCAACAACAATATATTTTCATATATGAACAACTAAAATTTATACTGTAGTTTCAATCTGTTTATCAGATTCATGGTTTGATGTAGTAAAATAACTACTCGTATATAGTGCGCCGTTGATATTTATTATAAATAATAATAACTTACAATTTATAAAAAGTATTACATTTATGTCTACAACAATATATTTTCATATATGAACAACTAAAATTTATACTGTAGTTTCAATCTGTTTATCAGATTCATGGTTTGATGTAGTAAAATAACTACTCGTATATAGTGCGCCGTTGATATTTATTATAAATAATAATAACATACAATTTATAAAAAGTATTACATTTATGTCAACAACAATATATTTTCATATATGAACAACTAAAATTTATACTGTAGTTTCAATCTGTTTATCAGATTCATGGTTTGATGTAGTAAAATAACTACTCGTATATAGTGCGCCGTTGATATTTATTATAAATAATAATAACTTACAATTTATAAAAATCTGTTGTGGCCAGCACAATACCTCTCGCCACTTCCTTTTTTGGTTACATAAGTATAGGGCGCGAACAGTCATGTTACATTGTTGGCCTTGACAAGCAGATGTGGGGGCCCGTTTCAGAATGATAATTAGTCAGTATGTTTCATTCAGAATTTCAAGATTTTCTAAATACATGTAGTTAATTTGTCACCAGGAGTGTGGAATTTACTTGTCGAGGAAAATAAACCATATGGAATTGGAAAATCACTAAATTTAGAATGAAAAATTATGATACATCTATATACATAATTACTAGCTATCATTCTGACATGAGTCCCCATATCTGCTTGTCAAGGCGCCCTATTGTATTTAACATTTCTTGTATACCTACATTCTACACCAAAAATTGTACTTACATATTACATATATCTATTCCTTATATTTAGATTGTTTAATTTTAAATTCATTATATGAAGAAATTTTGTCCTCTTCTAATTTTTCGAAATGTTTCCAATTCATTGACAGGATTGACTGTATTTTTGAAGGATATATGTAATAGACCTATAATCTTAAATATTTAACTACTAATACATTAAGAAATAGTATAATGTATATGTACTTCCCAGAAAAACTCTTTAGTAATATCTATGAATTTCTGCCACTGACATTTATCTGTCAGTTACAAACAGTTCAACTGGTCAACTATTTTCCATGGCATCCTTTCGGCTGTAAAATTTATTATAACGTTATTTTATTTATTATATTTCTTTTATCTCTAAATCCATAGAATATATAATAAAATGTTTAAATGTATCAGATAGAGAATTTAATTTTCTTTAATATTACCAAGAAAAATTTTCAAAAAATATTATTTTGAAGATTTTTTTTCAAGAATCTTCTACTTCCGGTTGTCCAATTGTTACCAAAACCTTTTCAGATCTTCCCATGAATGTCCGATTGGAAAATACGTAATTAAACAATTTTTAAGTCTTATAGTTTTTGAGTAATCGTCCTTCCAACATCCTACATACATACACACATACATCCACACACACACACACACACACACACACAGACATCATCGTAAAAATGTTAAAATCGGATTGTAGGGACATTAAAACGTGCTTATTCAATAAAATATGGCTATGTGATTTTTAGCATGAATGCAATACCTCTCTTAGCGAGAGGTAAAAAGTATTACATTTATGTCAACAACAATATATTTTCATATATGAACAACTAAAATTTATACTGTAGTTTCAATCTGTTTATCAGATTCATGGTTTGATGTAGTAAAATAACTACTCGTATATAGTGCGCCGTTGATATTTATTATAAATAATAATAGCTTACAATTTATAAAAAGTATTACATTTATGTCAACAACAATATATTTTCATATATGAACAACTAAAATTTATACTGTAGTTTCAATCTGTTTATCAGATTCATGGTTTGATGTAGTAAAATAACTACTCGTATATAGTGCGCCGTTGATATTTATTATAAATAATAATAACTTACAATTTATAAAAAGTATTACATTTATGTCAACAACAATATATTTTCATATATGAACAACTAAAATTTATACTGTAGTTTCAATCTGTTTATCAGATTCATGGTTTGATGTAGTAAAATAACTACTCGTATATAGTGCGCCGTTGATATTTATTATAAATAATAATAACTTACAATTTATAAAAAGTATTACATTTATGTCAACAACAATATATTTTCATATATGAACAACTAAAATTTATACTGTAGTTTCAATCTGTTTATCAGATTCATGGTTTGATGTAGTAAAATAACTACTCGTATATAGTGCGCCGTTGATATTTATTATAAATAATAATAACTTACAATTTATAAAAAGTATTACATTTATGTCAACAACAATATGTTTTCTTATATGAACAACTAAAATTTATACTGTAGTTTCAATCTGTTTATCAGTTTCATGGTTTGATGTAGTAAAATAACTACTCGTATATAGTGCGCCGTTGATATTTATTATAAATAATAATAACTTACAATTTATAAAAAGTATTACATTTATGTCAACAACAATATATTTTCATATATGAACAACTAAAATTTATACTGTAGTTTCAATCTGTTTATCAGATTCATGGTTTGATGTAGTAAAATAACTACTCGTATATAGTGCGCCGTTGATATTTATTATAAATAATAATAACATACAATTTATAAAAAGTATTACATTTATGTCAACAACAATATATTTTCATATATGAACAACTAAAATTTATACTGTAGTTTCAATCTGTTTATCAGATTCATGGTTTGATGTAGTAAAATAACTACTCGTATATAGTGCGCCGTTGATATTTATTATAAATAATAATAACTTACAATTTATAAAAAGTATTACATTTATGTCAACAACAATATATTTTCATATATGAACAACTAAAATTTATACTGTAGTTTCAATCTGTTTATCAGATTCATGGTTTGATGTAGTAAAATAACTACTCGTATATAGTGCGCCGTTGATATTTATTATAAATAATAATAACTTACAATTTATAAAAAGTATTACATTTATGTCAACAACAATATATTTTCTTATATGAACAACTAAAATTTATACTGTAGTTTCAATCTGTTTATCAGATTCATGGTTTGATGTAGTAAAATAACTACTCGTATATAGTGCGCCGCTGATATTTATTATAAATAATAATAACTTACAATTTATAAAAAGTATTACATTTATGTCAACAACAATATATTTTCATATATGAACAACTAAAATTTATACTGTAGTTTCAATCTGTTTATCAGATTCATGGTTTGATGTAGTAAAATAACTACTCGTATATAGTGCGCCGTTGATATTTATTATAAATAATAATAACTTACAATTTATAAAAAGTATTACATTTATGTCAACAACAATATATTTTCATATATGAACAACTAAAATTTATACTGTAGTTTCAATCTGTTTATCAGATTCATGGTTTGATGTAGTAAAATAACTACTCGTATATAGTGCGCCGTTGATATTTATTATAAATAATAATAACATACAATTTATAAAAAGTATTACATTTATGTCAACAACAATATATTTTCATATATGAACAACTAAAATTTATACTGTAGTTTCAATCTGTTTATCAGATTCATGGTTTGATGTAGTAAAATAACTACTCGTATATAGTGCGCCGTTGATATTTATTATAAATAATAATAACTTACAATTTATAAAAAGTATTACATTTATGTCAACAACAATATATTTTCATATATGAACAACTAAAATTTATACTGTAGTTTCAATCTGTTTATCAGATTCATGGTTTGATGTAGTAAAATAACTACTCGTATATAGTGCGCCGTTGATATTTATTATAAATAATAATAACATACAATTTATAAAAAGTATTACATTTATGTCAACAACAATATATTTTCATATATGAACAACTAAAATTTATACTGTAGTTTCAATCTGTTTATCAGATTCATGGTTTGATGTAGTAAAATAACTACTCGTATATAGTGCGCCGTTGATATTTATTATAAATAATAATAACATACAATTTATAAAAAGTATTACATTTATGTCAACAACAATATATTTTCATATATGAACAACTAAAATTTATACTGTAGTTTCAATCTGTTTATCAGATTCATGGTTTGATGTAGTAAAATAACTACTCGTATATAGTGCGCCGTTGATATTTATTATAAATAATAATAACTTACAATTTATAAAAAGTATTACATTTATGTCAACAACAATATATTTTCATATATGAACAACTAAAATTTATACTGTAGTTTCAATCTGTTTATCAGATTCATGGTTTGATGTAGTAAAATAACTACTCGTATATAGTGCGCCGTTGATATTTATTATAAATAATAATAACATACAATTTATAAAAAGTATTACATTTATGTCAACAACAATATATTTTCATATATGAACAACTAAAATTTATACTGTAGTTTCAATCTGTTTATCAGATTCATGGTTTGATGTAGTAAAATAACTACTCGTATATAGTGCGCCGTTGATATTTATTATAAATAATAATAACTTACAATTTATAAAAAGTATTACATTTATGTCTACAACAATATATTTTCATATATGAACAACTAAAATTTATACTGTAGTTTCAATCTGTTTATCAGATTCATGGTTTGATGTAGTAAAATAACTACTCGTATATAGTGCGCCGTTGATATTTATTATAAATAATAATAACATACAATTTATAAAAAGTATTACATTTATGTCAACAACAATATATTTTCATATATGAACAACTAAAATTTATACTGTAGTTTCAATCTGTTTATCAGATTCATGGTTTGATGTAGTAAAATAACTACTCGTATATAGTGCGCCGTTGATATTTATTATAAATAATAATAACTTACAATTTATAAAAAGTATTACATTTATGTCAACAACAATATATTTTCATATATGAACAACTAAAATTTATACTGTAGTTTCAATCTGTTTATCAGATTCATGGTTTGATGTAGTAAAATAACTACTCGTATATAGTGCGCCGTTGATATTTATTATAAATAATAATAACATACAATTTATAAAAAGTATTACATTTATGTCAACAACAATATATTTTCATATATGAACAACTAAAATTTATACTGTAGTTTCAATCTGTTTATCAGATTCATGGTTTGATGTAGTAAAATAACTACTCGTATATAGTGCGCCGTTGATATTTATTATAAATAATAATAACATACAATTTATAAAAAGTATTACATTTATGTCAACAACAATATATTTTCATATATGAACAACTAAAATTTATACTGTAGTTTCAATCTGTTTATCAGATTCATGGTTTGATGTAGTAAAATAACTACTCGTATATAGTGCGCCGTTGATATTTATTATAAATAATAATAACTTACAATTTATAAAAAGTATTACATTTATGTCTACAACAATATATTTTCATATATGAACAACTAAAATATATACTGTAGTTTCAATCTGTTTATCAGATTCATGGTTTGATGTAGTAAAATAACTACTCGTATATAGTGCGCCGTTGATATTTATTATAAATAATAATAACATACAATTTATAAAAAGTATTACATTTATGTCAACAACAATATATTTTCATATATGAACAACTAAAATTTATACTGTAGTTTCAATCTGTTTATCAGATTCATGGTTTGATGTAGTAAAATAACTACTCGTATATAGTGCGCCGTTGATATTTATTATAAATAATAATAACTTACAATTTATAAAAAGTATTACATTTATGTCTACAACAATATATTTTCATATATGAACAACTAAAATTTATACTGTAGTTTCAATCTGTTTATCAGATTCATGGTTTGATGTAGTAAAATAACTACTCGTATATAGTGCGCCGTTGATATTTATTATAAATAATAATAACATACAATTTATAAAAAGTATTACATTTATGTCAACAACAATATATTTTCATATATGAACATCTAAAATTTATACTGTAGTTTCAATCTGTTTATCAGATTCATGGTTTGATGTAGTAAAATAACTACTCGTATATAGTGCGCCGTTGATATTTATTATAAATAATAATAACTTACAATTTATAAAAATCTGTTGTGGCCAGCACAATACCTCTCGCCACTTCCTTTTTTGGTTACATAAGTATAGGGCGCGAACAGTCATGTTACATTGTTGGCCTTGACAAGCAGATGTGGGGGCCCGTTTCAGAATGATAATTAGTCAGTATGTTTCATTCAGAATTTCAAGATTTTCTAAATACATGTAGTTAATTTGTCACCAGGAGTGTGGAATTTACTTGTCGAGGAAAATAAACCATATGGAATTGGAAAATCACTAAATTTAGAATGAGAAATTATGATACATCTATATACATAATTACTAGCTATCATTCTGACATGAGTCCCCATATCTGCTTGTCAAGGCGCCCTATTGTATTTAACATTTCTTGTATACCTACATTCTACACCAAAAATTGTACTTACATATTACATATATCTATTCCTTATATTTAGATTGTTTAATTTTAAATTCATTATATGAAGAAATTTTGTCCTCTTCTAATTTTTCGAAATGTTTCCAATTCATTGACAGGATTGACTGTATTTTTGAAGGATATATGTAATAGACCTATAATCTTAAATATTTAACTACTAATACATTAAGAAATAGTATAATGTATATGTACTTCCCAGAAAAACTCTTTAGTAATATCTATGAATTTCTGACACTGACATTTATCTGTCAGTTACAAACAGTTCAACTGGTCAACTATTTTCCATGGCATCCTTTCGGCTGTAAAATTTATTATAACGTTATTTTATTTATTATATTTCTTTTATCTCTAAATCCATAGAATATATAATAAAATGTTTAAATGTATCAGATAGAGAATTTAATTTTCTTTAATATTACCAAGAAAAATTTTCAAAAAATATTATTTTGAAGATTTTTTTTCAAGAATCTTCTACTTCCGGTTGTCCAATTGTTACCAAAACCTTTTCAGATCTTCCCATGAATGTCCGATTGGAAAATACGTAATTAAACAATTTTTAAGTCTTATAGTTTTTGAGTAATCGTCCTTCCAACATCCTACATACATACACACATACATCCACACACACACACACACACACACAGACATCATCGTAAAAATGTTAAAATCGGATTGTAGGGACATTAAAACGTGCTTATTCAATAAAATATGGATATGTGATTTTTAGCATGAATGCAATACCTCTCTTAGCGAGAGGTAAAAAGTATTACATTTATGTCAACAACAATATATTTTCATATATGAACAACTAAAATTTATACTGTAGTTTCAATCTGTTTATCAGATTCATGGTTTGATGTAGTAAAATAACTACTCGTATATAGTGCGCCGTTGATATTTATTATAAATAATAATAACTTACAATTTATAAAAAGTATTACATTTATGTCAACAACAATATATTTTCATATATGAACAACTAAAATTTATACTGTAGTTTCAATCTGTTTATCAGATTCATGGTTTGATGTAGTAAAATAACTACTCGTATATAGTGCGCCGTTGATATTTATTATAAATAATAATAACTTACAATTTATAAAAAGTATTACATTTATGTCAACAACAATATATTTTCATATATGAACAACTAAAATTTATACTGTAGTTTCAATCTGTTTATCAGATTCATGGTGTGATGTAGTAAAATAACTACTCGTATATAGTGCGCCGTTGATATTTATTATAAATAATAATAACTTACAATTTATAAAAAGTATTACATTTATGTCAACAACAATATATTTTCTTATATGAACAACTAAAATTTATACTGTAGTTTCAATCTGTTTATCAGATTCATGGTTTGATGTAGTAAAATAACTACTCGTATATAGTGCGCCGTTGATATTTATTATAAATAATAATAACTTACAATTTATAAAAAGTATTACATTTATGTCAACAACAATATATTTTCATATATGAACAACTAAAATTTATACTGTAGTTTCAATCTGTTTATCAGATTCATGGTTTGATGTAGTAAAATAACTACTCGTATATAGTGCGCCGTTGATATTTATTATAAATAATAATAACTTACAATTTATAAAAAGTATTACATTTATGTCAACAACAATATATTTTCTTATATGAACAACTAAAATTTATACTGTAGTTTCAATCTGTTTATCAGTTTCATGGTTTGATGTAGTAAAATAACTACTCGTATATAGTGCGCCGTTGATATTTATTATAAATAATAATAACTTACAATTTATAAAAAGTATTACATTTATGTCAACAACAATATATTTTCATATATGAACAACTAAAATTTATACTGTAGTTTCAATCTGTTTATCAGATTCATGGTTTGATGTAGTAAAATAACTACTCGTATATAGTGCGCCGTTGATATTTATTATAAATAATAATAACATACAATTTATAAAAAGTATTACATTTATGTCAACAACAATATATTTTCATATATGAACAACTAAAATTTATACTGTAGTTTCAATCTGTTTATCAGATTCATGGTTTGATGTAGTAAAATAACTACTCGTATATAGTGCGCCGTTGATATTTATTATAAATAATAATAACTTACAATTTATAAAAAGTATTACATTTATGTCAACAACAATATATTTTCTTATATGAACAACTAAAATTTATACTGTAGTTTCAATCTGTTTATCAGATTCATGGTTTGATGTAGTAAAATAACTACTCGTATATAGTGCGCCGTTGATATTTATTATAAATAATAATAACATACAATTTATAAAAAGTATTACTTTTATGTCAACAACAATATATTTTCATATATGAACAACTAAAATTTATACTGTAGTTTCAATCTGTTTATCAGATTCATGGTTTGATGTAGTAAAATAACTACTCGTATATAGTGCGCCGTTGATATTTATTATAAATAATAATAACTTACAATTTATAAAAAGTATTACATTTATGTCAACAACAATATATTTTCATATATGAACAACTAAAATTTATACTGTAGTTTCAATCTGTTTATCAGATTCATGGTTTGATGTAGTAAAATAACTACTCGTATATAGTGCGCCGTTGATATTTATTATAAATAATAATAACTTACAATTTATAAAAAGTATTACATTTATGTCAACAACAATATATTTTCTTATATGAACAACTAAAATTTATACTGTAGTTTCAATCTGTTTATCAGATTCATGGTTTGATGTAGTAAAATAACTACTCGTATATAGTGCGCCGTTGATATTTATTATAAATAATAATAACTTACAATTTATAAAAAGTATTACATTTATGTCAACAACAATATATTTTCATATATGAACAACTAAAATTTATACTGTAGTTTCAATCTGTTTATCAGTTTCATGGTTTGATGTAGTAAAATAACTACTCGTATATAGTGCGCCGTTGATATTTATTATAAATAATAATAACTTACAATTTATAAAAAGTATTACATTTATGTCAACAACAATATATTTTCATATATGAACAACTAAAATTTATACTGTAGTTTCAATCTGTTTATCAGATTCATGGTTTGATGTAGTAAAATAACTACTCGTATATAGTGCGCCGTTGATATTTATTATAAATAATAATAACTTACAATTTATAAAAAGTATTACATTTACGTCAACAACAATATATTTTCATATATGAACAACTAAAATTTATACTGTAGTTTCAATCTGTTTATCAGATTCATGGTTTGATGTAGTAAAATAACTACTCGTATATAGTGCGCCGTTGATATTTATTATAAATAATAATAACTTACAATTTATAAAAAGTATTACATTTATGTCAACAACAATATATTTTCATATATGAACAACTAAAATTTATACTGTAGTTTCAATCTGTTTATCAGATTCATGGTTTGATGTAGTAAAATAACTACTCGTATATAGTGCGCCGTTGATATTTATTATAAATAATAATAACATACAATTTATAAAAAGTATTACATTTATGTCAACAACAATATATTTTCATATATGAACAACTAAAATTTATACTGTAGTTTCAATCTGTTTATCAGATTCATGGTTTGATGTAGTAAAATAACTACTCGTATATAGTGCGCCGTTGATATTTATTATAAATAATAATAACTTACAATTTATAAAAAGTATTACATTTATGTCAACAACAATATATTTTCATATATGAACAACTAAAATTTATACTGTAGTTTCAATCTGTTTATCAGATTCATGGTTTGATGTAGTAAAATAACTACTCGTATATAGTGCGCCGTTGATATTTATTATAAATAATAATAACTTACAATTTATAAAAAGTATTACATTTATGTCAACAACAATATATTTTCATATATGAACAACTAAAATTTATACTGTAGTTTCAATCTGTTTATCAGATTCATGGTTTGATGTAGTAAAATAACTACTCGTATATAGTGCGCCGTTGATATTTATTATAAATAATAATAACTTACAATTTATAAAAAGTATTACATTTATGTCAACAACAATATATTTTCATATATGAACAACTAAAATTTATACTGTAGTTTCAATCTGTTTATCAGATTCATGGTTTGATGTAGTAAAATAACTACTCGTATATAGTGCGCCGTTGATATTTATTATAAATAATAATAACTTACAATTTATAAAAAGTATTACATTTATGTCAACAACAATATATTTTCTTATATGAACAACTAAAATTTATACTGTAGTTTCAATCTGTTTATCAGATTCATGGTTTGATGTAGTAAAATAACTACTCGTATATAGTGCGCCGTTGATATTTATTATAAATAATAATAACTTACAATTTATAAAAAGTATTACATTTATGTCAACAACAATATATTTTCATATATGAACAACTAAAATTTATACTGTAGTTTCAATCTGTTTATCAGATTCATGGTTTGATGTAGTAAAATAACTACTCGTATATAGTGCGCCGTTGATATTTATTATAAATAATAATAACTTACAATTTATAAAAAGTATTACATTTATGTCAACAACAATATATTTTCATATATGAACAACTAAAATTTATACTGTAGTTTCAATCTGTTTATCAGATTCACGGTTTGATGTAGTAAAATAACTACTCGTATATAGTGCGCCGTTGATATTTATTATAAATAATAATAACTTACAATTTATAAAAAGTATTACATTTATGTCAACAACAATATTGTAACGTTTTTATTTATATGGGTGAAGTGTAAAACATAGACAAATATTATTAACTGCTTAAACACTACGATTATTTATCTAACTAAGACTACTTATTTATATAACTACATTTATTTATGTTAACAACCGTTCAACTGTTTATTTATATCACTGAGTTCATATCTGGTTACTGGTATATCTGAGACTGAGACTCCGCCTTCTCCCGGCCAATATTTATACAGCGCGTAACAGTCTAGAAGCCACTAGAAGCCTTCCAAGCGACAATGACCGGCACACAAAGGGACGAGGTCACGGCGAGTCCAGACGCTGCGGCGCCAGGGATTGCGTCATCGTTCTCGTATATTCGTTCAGTGGTGGCGTTGTATACTATTCTCTCGGGGGCGCACGTCACATTGCCCCCTCCTTAAGACTGTTTCGTCCCGGAACAGTTCTTGATGACGAAATCTACATGCATTGCCCTTGGTACACTTTGAAGTCTTGAAGAAGTGACAGTCGATGGTCCGCTGGGGTTCTCCTTTCTGTCTGTTAGGGTTAAAGCTGCAGACGAGAATTTCAATACCGGTATAGCGGAAGAGGATCTCTAACATGTTCCTAACCACTCTCCAATCCAAGCCATCTAACCCACAGCCTAACTTCGGTACTGCTTGTTTCAAAATGTCATTCTCTAGCAGATGATCCTTCAGGTCACACAGCGAGCTCCATAGATTGCGATATGACGGCTTTTCGTACGAGCGTGGTTTTGTGACCAGGTAGTAGATATACCGCTGCTGTTCTGCATTGTTATCCCTCAGTCGTAGCGTCTTCCCGACGGATGGATCTTGGTTGGCCAATTCTTGTAGTCGTCCAAATTTTGTCTTAAAGACTGACGCTATGCCGCGTGACATCTTTAAGTCTTCCGATACGCAGTGGCCGAGGGAATAATCTGAGGACACGGTGAACAGATCTCTATGTTCTTCCGTCGTCACGCCATACCGCGCCTTGTGACCAAAGGAATACTGTTCCATGAAGTCTTCAAAAGTTGGTTCCTGAGCTATGATCCGACGAACCGTTGCTCCATGATGGTCTTCATTGTTGTCACCAGCGAATGGGGCTAGCCGGTTGAAGTGTACTACTCTTGGCTTCCCTGTTGGTGTTTTTCTAATTCTGTATATCACGTCGTTTATTCTCTTAACGACCTCATATGGACCTTCCCAATTTCTTTGTAGCTTTGGTGATAAACCTCGGCGCCTTTGAGGATTGTAAAGCCACACTAAATCCCCTGGTTGGTATCCACCTTTTTCTGCCTTGATGTCATACTGGTCCTTCATTCGGTCGCTGGCAGCTTGAGTGTTTGTGCGGACTTGTTCATGAATGTCGTTCATTCTTCTCCGTAAGCCCGTAACGTAGTCTTCTCCGGCCAGATCTTCCCCAGGTTTACTGCCGAACACCAAGTCACATGGCAGGCGCAACTCACGCCCAAATAAGATGTTCGCAGGACTTTGCCCTGTGGTTTCATGCACGGATGAACGATAAGCCATTAAGAACAGATGAAGATGTCGGTCCCAGTCTCTTTGGTGGTTGGAGACTACCTTCGACAAATATCGGTTGATCGTTCTGTTCATGCGTTCAACCATGCCATCGGACTGCGGATGTAATGCAGTTGTCCTCGTTTTATTAATCCCTAATATCTGACAGATATTTTGGAAAACGGCAGACTCAAAATTTCTCCCCTGGTCGGAGTGAAGTTCACGTGGAACTCCGAATCGGCATATACACTCCTTGACTAAGGTTTCGGCGACCGTAGTAGCTTCCTGGTTGGGTAATGGATAGGCCTCAACCCATTTGGTGAAGTAGTCCATGACAACCACGATGTATTTATTTCTGTCTTCGCTTTCTGGAAATGGTCCGGCCACGTCAATCGCAATGCGCTCAAATGGACTGCCAACGTTGTATTGACGCATTGGGGCTTTCCGTCGTCTATGAGGGCCGTTGCTTCCAGCGCAAACTACACATTTCTTGCACCAGTCTTTAACGTCTTCCTTGCAGTTAACCCAGTAAAATCGCTGGCGCAATCTTTCTAATGTTTTGTTGACTCCAAAATGGCCACCTCCAGATCCGTCATGGATCTCTTTCAGCACGTCTGGAATTCTATTCTTAGGAATAACCAACTGAGTTCTCTTCTCAGTTCCATCGGTATTTTCCACCAAACGCTTTAACAGGCCATCTTCAATCATCATCGAGTCCCATTGCGCCCAGTATGATTTTACACTCTGTGAGTGTGGTGCAACTTCTTCCCATCTTGGTTTTCTCTCTTCTGCTTTCCACTCCAGCAGTATTTTCAACGTCGGGTCATTCTCTTGGTCTTCGCGTAGTCCATCGGTCTGCCAATTATCGTCGACTACTGTTGTCCTGGCGACAGTAAAATGTTTCTCTTCCAGTCGACTACAATGCTTGCACTCATCTTGGCATGGCCTTCTGGACAATGCGTCGGCATTACGATGGCTGGTACCCGCCCTATGATCGATTTTGAAATCGTATTCCTGTAGTCTTTCAATCCATCTAGCCACCTGACCTTCAGGATTCTTGAATTGTAGCAGCCATTTTAATGCAGCATGATCAGTCCTAATCAGAAATCGTCTTCCGTACAAATATTTGTAGAAATGTTCCACGGATTTCACGACTGCCAAGAGTTCTTTTCTAGTCACACAGTAATTCCTTTCTGGTTTTGACAAGGTCTTACTAAAGTAGGCAATAACTTTCTCATGCCCATCTTGTATCTGGGAAAGAACGCCACCAATTCCAACGTTGCTGGCATCTGTGTCTAGAATGAATTCTCCTTCAGGTAAAGGATAACTCAAGACGGGTGCGCTTGTCAAAGCATGTTTTAGTTCTTTAAATGCAACTGTACAGTCCATTTCCCAGATAAATCTTCTTCCTTCTTCAGTAAGCCTTGTCAGTGGCTTGGCTATGTTGGCAAATCCAGGTACATATCGCCGATAATAGGTACACAAACCAAGGAAACTTCTGAGTTCGTGTTTGTCCCTAGGTGCTGGCCAGTCTCTCACAGCTTTTATCTTCTCCTGGTCGACTGCAATACCCTTACCGGAAACCACGTGTCCCAGGTAATGAACTTCTCTTCGAAACAGGTGACACTTCTTCGGGCTAAGTTTCAGGTTAGCCTTCCTCAATCTCTGGAAAACCTCTTCCAAATTCTTCATGTGGTCCTCGAATGTCTTACCAACCACAATAATATCGTCGAGGTACACTAAACAGGTTTTCCAAGATAGCCCAGCCAATACTGTTTCCATGAGTCGTTCAAACGTTGCAGGAGCATTGCAGAGCCCGAACGGCATTACGGTGAATTGCCAAAGTCCTGTACCAATGGTGAAGGCTGTCTTCTCTTTGTCTTTTGGATCCAAATCCACTTGCCAGTATCCGCTCTTTAGGTCCAAAGTGGAGAAAATCTTTGAGCCAGCTAAGGTGTCTAATGTGTCGTCTATTCGAGGTAGCGGGTAGCTATCCTTCTTCGTCACGTTGATAAGTTGACGATAATCGACGCAAAATCGTGTAGAGCCATCCTTCTTCTTCACTAACACCACTGGTGAAGCCCATGGACTGCTTGAAGGTTCAATCACACCTTCCATCTTCATGTCCTCGATTATTCGTTCTGCTTCCTCACGTTTCGCCAGTGGTAGTCTTCTTGCTGGTTGACGGATGGGTCTTGCGTCTCCGGTGTCTATTTTATGGTGAACTACATTAGTTCTCCCTTTGTTCTTCTCATCAAATTGGAACACATCTTTAAAATTTCCAATTAGATTCTTTGCCTTCGTTCTCTGGTCGGCGGTCAATTCTTCAAACGATGTTGTCAGTTGATTGATTAACGTGTCCGGGACTTTCCGAGATGTGTTCCCTGTGGCCTTTACAGTTCTAATAATCGAGGATACTGTCATGCATTCTCCTACAATTGTTCCTCTCTTCAGAACAACAGGATAAAAATTGACGTTCATTATTCGAACTGGAATTACCTGGCTGGCTTTGACCAGAGATTTTCCAACAACAATTCCAGTGCCAGTTTTGGCATCATCATTTTTGGGCTCCAGCATAACGATACTTCCCTCACAGAAACTACCATCTAAATGTGCTCCCAGGATAGTTTCACTTCGTTCTGGGAGGGTGATGTCTTTGGCCATTAGTACACGCACAACCTTGTCGTCTCGTGGATTTAATATCAGTTCTTCTTCATTGACCATCATCACTCCCTTCTTCAGGTCAAGTTTAAAACCATGCTTTGACATTGCGTCCATTCCGAGTATTACTTCATCTTCAACTTCAGCTACTAGTGCACGATGTTTAAAGGAGGTGTTTCCAATAGAGATGGTGACATCTACTTCTCCTAATGCGGTAGCTTGTTCTCCCGTTGCTGTGCGTAACCGCCACTTGGTTGGTTGAAGATGCGTCTTGCCAGTTTTCCTTATGAAGTCGGGTCTAATTATAGTTTTTGTCGCACCCGTATCCAGTAGCATTTTCATTGGCCTTCCGTTAATAGAGCCATCCACATAGATGCTATTGGCTTTATGATGAAGAGATGCGACATAACTGATGGATTGTGGAGCTACTAGATTACGGGTCGACAGTTGCTCCTTCGCATCAACCCGATTTAGTTTTCCGACTCCTTTTCTTCCTTTGCAGATTCCGTCTTCTTTTGCATCTTTCTACAAAGTCTTTGCGGATGGCCCAGTTCACCGCAATTCCAACAGCGGAGTTTCTTTCTTCCGGTAAACACTTCACTTGCAATTCGTCGCACTGTCTCTTCTAGATCTTCAGTGTTTTCTTTTCTCTCAGCATCCATATTTCGCACTCGCGATTGGTTACGTGAAGCTTGTTTGGCAGCTTCATGCTTCAATGCATATGAGAGTGCGTCAATTAAAGTTTTTGGACGGGCCAATCGCAGTGCTTGTTGAGTTTCGCTGTCTCGAACTCCGTAGATAAATGATTGAGTGGCCAAGCACTCCAAAACGCTGTCAGGAGCTGTAGGATGTGCGAGATGAACTAAACGAGCTACGTCAACTTCAAATTCTTGAAGGCTTTCTTTTGAACTCTGATACCGGTTCCTCAGTTGCGTCTGGTACACCTGCTCCAGATGCGCGTTTCCATACCGCATATCCAATCGTTTGACTAGCTGGTCGTAGTCTTCTTGTTCTTCTTCTTTCAGCGTTTGCAGGATGTCGATAGCTTCTCCGCGCAATGAGACAGTCAATGCCGTAGCCTTCTCTTCGTGCGTCCAATTATTCGCTTTTGCGGCCGCTTCAAATTGTTTTAAATAATTCGGCCACGAAGACTTCCCATCAAATTCCGGTGTCTTTATGCGCAGTTTTAAAGTAGTATCAGGTTTTACTATTTTCCTTTCATCTAATAGACCTGCCTTTACTACATTTGACACTGACGACGATGTCATTTTAGTGAATGTTTCTCGTAGATCTTCGATCTTCTTGTCATACTTATCTTCTAAATTCTTCAGGCCTTCTTCAGTATTTTCCATTAATTTTTGTTCTAAATTTCTAGAATGTTCCATTAATTCTTCTTTTAATATTTTGGAATTTTCCTCTAATTTTCTAGAACTCTCCTCCAATTTTTGTTCTAATGTTCTGGAATTTTCTTCTGCCTTTCTAGAATTTTCTGCCATTTCCAGTTTTAATTCTTCTTTTAATGTTCGAGAATTATCTTCTAATTTATTTTCTAATGTTCTAGAATTTTCTTCTAATTTATTTTCTAATGTTCTAGAATTTTCTTCTAATTTATTTTCTAATGTTCTAGAATTTTCATCTAATTTTTGTTCTAATGTTCTAGAACTTTCTTCAGATTTTCTAGAACTTTCTACTAATTTTGCTATCTGTTTACCAAGGTCGGATACGTCATCCGGAATTTCGAATAGGTAATCTTCAGGATTTTCACCAGCATCGGTTAATGCTTGCCGCAGTCTTTCTTGAAGTGTTGACTTCCTTCCTGTTGTTTCAACATCCCGTTCTTCTAGTTCTCTCTTGAGATCACCTACTTTTAATTCACTTAATTTTAATTGTTTAGTCGCCATTTTATTTATTTTTATTAATTTATACTTCACAGTTTAACAACCCCACACCTGACACCAATTGTAACGTTTTTATTTATATGGGTGAAGTGTAAAACATAGACAAATATTATTAACTGCTTAAACACTACGATTATTTATCTAACTAATATTTATATCACTGCACTTATTTATATAACTACATTTATTTATGTTAACAACCGTTCAACTGTTTATTTATATCACTGAGTTCATATCTGGTTACTGGTATATCTGAGACTGAGACTCCGCCTTCTCCCGGCCAATATATATACAGCGCGTAACAGTCTAGAAGCCACTAGAAGCCTTCCAAGCGACAATGACCGGCACACAAAGGGACGAGGTCACGGCGCAATTAAGAGTCCAGCCGCTGCGGCGCCAGGGATTGCGTCATCGTTCTCGTATATTCGTTCAGTGGTGGCGGTGTATACTATTCTCTCGGGGGCGCACGTCACATTATATTTTCATATATGAACAACTAAAATTTTGATGTAGTAAAATAACTACTCGTATATAGTGCGCCGTTGATATTTATTATAAATAATAATAACTTACAATTTATAAAAAGTATTACATTTATGTCAACAACAATATATTTTCATATATGAACAACTAAAATTTATACTGTAGTTTCAATCTGTTTATCAGATTCATGGTTTGATGTAGTAAAATAACTACTCGTATATAGTGCGCCGTTGATATTTATTATAAATAATAATAACTTACAATTTATAAAAAGTATTACATTTATGTCAACAACAATATATTTTCATATATGAACAACTAAAATTTATACTGTAGTTTCAATCTATTTATCAGATTTATGGTTTGATGTAGTAAAATAACTACTCGTATATAGTGCGCCGTTGATATTTATTATAAATAATAATAACTTACAATTTATAAAAAAGTATTACATTTATGTCAACAACAATATATTTTCATATATGAACAACTAAAATTTATACTGTAGTTTCAATCTGTTTATCAGATTCATGGTTTGATGTAGTAAAATAACTACTCGTATATAGTGCGCCGTTGATATTTATTATAAATAATAATAACTTACAATTTATAAAAAGTATTACATTTATGTCAACAACAATATATTTTCTTATATGAACAACTAAAATTTATACTGCAGTTTCAATCTGTTTATCAGATTCATGGTTTGATGTAGTAAAATAACTACTCGTATATAGTGCGCCGTTGATATTTATTATAAATAATAATAACACAATTTATAAAAAGTATTACATTTATGTCAACAACAATATATTTTCATATATGAACAACTAAAATTTATACTGTAGTTTCAATCTGTTTATCAGATTCATGGTTTGATGTAGTAAAATAACTACTCGTATATAGTGCGCCGTTGATATTTATTATAAATAATAATAACTTACAATTTATAAAAAGTATTACATTTATGTCAACAACAATATATTTTCATATATGAACAACTAAAATTTATACTGTAGTTTCAATCTGTTTATCAGATTCATGGTTTGATGTAGTAAAATAACTACTCGTATATAGTGCGCCGTTGATATTTATTATAAATAATAATAACTTACAATTTATAAAAAGTATTACATTTATGTCAACAACAATATATTTTCATATATGAACAACTAAAATTTATACTGTAGTTTCAATCTGTTTATCAGATTCATGGTTTGATGTAGTAAAATAACTACTCGTATATAGTGCGCCGTTGATATTTATTATAAATAATAATAACTTACAATTTATAAAAAGTATTACATTTATGTCTACAACAATATATTTTCATATATGAACAACTAAAATTTATACTGTAGTTTCAATCTGTTTATCAGATTCATGGTTTGATGTAGTAAAATAACTACTCGTATATAGTGCGCCGTTGATATTTATTATAAATAATAATAACTTACAATTTATAAAAAGTATTACATTTATGTCAACAACAATATATTTTCATATATGAACAACTAAAATTTATACTGTAGTTTCAATCTGTTTATCAGATTCATGGTTTGATGTAGTAAAATAACTACTCGTATATAGTGCGCCGTTGATATTTATTATAAATAATAATAACTTACAATTTATAAAAAGTATTACATTTATGTCTACAACAATATATTTTCATATATGAACAACTAAAATTTATACTGTAGTTTCAATCTGTTTATCAGATTTATGGTTTGATGTAGTAAAATAACTACTCGTATATAGTGCGCCGTTGATATTTATTATAAATAATAATAACTTACAATTTATAAAAAGTATTACATTTATGTCAACAACAATATATTTTCATATATAAACAACTAAAATTTATACTGTAGTTTTAATCTGTTTATCAGATTCATGGTTTGATGTAGTAAAATAACTACTCGTATATAGTGCGCCGTTGATATTTATTATAAATAATAATAACTTACAATTTATAAAAAGTATTACATTTATGTCTACAACAATATATTTTCATATATGAACAACTAAAATTTATACTGTAGTTTCAATCTGTTTATCAGATTTATGGTTTGATGTAGTAAAATAACTACTCGTATATAGTGTGAGTGTGCCGTTGATATTTATTATAAATAATAATAAATTACAATTTATAAAAAGTATTACATTTATGTCAACAACAATATATTTTCATATATGACCAACTAAAATTTATACTGTAGTTTCAATCTGTTTATCAGATTCATGGTTTGATGTAGTAAAATAACTACTCGTATATAGTGCGCCGTTGATATTTATTATAAATAATAATAACTTACAATTTATAAAAAGTATTACATTTATGTCTACAACAATATATTTTCATATATGAACAACTAAAATTTATACTGTAGTTTCAATCTGTTTATCAGATTTATGGTTTGATGTAGTAAAATAACTACTCGTATATAGTGTGGCGTTGATATTTATTATAAATAATAATAACTTACAATTTATAAAAAGTATTACATTTATGTCAACAACAATATATTTTCATATATGAACAACTAAAATTTATACTGTAGTTTCAATCTGTTTATCAGATTCATGGTTTGATGTAGTAAAATAACTACTCGTATATAGTGCGCCGTTGATATTTATTATAAATAATAATAACTTACAATTTATAAAAAGTATTACATTTATGTCTACAACAATATATTTTCATATATGAACAACTAAAATTTATACTGTAGTTTCAATCTGTTTATCAGATTCATGGTTTGATGTAGTAAAATAACTACTCGTATATAGTGTGCCGTTGATATTTATTATAAATAATAATAACTTACAATTTATAAAAAGTATTACATTTATGTCAACAACAATATATTTTCATATATGAACAACTAAAATTTATACTGTAGTTTCAATCTGTTTATCAGATTCATGGTTTGATGTAGTAAAATAACTATTCGTATATAGTGCGCCGTTGATATTTATTATAAATAATAATAACTTACAATTTATAAAAAGTATTACATTTATGTCAACAACAATATATTTTCATTTATGAACAAGTAAAATTTATACTGTAGTTTCAAACTGTTTATCAGATTCATGGTTTGATGTAGTAAAATAACTACTCGTATATAGTGTGCCGTTGATATTTATTATAAATAATAATAACTTACAATTTATAAAAAGTATTACATTTATGTCAACAACAATATATTTTCATATATGAACAACTAAAATTTATACTGTAGTTTCAATCTGTTTATCAGATTTATGGTTTGATGTAGTAAAATAACTACTCGTATATAGTGCGCCGTTGATATTTATTATAAATAATAATAACTTACAATTTATAAAAAGTATTACATTTATGTCAACAACAATATATTTTCATATATGAACAACTAAAATTTATACTGTAGTTTCAATCTGTTTATCAGATTCATGGTTTGATGTAGTAAAATAACTACTCGTATATAGTGTGCCGTTGATATTTATTATAAATAATAATAACTTACAATTTATAAAAAGTATTACATTTATGTCTACAACAATATATTTTCATATATGAACAACTAAAATTTATACTGTAGTTTCAATCTGTTTATCAGATTTATTATTTGATGTAGTAAAATAACTACTCGTATATAGTGCGCCGTTGATATTTATTATAAATAATAATAACTTACAATTTATAAAAAGTATTACATTTATGTCTACAACAATATATTTTCATATATGAACAACTAAAATTTATACTGTAGTTTCAATCTGTTTATCAGATTCATGGTTTGATGTAGTAAAATAACTACTCGTATATAGTGCGCCGTTGATATTTATTATAAATAATAATAACTTACAATTTATAAAAAGTATTACATTTATGTCAACAACAATATATTTTCATATATGAACAACTAAAATTTATACTGTAGTTTCAATCTGTTTATCAGATTCATGGTTTGATGTAGTAAAATAACTACTCGTATATAGTGCGCCGTTGATATTTATTATAAATAATAATAACTTACAATTTATAAAAAGTATTACATTTATGTCAACAACAATATATTTTCATATATGAACAACTAAAATTTATACTGTAGTTTCAATCTGTTTATCAGATTCATGGTTTGATGTAGTAAAATAACTACTCGTATATAGTGCGCCGTTGATATTTATTATAAATAATAATAACTTACAATTTATAAAAAGTATTACATTTATGTCTACAACAATATATTTTCATATATGAACAACTAAAATTTATACTGGAGTTTCAATCTGTTTATCAGATTCATGGTTTGATGTAGTAAAATAACTACTCGTATATAGTGCGCCGTTGATATTTATTATAAATAATAATAACTTACAATTTATAAAAAGTATTACATTTATGTCAACAACAATATATTTTCATATATGAACAACTAAAATTTATACTGTAGTTTCAATCTGTTTATCAGATTCATGGTTTGATGTAGTAAAATAACTACTCGTATATAGTGCGCCGTTGATATTTATTATAAATAATAATAACTTACAATTTATAAAAAGTATTACATTTATGTCAACAACAATATATTTTCATATATGAACAACTAAAATTTATACTGTAGTTTCAATCTGTTTATCAGATTCATGGTTTGATGTAGTAAAATAACTACTCGTATATAGTGCGCCGTTGATATTTATTATAAATAATAATAACTTACAATTTATAAAAAGTATTACATTTATGTCTACAACAATATATTTTCATATATGAACAACTAAAATTTATACTGTAGTTTCAATCTGTTTATCAGATTCATGGTTTGATGTAGTAAAATAACTACTCGTATATAGTGCGCCGTTGATATTTATTATAAATAATAATAACTTACAATTTATAAAAAGTATTAGGTACATTTATGTCAACAACAATATATTTTCGTATATGAACAACTAAAATTTATACTGTAGTTTCAATCTGTTTATCAGATTCATGGTTTGATGTAGTAAAATAACTACTCGTATATAGTGCGCCGTTGATATTTATTATAAATAATAATAACTTACAATTTATAAAAAGTATTACATTTATGTCAACAACAATATATTTTCATATATGAACAACTAAAATTTATACTGTAGTTTCAATCTGTTTATCAGATTTATGGTTTGATGTAGTAAAATAACTACTCGTATATAGTGCGCCGTTGATATTTATTATAAATAATAATAACTTACAATTTATAAAAAGTATTACATTTATGTCAACAACAATATATTTTCATATGTGAACAACTAAAATTTATACTGTAGTTTCAATCTGTTTATCAGATTCATGGTTTGATGTAGTAAAATAACTACTCGTATATAGTGCGCCGTTGATATTTATTATAAATAATAATAACTTACAATTTATAAAAAGTATTACATTTATGTCAACAACAATATATTTTCATATATGAACAACTAAAATTTATACTGTAGTTTCAATCTGTTTATCAGATTTATGGTTTGATGTAGTAAAATAACTACTCGTATATAGTGCGCCGTTGATATTTATTATAAATAATAATAACTTACAATTTATAAAAAGTATTACATTTATGTCAACAACAATATATTTTCATATGTGAACAACTAAAATTTATACTGTAGTTTCAATCTGTTTATCAGATTCATGGTTTGATGTAGTAAAATAACTACTCGTATATAGTGCGCCGTTGATATTTATTATAAATAATAATAACTTACAATTTATAAAAAGTATTACATTTATGTCAACAACAATATATTTTCATATATGAACAACTAAAATTTATACTGTAGTTTCAATCTGTTTATCAGATTTATGGTTTGATGTAGTAAAGTAACTACTCGTATATAGTGCGCCGTTGATATTTATTATAAATAATAATAACTTACAATTTATAAAAAGTATTACATTTATGTCAACAACAATATATTTTCATATGTGAACAACTAAAATTTATACTGTAGTTTCAATCTGTTTATCAGATTCATGGTTTGATGTAGTAAAATAACTACTCGTATATAGTGCGCCGTTGATATTTATTATAAATAATAATAACTTCCAATTTATAAAAAGTATTATATTTATGTCAACAACAATATATTTCCTATAAAAATGATACTGTTATTTCAATCGGTTTATCAGATTTATTTCCCATATAGAAAAGTACATATTTGTTGTCATAATAATATACTTGTAATTAGTAAAAAAATGTTATATCAACTACTATTCAATTTTCTATAGGAAACTAAAGACTCTGCTAATGTAATGTACTGATTTTTCGCATATATTGGCAAATATAAGAGAAATTATATTTTATGTATAGAAATTCTTTTTACCTTCCGTCACCTATACGTACGTACGATGAAATACTGGATGTGGCAAAAACAAATCGCATAAGGTAATGCAACAGATTATAGCCACAAGCTAATTCAGCATATTACTATGTTATAAATATAATGCTATATGTTTTTTTAAAAATCCAGGGACAACTGCACATCACAAAGAAGACAAATTGTTATTTTGTCTTATATAAAAATGACTAATCCGCATTATTTGTTGAAATAATTGAAAGGGACAATAAATTCTGGAAAGACAAAATGGAAGAAAAATTAGTAAATTTTTATAAAAAAGTGTTTATTACCACATATTATTATTAATTATAAAATGAGGAAAATATGATAAGAGAAAAATATAAATAATAAATGTATATACACACGTAATGAAAAATAAATTTTGTCAAATAAGATATGTCTTTTTTTACAAATCTGCTAATATATCTGTTGTATTATTTTGAGTAAAATAAATTTTATGAGCGGTGCTGCGTCAAGTTTTCTTTATACATCCTCCAGTATCTGAAAAACCGATTGAAATTTCGGTATCATTTTTTATTTCCTATACAGAAAAATGTATCATTGTTGACTTGAATGTAATAGTTTTTATTAAATTTGGCTATACTATTTTATTTATGCAAACTAAATTTTACTATGCTCTCGGTCTTATCTTAAACTCTGTATGTTTCCTTGTCTGTCGCTATCTCTCGAAAAAAGAAACTGGTTTTGATTAGAGTGCCTACAATGAGAGTGATGACATACGATTGTGGCCGCCATATTTGTTCCAATTTAACATGAATAGTATACAAGCATAACACGAAAATATTATCTTACGAACATATTCCTTGAAATTAATATATCTTTTATTTATAAATTTAAAGCATACACATATTTGAAAATTTAAAAAATATATAGACCAATGAAATGCATGTAAAATCATTATATTTAAATAAAAAGAAAACTTACCGTCAGAAGAGACTTCATGCATAAGATGAAATATTTCATTTCAAATCATTTGCATACAAAATTAGTATTGAATTTAAATAGAAGAGCACTAATAAACAAAATAAACCAATAAATTTTACATGAACAAATATTTAATTTATTGTATCAAAAATGAGTTCATCAAGGTAATATAAGTATATTGAAATATAGGAAAAATGGTTTTTACTGTAAATATATTTACAAAAAGGTTACAGTAACAAAAAAAAAACTCAAATTACAAAGTGGAAGACATTAATGATTTACTGGCATGTAATATTTTCTTACGTTCTAGTTTTTTGCTTGCAATTTTCAGCCTAAATAAAACAAATCGTTTTATTATTTTTTGTTTTAAATTATGGCAATTTAATATAAAATCGACTTCTGATATTTCATTTAATTTCTCAATAAAAAAATCTTTTAAATTGATATTTTGTTTACAAACAGTATTGTAGTATTGTCTAAAAGCAGATTCTAGATTTAAAAAAAAAGTTGAATGTTTCTTCGTTACAATAAAATAAAGTGTCCTTTTTGAAACTTTTGATTTTAACATATTTACTGCACTGAAGTTTTATATAACTTTTTGACCCTACTGAATATATACAATTATCACAAACTTTTGAAGTTTTTTTAATACTCATAATTAAATATCCTGCAATACTGTATAAAGAATTTTGTTCTGAATTATTTAAATTTACATTTTGTAATTGAAAATTAGAAGGGAAGCGAACCATATCATATGATGGTGCTGTATTTGTTGCTACTACGTCCAAAAAGTCTGCTAAAAATTCTCTTTCATCTTTATCATAACTAGATTTGGAAACATCTTTTAAATATTGCGAAACAGTTATTAATTTTAAGTTATTTTTAAACTGCTGTGCATTTGGTATGATTTGTTTAGATCTAATTGCACTAAATAAATTCTCTAAACAATCTTGCGTAAATCTAGAAGTAAGTACAAAACTATAGTTTTTACTTTCTAACAAAAATTCCTGAAGGTTAAGAACGGATTCTGTTGATATTAATAATCCTGTTTGCGATGGTTTCCACATTTTTTGTTTTCCAACTTTTAAAGTAGAAAATAGTTCTATCACTTCTTTTAAAAATGAAATAGCCTTTTCATATTCATCAATTTTTATTTTGCTTAATGCAAATAATGGATGGCGTGAAGTCATCAATTTAAACCACTACTTTTCTAAAGTATCCAGAAACCAGGCTGTTGTTTTATATTCCGGTTTATTTAGCTCATCGCTTAAAAATTTGAAACCACTACTAACATCATGGCTTACGACGTGGGTAGACTTCGATACTTTCATCTTTTGAAAGTGAGTCGGAGCTAAATCTTCTTCTGTTAATTTGGGTGCAAGCCGAAGATCATGATCTTTGTCAAAGTCAAAAAGTTCTTGAATATGCTGAGCAGATATAATATTTGTTGGTAAATTATGTTTTAATCTGATATTTTCGGATATTTCTATTATTTGATTCGTCATAAGCATATTCTTGATGTTTTTAAATAAATGTGGAACATCTGCAAAAATGTAATTTTTTTCTGTGGATTAGTTGGATGCACAATAAAATTGTGGGTCTGCGAATATCTTCCTGCTGTTATTTGCCACAGTTTCCATAAGGCTTGATTAGACGCGCCCATGTCAGATGTGATGCTTAAAATATTTAATAAACCCAGTTGTTCCGTTTTATTAATAATTTCAAATAAAATATCTTGGTATATAGCACCATTCACTGACTGAGTCACCTGTTAAATAGTAAGCCACTGTCTGTTTCCAACGTGCAGTAATTCCTCCAATCATAACTACCAGAGCGTGAGTTGCTGTTCCTTCATGTTTTGGTAATGTTACAGTACCCAAATATTTCTTCAGTCCTGTATCGTATGTATTTCCTGGTGTTATTGCCATCTCATCCAAAATAAGAGCACAATCTTTCTGGTGATCTTCTTTGAAACTTTCTATCTTTAACTTTAGAAACGAAAAAACTTCGTGTAAAATACCACTATCAAAATGAATATTTTGTAATCGCCTGCTTATTGTTCTAAGAGATGGTAAAGGTATTCTTTGCCGTAACAACTCTTCATATCCACTAGTTCCACAAGAAAATTTTAGTTTTATAGCTCTCATCATGGTACTGTTAGACCATTTCATAAATTTTGTGGATTTCCTTCGTAATGTCAAAATTTGATCATCATTAAAAATCTTGCGTAATAATTTTTCATCTTCAGAATTAGAACGTTTAGTTTTCCGTTTCAAAGCTCGAACTTGGTTTTTATATTTTATTGTTTTATGAAGTAATTTCCTATAAGATGTCTCATATTGGCGTAATTTTTTATTTAATCGTAGTTTTTCTTCCACTGGTGACAATGATCGTACTGGCGATGAACTTGTTGTTGAAGAAGAAGATCCTTTATTTTCGGTTCTTGCTGTAGACGTGGATGGTTGTGGTTCAAACCTTCTACTCTTCTTCGGCACAGTAAAACTAAATATTGTGGGAACAGCATTATGTTTTAGAATCCTCTTGCCATCTTCTCTCGTCTTTTCCCACATTTCAGGTGCGAAGTGGATCTATAAGTCGAATATTATTAGTAATTTTTTAAAAATAAAACATGAATATACTTTTAATTAAATTTAACTTACTTCACAAAGTCGAGACGAATTAGTTGGTGTCCAACCCTCTCGTTTCACTTTAGCTGCCCATGTTTTTCTCCGATCCGGATCCGTAGGAAAGGCTTTCATAAGAAATCCTTTCTCTGACCGATTGGAGCAACCAAAAGCACAGCAACCAACCATCTATACAAAAAAAGCTTCATTATAATAAAATAACATAACAATTACAAATAAATCAGATCATTTGCATATTCCATTAAAATTTGTTCTGTGAATTCTACTTGTTCAGTTGTATACAAAATACACAGCCCATTTATTAAAACTATTAACGAATTATTTTGTTGTCAACAATAATTACTAATATGCATGCATCAATTTAACTTAAAATCCGTAAGATCTTAATAATCTTTGGCGTACAGCTAGATTAAGTATTGCTCAACTTGTCCAGTTCCTATCGAAGACTTTAAAGTTGGAATATTTGCACTAAAAACTAGGTTAATATAAATGAAGATTAGGAAAAAAAGGATAATTAAAGAAAAATATGCATGCCCATCTGGTTTCAAAGATATAAAAAAATCTGTTGTGGCCAGCACAATACCTCTCGCCACTTCCTTTTTTTTGGTTACATAAGTATAGGCCGCGAACAGTCATGTTACATTGTTGGCCTTGACAAGCAGATGTGGGGACCCGTTTCAGATTGATAATTAGTAATTATGTACATAGATGTCAAATGTCAGAATTTTTCATTAAAAATTTCAAGATTTTCTAAATTCAGGTAGTTAATTTGTCATCAGGATTTTGAAATTTATTTGTCGAGGAAAATAAACCACATCGAATTGTAAAATCACTAAATTCAGAATGAGATATTATGATATTTGACATCTATACACATAGTTATTACCTATCATTCTGACATGGGCCTTTATATCTACTTGTCAAGGCCAATAAAGTCACATGACTGCTCGCGCCCTAATGTATTTATCACTTCTTATATACCTACACTCTACACCAAAAATTCTACTTATATCTATTCCTTATATTTAGATTTTTTATATTTAAATTCATTCTATGAAGAAATTTTGTCCTACTCTTCTAATTTTTCTAGATGTTTCGAATTCATTGTCAGGAGTAACAGTATTTCTGAAGGGTATGTGTAATATACCTATAATATTAAATATTTAACTATTAATACATTAAGAAATAATATAATGTATGTATTTCCCAGAAAAAGTCTTCAGTAATGTCTTCGGATTTCTGTCAGTTACAAACAATTTAAAATTTCAACTATTTTCCATGGCAATCTTTCGGCTGTAAAATTTATTACAACAGTTTATTTTTATATATACAGATGAGTCACCGAAATCGCCGTCTTCGATATCTCCCTTGTCGTTAGAAATACAGCATAAGTTTATTAACATAATTTATTCGTTTACTCAAGGAGCATAACGTAAAATTATTTTCACATATACAGGGTGTTGAATTACGGCTCGGCGCGAATTGTTTGTCTTTTTTTAAATGGAACATCTATATATTTTTATATATTTTGAATTATATTTTATTCACCTATACGAACATATGAATTTTGTTTTAGTTTTCCACGGCGTTGCCAAGTTATTTCGTTTTTTCTCTAAAAAAGACCGAATACACGCATTGCTTTATAAAGGCTTACTGAAGTTATTTTAATAGTAAGAATTAAGAATTTTCTTTTATGTATAACTGTAATTATACTCTGTTCTGACATATTTTTTTTTTAAATGTAATTGTACAGGCTGTTCAATAAAGCGAATCAAACGTGCTCAATTTCAAATGACTATAACTCATCATTTTCAAATGACCCTATATTTTATTATTCAGTTGTGTGTATTTTTGTATTATCTTCATATGATATTATGCCTAAAACCAATAATTTTGGAGATTTTCACCATTTTTCTCTAAATTTATATATTCATTTAAAAATTAAATCTAGTATGCCATTGATATTGTTTTTAGAATAAGAAACAATTGCAGTAATGACTGTAGTTTCATTAGCCAGGTTATTATTAATAACAGTGGGATTAAGTAAATTAATTTATTAATATGAGTCTCTCGCAAGGAGAACTTACGAATATGGTGTACGCACTTGGAAAAGCGAAAAAAACCCTCTTTTGTCGTACTGAACATGACCAGTTCTTTCAAACCTTTCTCTTAGGTTTTCAAAAGAACGCGGATTTGGATGTCGTCTTCCCGGAAACCGTTGTGCATAAATTCTTGATGCCAAAAGAGGGTTTGTTGCCGCTTCTTCAAGTGTGTACACCATATTCGTAAGTTCTTCTTGCGCACTCTACACGCCAGCATTGAGTGCCCGTGAGGTGACGCCTGGCCTAACCGGCATACACAATATTCGTAAGTTCTTCTTGCGAGAGGCTCATATTAATAAATTAATTTACTTAATCCCTCTGTTATTACTAATAACCTGGCTAATGAAAATACTATCATTACTACAATTGTTTCTTATTCAAAAAACAATATCAATGGTATACTAGATTTAATTTTTAGTTAAATATATAAATTTAGAGAAAAATGGTGAAAATTTCCGAAATTATTGGTTTTACGCATAGGATACCCTTAATAACATATGAAGATAATACAAAAATACACACAACTGAATAATAAAATATAGGGTGTTCCATTTGAAAATGACGAGTTATGGTCATTTGATATTGAGCACATTTGATTCGCTTTATTGAACAGCCTGTATAATTACAAAAAAAAAATGTCAGAACATAGAGTATAATTACAGTTATACAGAAAAGAAAATTCTTAATTCTTACTATTAAAATAACTTCAGTAAGCCATTATAAAGCAATGTGTAAATTCGGTCTTTTTTAGAGAAAAAACGGAATAACTTGGCAACGCCGTGGAAAACTAAAACAAAATTCATATTTTCGTATAGGTGAATAAAATACAATTCAAAATATATAAAAATATATAGGATGTTCCATTTAAAAAAAGACAAACAATTCTCGCCGAGCCGTAATGCAACACCTGTATATGTGAAAATAATTTTACGTTATGCTCCTTGAGTAGACGAATAAATTCTGTTGGAGATATCGAAGTCGGCGATTTCGGTGACTCCCCCTGTATATAGAATATATAACAAAATATTTCAGATAGAGAATTTAATTTTCTTTAATATTACCAAGAAAAAATTTCAAAAAACAATATTAAGATTTTTTTCAAGAATCTTCTACTTCCGGTTGTCCAATTGTTACCAAAACCTTTTTAGATCTTTCCATGAATGTCCGGTTGGGAAGTACGTAGTTAAACAAATATAAAGTCTTATAGTTTTTGAGGAATCGTCCTTCCAACATCCCACATACACACATACATACACACACATACACATATATCCACACACATTCACAGACATCATCGAAAAAATGTTAAAATCGGATTGTAGGGACCTTAAAACGTGCTTATTTAATAAAATCTGAATGTGCGATTTTTAGCATGAATCCAATACCTCTCTTAGCGAGAGGTAAAAATGGAAATTCATCAGATATTTTCACTTTTGCATAATTGGTAGCACTCCCGCCACGTTTTGAGAAACATCTGCGATGATTTGTAATTTTCGGATTTTTTTTTTTACTATGTTAACCTTATTACAACCATTATCTGTTGCGATACCTAGCAGAATAAATATAAAATGCAAATAGCCATCTAGCTTGAAGCAGGCAGGCAACTCTAGAGTTTGTCTACATTGTTCGGCCCGGAATCAATAGATGGCATTGCTCTCGTGATCCAACTATCTTAAAGGCCATTTCAAAATAAGTTATCCAGGACTGCTTCGAGATGGAAACACCGCTGGGAAAAATGTGTGAATAGGGAAGGGCATTACTTTCAATGGGACAATGACCAATAATCTGTATAATTATAATAAAGTTTAAAAAAATAAAGTTTGGTTATAGTATCATCCTTATATCGAATAATGTAAATGAGGAACAATTTTATCCAAATGAAACTATGATTTTATCATATCAACATCAACATTACATCGTGATCATACCAATAATGAATTATTATCCTAATGTAAATCAAGGCTTACAGAGAGTGGAACTCATGTATTTTGGAGTCGTTTATACAATTGTATTTTTTAACCGAGCAAGTAAGAATAAATCGCATTAACATTATAATTTGTACTTGTCATCGCGTTATGATTATCTCTGGACATTATCATTAAAATTTTGCATTTTCTGACTCCTTTTTTTGTGTCCTTTTGACACGAGTTAAAACTGTTTTATTTTATCTTTTTTTTACGGCAAATATATCTGTATTGCAATTTTATTTATTACAAATTTTCATTCGAGCATCACCGGTGGTCTGGCGTCCACCGCTCATTCTGCCACCACCATTAGCGCCAGTGGCGCCCTTTTTGTTTTCACACCTGCTCCCGTAAGTAATCACGAACCACGACACCCTCGCTTACAATATTTCAGCACCGGGCACAGTCATATGTGTGGAGTGATCGGTTAGCCAACAAAAGGTAGGTGCCGTTTACGTCACAGTGTCGTTCTCATTCAGTTCCTTTTCTCTCAAGTCTTCCGCAATACAGTCCTTCCATCTTATTTTTAGTTTTCCTCTATTTCTTCAACCTTCTATTACTAAGCTAATCATTCTTCATCCAATATATTCTTCATTTCTCCTCATGACGTTTGCAAACCAATGTAATCATCTCTCTTGTATCTTTCTAGAAACTTGTAAAAATGGAGTTATTTCCTTACCTATCTTTCCGTGTCTTCCCCAACATCTACTTCAACATCCTCATCTCTGCCACATTAATATACTTTTTTAGTTATACTGACATCTGTCAATTTGAATTATATGAATATATTAGTAGTTTTCATGTTTACCATAGCTGGCTGGTTTATAAAATTTAATTTCTTTAAAATTCTTTAACTCTATATCTATTGAATATGAAGTATAAAATGCAATCAAATCATATAGAGAATAATACATTCTTTAAGTTATAATAACCTTAAATGTCAATAAATCAAATTTAACTGTTAAATCTTCAAATGAGGCTACTTCCGGTTCATTATAACCAAAATCTAATCAGTTGTTCTTCTAGATGTAAACTTGAGGAATACGAAAAAAATATAATTTTTGGAATCGTGGTATTGAAGTTATATGACCCGAAACTTTCGTCACACACACACACACACACACACACACACACACACACACGCACGCACGCACGCACGCACGCGCGCACACACACACACACACACATACACACACACACACACACATACACACACACACACACACACACACACACACACACACATACATACATACATACATCATCGTAAAATCGTATTATAGGGACCCTAAAACTTGCTTATTCACTAAAAACTCATCATTGAATTTTTGACCAAAGACAATACCTTCCTTACCTAAAGGTGACTGAAGGTAAAAAATGTTTAAAATTGACGGACGACGCACTTCTTAATATATTTTAAAATCGGACATATTTCTTATCAAAACAACTAAAGGCGTTTTTTATTCAAAGCGGTTACCTCAGGTTACATGGTAACGGCATTTTATTGAGTATCCCGGTTATGGTATGAAATATTTTAAGGCACCCTTGTCTTGTTATTTTGCTATGATGCCTGTCACATTGACATTCATGCCGAAACCAGCTGAGTGGAAGTAAACATACGCTAGTATGTTATTGACATGTGACACGTTTTAGATTTGTTGATATTTAAAGTAATTTATTATATTATATTGAGGTCATTTTAAAATATATAAGGTACTATATTATTTTAATTTATAGTAGATTTGTTATTTAATGTATTAGTCACACAAAAATTACTTTTATAACGAAACGTCAGAATTATATCACACGTCAGATACAGACCTGCAGATCCACCTTGATGCCAAAAATTGAAATTACCGGAAATTACTACTTACTACCAGATGTTTACTTCCACTCAGCTGATTTTGACATGGATGTCAAAGTGACGTGCACGTACTCTATAACATTTTTGTAGTTAGGCATTTTCATTACAAGTAAAAAGGGAATGTTACATTTTTTTGTCAACGTTTTTTGTATCATATCAATACGCCTTAAATTAAATATATCACACTAACAGCAAGATAAATATTTGACACATGACGAATTATTAATTTGACAAAAACGTTGTGGTAACCGGACATATTTTATTCACACCGGTTACCGAACTTATTGATCGTTAATCCATATGTAACCCGGTTGTACGGATAAAAAAAAATCCAGATATTTGCCGTGAAAATGAAAAATTAAATTAAAATTTAAAAAATAAAAGTCATAAAATTATTAATCAAATACAATTATTTTATTAACTACAGATATGCATTATATGATTACGTACAGTATTTTTACCTCTCGCTAAGAGAGGTATTGGATTCATGCTAAAAATCGCATATCCAGATTTTATTGAATAAGCATGATTTAAGGTCCATAGAATCCGATTTTAACATTTTTACAATGATGTCTGTGTGTGTGTGTGTGTGTGTGTGTGTGTGTGTGTGTGTGTGGATTTGTGTGTGTGAGGTTGTTGGAGACACGATTTCTCAAATTCTATAAGACTAAAGACCTGTATAACTGCGGATTCCTCAATCTAACAGTAATGGGAAGAGTTGAATAGGTTCTGTTAACAATTGGACAACCGGAAGTGGTAGTTTCTAAAAAGAAAAATTCTAAATATTATTTTTTGAAAATTTGTTACTACAAATATTAAAGATAATTAAATTCTCAATCTGACACATTTTTTTTATTATTATATCTCGTAAAGGTTTGGAGATATACTATATAATAATATAGAATAATCTGTTGTAATAAATCTCGTTGCCCGAAAAACAGTTGCGATATTCAAATTTTTGTAATTGACAAATAAATGCAAAATGTCAGTGTCAGATTTTTTTGGGAGGTATGAGTACATTTAATATATATTATTGTATTATTAATTTAATATGTATTTAAATTACAGGTATGTTAATATTACATATCCTTAAGAAATACTGCTAATACCGTCAATGAACCGAATTTTGAACATATTAGAATAGTAGGATAAAATTTCTCATAGAACGAAAGAAGAGAAACAATTTCAATTATTTGTATGTATACAAGAAATGTTAAATTCGTTACGTATAGGGCGCGAGCAGTCATGTGACTTTGTTGGCCTTAGCAAGCAGATATGAGGATCCGTGTCAGAATGACGGCTAGTAGTTATTTACATAGATGTCACAATTGTCATATGTCATAATTTTTCATTAAAAATTTCAAAATATTCTGATGTTTATTTGTCCTCCATTGTCGAGGAAAATAATCCACATGGATATGGAAAATCATAATGATTCGGATGAAAACTTATGATACTGGACACCTATGTATATTACTAGCTCTCATTCTGACACGGGCCTCCATATCTGCTTGCCAAGGCCACCAAAGTTACATAACTGCTCGCGCCCTATACAACATAAAATGAAAATGGCGAGAGGTATTATGCTGGCCACAACAGATTTTTTTTAAAGATGTCCGAATTAACAAATTGGCATACATTTATCTTTCTCATTTGCAAAGATTACAAGCGTGTGGGAGAACGATGGATATAACAGCTTGTCTTTCAAAAATTCATATTGTTTCGATTAAGTTAGGACATTCCATTTTAAAACGATGCTCGTTGTTGACAATACTTTCGCTGTAACGTATGTTTATTTGTTAATTCAAATATATCACTTCTTGATTCATTGCCGTACGAATAACGTCATTTTCTGTCAGTGTTACTGACACTGTGTTAGTATCTTATTTTCCACTGCTAATAAACTTACCAGTTGACAGTAAAAATACTGTAACACCGACAATATATGAAATAGAGAAAACGTTTTATTTGAAATATTATCTACACGGGGTATTTAAAAAACGGTAAAAAAATGTGTGGTATACATTTCCATATATTGATTCTCAATGTAAAATAATTTTTCCAAAATTTTAAGAATTATTTATTATATTCTTCGTGTTCAATTTTAGTGTCGCTGGCCGACACAATTTTTTTATTAAAAATCACGTGACAGACGTTGAATAAGAAGTAAATAAATTCCTAATTACTTTTATTAAAAATTTCATGCCGGCAGTTTCACTAAAAATGTACATAAGAATTAAATAATAAAAAGAAAATTCCGAATTTTGGAAAAAATCTTGATTGAGAATAAGCACAACGAAATGTATACGTATGTCATCAAAAAAAAATAAAAAATTACCCTTTTTTAACATCTTTATGCATATGCACCAAGTAATAAGTTAAAGTAATATTACTTAAATGCTATATATTTCTTATTAAATTTTTATTTACTTAATTGACTATTGTTTGCATTAGACACAAAAGAAAATATTTTTTCTTCAAACGTCATAAAAGTAGCATCTTTTGTGACTTAATTCACAAGGTAGAAGTTTAATTTCTACGCCGCCGGAGTAGAAATAGCTAATTTCTACGCCGCCGGCGTAGAAATAAAATAAATAAATATCCATAGAAACTGTACAGAATCAACGAATAAGAAGTAGCCTTAATAAAAAAAACCTGTAATATCGCTCTAAATGTCACTATTACACGATAGGTAACCTAAGAATAAAGTTACTAAATACGATCAATAGCTGTCAAATTTAAATATATAACCTGTGAATTGAAATATAAACAGAGTTTACTTTTGAGGAAATAACATTATTAAAGAATAGCAGACTTACAGATTACAATTACAGGGACGGTAATGAGCATAAGTATACTTGGAATTAAAGTGATAAGAAAAGATTATATTGTTTTGCAGTGATTAGTGGACATATCTTTCAGCCACACTGTTAGACTTCCATCCAATTGAACAACTTCAGGGGGCGTACATTATAATACTTCAAATTTCGACATAATTGCACACAAGGAGGATATAAAATTGCACAGTTTTTATTTAAACGTCAAAACGTGAAAATTTTCATTTCAATGTTTATAACAAAAAGTGAACAAATTAGTATCCATAGCTACAGGGCAATTGAAGTCGCAAACGTAATTTACGTAAAATGTAAAGTCAGTAGTAGATATTTTTCTTTAAATATCTACGTTTGAAGAAAAAATATAATGTGTCATTCGGAGTAAAAGTGTCTTCGTGTGCCTCGGGTGCATTTATCCAACTCGCTTCGCTCGTCGTTTATATTTATTTTTTGTATTATTTAAAACAACAATAAATAATTTAAAGTAAAATATTAGTTGTTTGGTACATATTTTCAAAGTCTCATTGGTATAACGTTGAATTTAATTTTAGAAAAATGGATATTGCATTTTTTTTATTATTTACAAGCTAAAAAAATCTGATGTGGCCAGCACAATACCTTCCGTCAATCCTGTGTATTATGTACAAATTCCATACATAATTTTTCTTGCAAAAGATTCTAAATTTTTGGTATTTTATGATTCCCTTTCTCGGCAACTGAATTCCATACTCCTGATAACAAACAAATCACATGAAATAAGAAAACCATGAAATTTTGAATGAAAAATTATGACACTTGTCAGTTATGGACATAATTGCTGTCATTTTGATACGGGTCCCCATATCTGCTTGCCAAGGGCAGCAAAGTCATGTCACTGCACGCGCCCTATACATATTTTTTTTTGCAAAAGATCCTATATTTCCAGTAAAGTTATTTCATAAACAAACTATGCAAATTGCACTTGACACTGACATCTTCTTCTTCTTTAGTTTTTCCCATTCGTTAGGGGGTCGCTATTTTTTATTTTCTTCTTCCACTCATATTTGTTTCGCGTGTCGTCCTCATTCAGTTCCTTTTCTTTCAAGTCTTCTGCAATACAGTCTTTTCATCTTATATTTGGTCTTCCTACGTTTCTTCCACCTTCTATTAATTTATTCATCTCTCCTCATGACATGTTCAAACCAATGTAATTGTCTCTACTATATCTAAAAACTTCTAACATTAGAGTTACTTCCCTTATTCTTTTATTGAATTACTTGCTTTTTATTGATACTGACATCTGTCAATTTGAATTACCTGAATATATTAGCAGTTTCCATGGTTATGTTAGCATAGCTGGCTGAATTACGAAATTTATACGAATTTTTTTATCTTTATTATTCTTTAACTCTATATCTGTTGAATATGAAATATAAAATGCAATGTATAGACAATAATATATTCTTTAAGTTATAATAACATTTAACTGAGTTTTTCAAGAAAAACTGTTAAAATCTTCAAATGAGGATACTTCCGGTTGACCAATTATAAGCAAAATCAAAACATGTCTGCATATGGTTGTAAGGAAGAGGAATACGCAAGAATTGTAATTTTTGGAATTCTAGTATTGGAGATATCGTTGACGAAACCGCGGTCACATACACACACATATACACACACACACACACACACACACACACACACACACACACACAAACGTGCTTATTCAATAAAAACTCACCACCGAATTTTTTGACCAAAGACAATACCTTCCTTACCTATGGGTGATGGAATTGAAATGCTTACAAAGCATGCAAACGCGATAAGAAACTTCATCTACACAGCCGCCCGCCGCTCGCCGCCCGCCTGATCAGTTCTCTCCACTAGAGGTGATAAACTATCGACAGTGTCTGCCATCGATAGTACGATAGTATATCGTAGAAACCATCGATATATCGATAGTACTATCGATAGTATAAATTTATAAAAAATATCGCAAACTATCGATAGTATTATGTACATTTAAGAAAAATATATAGAAATATATAGGATGTTTAACTGAAAAGAGAAACGTATGTCTGATCATTATTCAATTCAAAAGTCAAGTTGTGAAAATTGATCTTGAAATATAATTTTATGAAGAAAAAATCTGATGTGGCCAGCACATAACCTCTCGCCGTATATTTTACCTGGCTGTATGCATAAAGCAAAGATTATTTTTATAAATACAAATAATGTATTCATATAAATCTGACGTATAAACTTCTTTATTATTCAATAATAGCATGTCTCAACATGAAGATATTTTACCATAAATTATGTTACAATAAATTACAAAGTAGAGTTTACCATATATAAATATTAGGCTGGTAACAGCAATTTTCAATTCGAACAACTTTGTTTACTTTCTCTTCATATTCTTCTAGTAAAAACATTAATTTTGGGCGGTCTAAAATGTATATATCTGGATTGTGCATCTATTCTTATATATCTTCTTTTACATTTTATTTTTTCATACTTGTTATATCTAAATAACCTTAATTCCCTTTAATAAAGTGACGGATAGATTGCACTCCGATTTTGTCAATATTTACAACTTACTTGAGAAGAATTTGATAGCTTTTTCGCAATTCAAAGTTACTCTAGTCTACAGTACTGGTGTACATTGTCCCATAATGTTTGAAACAAATTTAAGTCCTTCAACCTAGACTTGTCATCTCCATAATAGTCACAGATCAAGAACTAAGGGATTCTCCAAGTACATTTTTAATTCATTACTCATTATTTCTGACACTGACATTTATCTGTCAGTTACAAATAATTTAAATTATCAACTATTTTTCATGGCATTCTTTCGGCTGTCAAATTTATTACAACAGATTATTTTATATATTATACTTCTTTTATCTCTAAATCTATGGAATATATAATAAAATATTTAAATGTATCAGATAGAGAATTTAATTTTCTTTAATATTACCACGAAAAATTTTGAAAAAATAATATTTAGAAGATTTTTTTTCAAGAATCTTCTACTTCCGGTTGTCCAATTATTACCAAAACCTTTTCAGATCTTCCCATGAATGTCCGATTGGGAAATACGTTGTTAAACAAATTTTAAGTCTTATAGTTTTTGAGTAACCGTCCTTCCAACATCCCACACACACACATACACACACACACACACACATCCACACACACACACACACACACAGACATCATCGTAAAAATGTTAAAATCGGATTGTAGGGACCTTAAAACGTGCTTATTCAATAAAATCTGGATATGCGATTTTTAGCATGAATCCAATACCTCTCTTAGCGAGAGGTAAAAATAATAGAGAAGGGAACAAAATACATATTGCCATTCGCCGTTTTCTAATTTAGTTCAATTTCTAAAATAAGATGCAACAAAAAAACTTTTTATTTTTTGACAATATCTCGTGTCAAATATAAATCTATTAATAATTATACATTAACGATAGTATATCGATAGTTTTTAAAAACTATCGATAGTGCGATATTGTCTACACCATCGATATATCGATAGTTACTATCGATAGTTTATCACCTCTACTCCCCACCTGCTTAGCTACGCGCCTGCATATAAGCTGGTAGCTTTATCGCTGCTCGAGCCGTCCGTATAAACGAATGTTCTATAGCTTCCAGCATGCAGTTCCGTAGTCGGATCATATAATTTGAACTCAAAATTTTATAAAACTATACAATATTTTAATGAAAATTATTATTGAAACATATTTTCAGCATCTTATAAACTTTTTTCAAGAATACCAATTACCAGTGTTGCTGTGAAACGTCATTTTATCATGTTTAACACACGTAAGCCCCCACGTGGGCTGCGGGCGCTCCACGGATTTTGTTATACGTAAGCTCTTATATACTATGCGCAATATTTTCCTATAAAGCACGAGTTTGATCTTGCATTCTTATGCATCACTGGTGACCCACCCGGTCTTACAATAAAACAATTTGCGTGTTGTCGACGATATATAGACAATTTGCAATAAGCCTTAGTTATGTATATATTTGGATATTTTTAAAATAAAAGTATTATTTTGGTGTTCGTAAATATGAGTGATCAGTTAGCATCTACTAGTAAATGGCAACCTGAAGTATGTTATACTGATGTAGAATTGTATTCCATACTTATGGAATCTGAAAGTGAAGATGATTTTTCTAGTGAAGGCGAATTAGTTTTTTCGGACTCAGACAGTATTTCTAGTTCTTGGATTGGACAGAAGTAACGGGTAACAATATTAAAAAATTTACGAAAAATTATACGCCTGGTGTGAAAATTTCATTAGAAAATGTAAACAGACCTCTAGATTTTTACAGATTGTTTTTAACGGAAGAAATAGTTGAAATGATAGTTATTGAAACAAATAGAAATGCAAAACAGGTTTTACAAAGCAGAACAATTTCAAAATGTAGTCAGTACTCTAAATGGAAACCCACAGATAAAGAGGAAATGATAAAATTCCTAGGTCTTGTTTTATGGATGGGTTTGGTGAAAATGCCAAGTCTTCGCTCTTATTGGAGTGTAGACTATGTTTTATTTCAATAAATACGTATTTTAAGGATTTGTATTTTGTATTTAATTAGCTACCACATAAACCGCAACAGAATTGGCCAAAATTGTTCAAATCATGTCATTTTTTTTTCAAAATACAGAAAATTTTATCAGCTGCCCAGCTGTATATAGCAATAAACGATAAGAACGGGACCAGTAAGTATATTCTCATTTAAAAATACAGTAGTTGTGGGTTACATGTGTCTTATTTGATCCAACAGTAACAAAATTATGTGGGACACCGCGACCCACGTGAGCCCGGACTGACAAAAATATTGTAGCATTGGTGGTCGTTAACGTGTTAAAACGTTTAAAAACTATCTCAGAAATTCAATGCTGTAAGAGATTATCATCTGTTTCATTGTTATCAATAGAGAAAGAATTACTTTTTGAAATTTCTAAAAGTTAATTTTACTAATCAAATACATATATTTATTTATATATTGTATTTTTATATCACAACTTTGTGTTAATATAAATTTATATCTATAAAAACTTCTGTGTATTTTTTTCAAATATTTTTATAGGCGCGTAGAATATGAAAATTTATACTAGCGCTTCACTAGCGGGTATGGGGATCACTAACTACCAATAACGTTTACACGGTTTATTAGTTATATTATTGAGTGGCGATTCCCGTTTATTATGTTTACCTTAATAATATAATTCCAACTACAATTATTTAACACTTCCATTTTATAAGTAATTACGTTATATCACCTTAAAATAATTGCATTTTTAATTATTAGATAAATTATGCTGATTATCTAATATATTTCTGAAACACACACACACACACACATCTAACGATTATGTGATCCCGTCTTCAGCATATATTTGTATAGAATACAGTCTTTTTATGTTAAACAACGACAAAATAGTAAATAATTTGAAGCGATGTTAATAAACAAATAAACAAAAAATGTTTCCTTCTTCTATGCTATTTACTATGTACACAGCACAGTGACGTCACTTTATTCATTTACAAATAACATGCCTAATAATATTCTTCATTCTGTAATTGTCAAATTTACAACACAAGAATTGAATATTTGTAAGGAAACAATAAATCTAAATAAATTCAACAATTATAAAAATAATAATTTATATAGATCAATTAAATATTTTTGGATGTATTTTTAATAATTATTAAATAAAGTGATTAAAATAATTTATATGATTATATTGATATAATCATTAATACTATTCCATGTTTTAAAAGCTGTTATATTTATAAAAATGGTTCCCTCTTAGAGCTAAACATGTCGCCGTCACTGTGTATTTATTTACAACTCAACAAGAGCGATGTTATTGTCAGATACGAGTATATACACACTACACTATTATTGATTATGATTCTTTCATGAAATATAAATTATATGGTATTCTACAATGATAAACACAATATTTTTATTGGCGCTACGAATGTGTAGTTTTCTTTCTATACCAGAGTGATAAAATAAATCGCATAAGTTATTATATTTGGTATAATGGAATCCATTAAAATCATCAGCAACAATGGACCAAAGAGTTTTAATTTTATAAACTAGTACATTAAATTAACCTTTTATTATTATGTACTTTGTGATAGATATATATTGAATAACACGGTTTGTTGTGTAAAATTTCATGTATCTACTATCAAATGTAAGAGGTACATTAATGTGAAATGTTAAATGTATGCGATATTGTTTGCCTTTTGTTTATATTTTTAACAAAAACTTACGTTTTCTCATTTAATCACAATTATGATTCACAATTTTTTTATCAGCAATGTAATCTAGACGATTATGAATTCTGGGACGTATACTCGTGGAATTTCAAAAATACGACCGAAGTGACTATAATAAAAATTTTGAGTAAATATAGTGAAAACAGAGTGGAAGATTTTTTTACAGATATTATGTTAAGCCGTTATGCAAATAAAAAAATAACTTTTGAGATAACACAACATGTAATATGGTACCCCTCTATATCTCGTATTAACAAATATTTTGCTGAATCTGTGTGCAAGGAAGAGAAAGAATCTTCGAATTACGAAAAATATGAAACTATTCAAAGTTCTTTGCAGGAGCAAACATTTCATGAACGAATGCGAAGTTTCTCTGCCGATTTAAATTATGCTTTCCATATCATTTGTTGGGATATAGAAGATTTCAATTATCTGCTGAAGAAAACGGCTAAATTATTATTTCCAAACCCCAGAGGAATATTTCTAGTGACTTTTTTATCACCAAGTTTTGTCAACCAAATATATTTATGTAAACTCCTCAAAAATGTTTGGGACAATTATGGCGTTCTAAACATTCTCCTTCATATGCCTTGTTCATGTAATAAAGAAGATTTGTATATGTTCAATCCATTTCAACGTATTGATGATAAATGGGGTTTAACTATCAAGTTTAATATGAAAGATGTAAGAAGAAATTCCATCCGTTTCAGAAATACATTGAAATCTTTGAATGGATATCCAATAAAAATAGGTTTATTTGAACGATTACCTACTGTTGTGAAGGTACCAAAATTGCTTCAGAATAGCATATTGTATAAGAATTTAAGCCTTTCAAATGGTTATTGTGGTTTAGATGCTATGATATTAACAACTTTAGCGGAACAAATGTCCTTTACTCCAATGATAGCCAGCGGTTCGAAAGAATATGGTTCCGTTAACAACGGAACATTTTCTGGAATTTTCGGTGATGTTGTTTATGGAAGGGTTGATATTTCATTTAACTCTAGATTCGTAGACGGATTTGGCGATGAGTTGGTAGAATATTTAACCCCTGTAATCAATGATAAATTTTGTTTAATTGTTCCAAAAGCTTCACGTATTCCGGAATGGATGTCTATATTTCGATGTTTCGATATAAAAACATGGTTATTCGTACTTGTTTCATTTATTGTTTGTTCACTATATTGGCATATTGCACGGCATGAAATAAAGAAAACAAACATTATATCATTTTTGGAGATGTTTTCATTGTTTATATCTGTCCCAGCACAATTTATAAAAGTAAGAAAACATCGAATATTTCTATTTTCTTGTTTAATATTTAATATAATAATAGTTGGGTCATTCCAAGGACAATTAATAACATCTTTTAGTACACAAAATTACTATCCTGATATAAATACATTGCAAGAATTTGCAAGATCAAGAATGAACATTATTGCTACTTCAAGAGGTTCTGGTTACGTTTTCGGAAATGACGGGAGCACATTGATGGAAGAATTGAATAAGAGAGTTATTGTGACAAACAGATCCGAATTAATCAGAGAAATAGCTAACGGACAATTTATAGGGACGTTGGAAAGATTGGAAGATGCAAATTTAAGAATTATTTTATACGATGGAGAAAATACAGCTCATATATGTCAGGAATGTCCAAAATCATATTATTTTACTTACATTGTACCCAAAGGGTCTCCTTATGTACATGTTTTTAACATAATGATTACTATGTTTCGCGAAGCAGGATTAGTTACGAAATGGTCCAACGATGTCAATGATGCACTTATCATAGAGAAACGTGCACAGAAACAAAATGAACATTTCGAAATTAGTCAGAAATTTTCTGTAAGCAATTTACAAGTGTCGTTTTACATTTTAATTTTTGGGTGGATTTTATCAGGTATAATTTTCATCTTTGAAATATATGAAAATTAGGTGTTTAATACATGTAAATATGGTGTAATAAATCATACTGTTTAATTTATTTTACTGATACTTTTACGTTAATCCCTTATTTTAAATTGCAATATAAAATTATTATACTTGTGTGTATGAATTTGCATACAGACAGGTAAGTGGAGATTTGCAAATATTCTATCAACGCACCAATTTATTTTTAATTTTACTATATACATATGTATTTACGCTAATGTTATGTAAGTAAGTGTATAACGCTTAACCTATGGTAGAACTGACCCCAAAAATAGTAAATCTGGCTATAATTTTGTCTGGAAAAAATGTTAATTGTCAAAACCCACCTAACCCATAAAGTGGAATATGCATGTATGTTTCCTAGACATTTCAAGAATAAAAATTATTTTGATTTATTTTATAATAATTAGTTTTATTTATTTATTAGTCTAATTACTTATGATCAGTGTCGATGAACATGTAGTTTTTCATTATTAAACTCTGAAATATGCCGCGACGCCAATGATCTTATGTCATTTGTGACAATTTTTCCAAAGAACACATGATTTTTACTTTTTTACAATTTTTTTAACTATGACATTATTGGTCAGTTTTAAAAGCCTCCAGTTCTTGTAGTAAGTATGTTAAACAAATATTATTGCCAGCTTTATTACCCATAGGTCAATTCTTTCTACCATGGATTAAGCGTTGTACACTTATTTACTTAACACCCTGTTTAATAACAGCGTTTATTTTGAGTCCTAAAGTTACATTGTTTATATCTAAATGATTAATTATAGACTGGGGGCTAGTGCTATGTGAAAATTGTATCATGGTATTCCAAACACTGACCTTTGGTGCTCACTTTGAATACCCTGGAGAATGATTTGCTGTCTTCCCCGAAAAAAATAAATCTGATGCGACCAGCTCATTACCTTCCGTCAATTCTATGTATTATGTACAAACTCTATAGGGCGCGAGCAGTCACGTGACTTTGATGACCTGGGCAATCAGATATGGGGACCCGTATCAGAATGACAGCTATTAATTAGTCCATAACTGACAAATGTCATAATTTTTCATTCAAAATTTCATCTTTTGCTATTGTTTAATTTTTTTATCTCGGCAACTGAATTTCACACTCCTGATAACAAATAAACCACATGACTGCTCCTATACATAAATTTTCTTGCAAAAAATCCTATATTCCCAGTAAAATTATTTCATAAACAAACTATGCAAATTACACAATACAGTCGTCCCATCCTATCTTTGGTACCTTGTACTACTAAGCTATTCATTCTTGTAATCGTCGCTTCTCAACATCCTAATCTTTTGCCACAATCATTTTCCTTTCATTGATACTGACATCTGTCAATTTGAATTATCTGAATATATGAGCAGTTTCCATGGTTAGCATAGCTAGCTGATTTACGAAATTTAATAGCTTTATAATTCTTTAACTCTATATCTATTGAATATGAAGTATAAAATGCAATCTTATCGTATAGAGAATAATACATTCTTTAAAATTTATAATAACATTAAATGTCAGACAACTGGCTTCATTAATTGCTCATTATTTTTAATAATATTCTGCATGCTGACGACATCCCTGCGAATTGGTCTTACATTCAAGTTTTCTTTTTGCATAAAAAGGGGGACAGAAATAACCTTTATGTCTCACTAAAGTATTATGCACTGTTTATTGCTAGGATACGGTGTATATAAACATATCCATTATGCCCTGGTTGTCTTGGATATGTTTATATACACCGTACCCGATCATCGTTAACACAAAAAAAAAAACGTTGATAATAAATAAAACAATTAAACAACATCCTTAGCAACGCCAAAATTTGAGCATTATTGTAATCAAAATTATTATCAATTAAAACTTGTTTCAGGTATTCTAGTGAGACATAAAATCTTGTATGCACCACGAGCGTTACTAAATGATAATGCCCATCGGACGACATCTATCCCTCGGGCCGGAGGCCCTCGGGCTAGATCCTCGTCGCCCTTCTGGCATTATGATCATAGTAACGCCCTTGGTACATAAAATACTGTGGCGAGTATCTGCGCGCCACATGTCAAACCAAACAAGTTCGCTAGCCCGGGCCAGAAGTGAAAGTCTAGTTTTCCAGGAATTGGACCCAAGCCACGCCAAGTCGCTAAGGGCGGAAATTTCCCAGGCTTAAGGCATTCAGTCCGCGCCCGCGCTAGAAACAACTTCGCCCGCTCCGTTTGGTTTTCCTTATTTTCTTTGTTATCTTTATAAATATATTGTATCCATATTATTTTTGTGTTGTTAATAAATAATTGTTGAAAGTGTACGTTGAATTACCAACCCGCTAAACGCTTTATTGGTGACCCCTGTCGTGATTGTGAAAAGTGTTGTGCGCGAAATAACATGCTTGACAAAAATACAGTGGCAAGGCCAAACGAAGATCTTGCGAAGTTATTAAGCGAAGTAATTAAACGGCTCGATAAATTAGAAGCGCGGGAAGAAAGGTCGCGTTCAAGTTATCGCCGCGGGAGGTCGCAGAGTCGACGGAGATCAGCGTCACGCGACGCTAAACAAAATGGCGAGTGCTGGTATCACTACCGGTTTGGCGACAGGTCCACTCGCTGTCGGTCGCCTTGCACGCGCAAGGCGGGAAACGACACCGCCGGACGTTGATGGCGGCGGTCAACGACGGCACAACCCCGCGCCGACTTTTCGTCACGGACAAGCGTTCGCGGATACCTTTTTTAGTGGACACTGGCGCTGATGTATGTGTTTTTCCGCGGCGTAGAGTGAACGATGTACGAACAAAGAGTGCGTATTGTTTATATGCGGCAAATGACACTGTGATTAATACGTACGGGACAATTAAATTAGATTTAAACTTAGGACTTAGGCGCGATTTTGTGTGGAGTTTCATAGTGGCGGATGTGGATAAACCAATAATAGGCGTCGACTTCCTATCGTTTTTTAATCTGTTAGTGGATATACGCAATAGGCGTCTTCTCGACGGTATTACGAGTCTGTCGACGCGCGGAGAGTTAGTTAAGTCGCCCGGCGTCTCCATTAAAACGGTTAAAGGAGACACGCCTTACGAAGTAATCTTACGCGACTTCCCGGAATTAACCCGTCCACAAACCAACAACGTTGTGATGAAACATGGTGTCGTACACTATATCCACACATCGGCTGGACCGCCCGTGTTTTGCAGGCCACGACGACTCGCGCCGGACCGGCTCCAAGTTGCGAAGAAGGAATTCGAGTGGATGCTGAAAGAGGGCGTCATTCGACCTTCTCGAAGCCCCTGGGCGTCTGCGCTGCATATGGTTCCAAAGAAAAACGCGGAGATGCGACCATGCGGTGACTATCGCGCCCTGAACAGCCGTACGATCCCAGATCGCTATCCTATTCCTCATATAGAGGACTTCACGCATACGCTGGCCGGTAATGAGATTTTCAGTACTATTGACTTAGTGCGCGCATATAATCAAATACCGGTAGCTAAAGAGGACGTGGAGAAGACCGCCATAACAACACCTTTCGGTCTGTACGAATTCCCATGTATGCCGTACGGGCTACGTAACGCAGCGCAGACGTTTCAGCGGTTTATAGACGAGGTGCTCCGAGGTCTAGACTTCACTTACGCGTACCTGGATGACATCCTCATAGCTTCTCGCGACCCCGCCACTCATGAACTCCACCTACGCGAATTATTTAAAAGACTCAAAGACTATGGCGTAGTGATTAATCCAGAAAAGTGTGTGTTAGGACAGAGTGAAGTGCGTTTTCTAGGTTATTCAGTGAATAAGGACGGCTTGAACCCGCTACCCGAACGCGTGGACGCTATTAATAATTTTCCGGTTCCTAAGACAGTGAATCAGTTACGACGTTTCCTGGGAATGGTAAATTTCTACCGTCGATTCATCCCAGATGCTGCATGTCACCAGCAACCGTTGAACTCGTTGTTGACTGGACCAAAAATTAAAGGCAACGCCCCCATTTCCTGGTCGCCGGCAGCGGAGAAAGCCTTTCAGCGAATGAAAACTGGGTTAGCTAATGCGGCGTTGTTAGCTCATCCAATTCCAGGAGCCCAGCTGTCCGTCACCGTGGACGCCTCTGATTACGCTCTCGGAGGAACCCTCCAGCAATGGAATAAAGGCTCGTGGGAACCACTAGCCTACTTTACAAAGTCGCTGAACCCCGCACAGCGAAAATACTGCGCATATGACCGCGAGCTCCTTGCCATATACACCAGTATTCAGCGATTTCGACACGCGATAGAGGGTAGGCCAGTGATAGTGTTTACGGACCATAAACCATTAACATTTGCGTTTAAACAAAAACTGGATAAGTGTTCACCGCGACAGTACCGTTATTTAGACTTTATCGGACAATTTACAAGCGATATACGGTACATTAAAGGGTGTGACAACAAAGTGGCTGATGCTTTATCACGCGTCGAAGAAGTTTCCGCCTTCGTATGTAGCAGCACACTCGCCGCAGCCCAGACTGGGGATGAAGAGTTAAAGGAATTTCTGGTTTCGCAGCGCACCGTACTCGATTTGAAGAAGATACGTTTACCAAGCTCAGATGACGAACTTTATTGTGACGTATCCACAGGTACCGCGCGCCCCTATGTCCCGACTGCGTTGCGAAAGCAGGTTTTCAAGAGCCTTCACAGCCTGTCGCATCCCGGAGTACGGGCCACACAAAAATTGGTGACTTCGCGGTACGTATGGAAAGGTATGAACAAAGATATTAGAGACTGGACACGGTCATGTCTTCAGTGTCAGAGAAACAAAGTCACGCGGCACGTAAGTACACCAATCGGAATCTTCGCCAACGAGGCGAGTCGTTTCGATCACATACACATCGACATCGTGGGACCGCTTCCTGTATCAAGAGGAAACCGATACTGCCTCACCTGCGTCGATCGCGCAACCAGGTGGCCCGAAGCCATTCCTCTTCCCGATATCGAAGCAGCGACAGTAGCACGAGCTTTCATCGAGCAGTGGATATCCCGGTTTGGGGTCCCGCGAAGAGTAACAAGTGACCAGGGACGTCAATTTGAATCGCGCTTATTTAAAGAAATCAACAACTTAATAGGCGCGACTCATATAAGGACCACTGCTTATCATCCAGAGGCAAACGGTATGGTGGAAAGGCTCCACCGACAGTTGAAGACCGCAATAAAGTGCCACGACACTGAAGACTGGGTCGACGTCCTTCCGATTGTGTTACTCGGCATCAGAGCCTCGTATAAACACGATCTGCAAGCTTCTACGGCAGAATTGGTTTACGGCTCCACGATACGGCTTCCTGGTGAGTACTTCGTGTCTCAGCCTACGGAGCTCACCACGAACTTTGTCCAGCAGCTTCGCGAAAAGATGCGAAGATGGAGACCCTCGCCAGTGCAAAGGCACGGTAATAAGAAAATATTCGTTTTCAAAGACCTAAATACCACATCGCACGTCTTCGTCCGTCACGACGCCGTGCGACGCCCTTTACAACCAACGTACGACGGTCCGTTCGAAGTAGTGAAGCGCAGAGACAAATATTTTGATATACGTATCAACAACAAAGTTGTGCGTATTTCAATAGACCGTCTCAAACCGGCGTACACAGTCTCCGAAGAAGAACCAACGCCAGAAACCAACCAGACGAACAACGCCACGACGAGCAGCGCCACGACGAGCAGCGCCACGACGAGTAGCGCCACGAAAACTAGCTCCACCACAAATAGTTTGGAGCAAAACAATGGCGACAACGCCCCCAGGACAAGAAGCGGCCGGCGAGTCCGGTTCACAGATCGCTATCAAGCGGGATTTTAATAATTTAATTTGTTTTTTTTCTTTTTGTTTCTTGTTTTAGCGTTATCACTGGCAAGGGGGTGATGTGGCGAGCATCTGCGCGCCACATGTCAAACCAAACAAGTTCGCTAGCCCGGGCCAGAAGTGAAAGTCTAGTTTTCCAGGAATTGGACCCAAGCCACGCCAAGTCGCTAAGGGCGGAAATTTCCCAGGCTTAAGGCATTCAGTCCGCGCCCGCGCTAGAAACAACTTCGCCCGCTCCGTTTGGTTTTCCTTATTTTCTTTGTTATCTTTATAAATATATTGTATCCATATTATTTTTGTGTTGTTAATAAATAATTGTTGAAAGTGTACGTTGAATTACCAACCCGCTAAACACTTTAATACTATAAGAACTATCGAGAAATTGCACTGATTAATAGTAATAATATAGTCAAAAAAAATTACACAATTATGTATTTTAGACTCCAGTTTTGGATCAAAGAAAACCAAATTTTAGAATACAGAGGAACTATAGATAACATTTTCTTTCTTGCTTCATTAATTAATTTCCAACTAACATCAGTATTTGTAGCTTTTGTAGATTTTAAACGTGCTTTTGACAATGTTAATCATAATACTTATGGGAAAAGTTATATAAGAGTGGAATCAGCACCAAAAATATTAGAATTTTAAGTTCACTATACAGTAATAACAAAAAAGGAAATGCTTTTATTTTACGTTGTTTGTTAAAAATTCTAAATTAGCAGAACATGTCCTACCTCAAGGATCACCAGCCTGGTTAGTGTCTTTCACATGAAGATTGAATCCAGGAGAGTTAAAATTCTTTGTTTAAAAGACACATTTTAAGACCAAATATATATTTAGATATATTATGTTTTATTATATTATTATTCACCATTGTTTTTCTTTTGTTAATGTAATTTATTTGGAACACCATAAATTGAAACCACCGTATGAACCACAAATATCGAGCCAGGTTAATCTACTTCAGTGAATATATTGGTTGTTCAATACCCAGGTCCAGATTACAGCCGGAGCTGATTGACATCACAGCCTTGACGGACATTATTACTGCCAGAAGTAGTGCGTGGAAGAATTACACAGTGTGTAAGACTAAAGTAGTATGGTTATCGTAAATGATAATGTAACGTTTTTATTTATATGGGTGAATTGCAAAACACACAAATATTATTAACTAAAGGAATACGTTTATTAAACGATAAATAATTAAGGATTAAATATTAAAAGATAATAGAAACAACTAACACTATGATTAAATAATTATAAACACTAAGAATATTATTAAATGCTTAAACACTACGATTATTTATCTATACAATATTTATATCATTACACTTATTTATATAACTACATTTATTTATGTTAACAACTGGTAAACTGTATATTTATATCACCAAGTTCATGGCTCGTTGCTTATATATATATATATATATATATATATATATATATATATATATATATATATATATATATATATATATATATATATATATATATATCAGGCTATCTCTCCGCTTTCTTTCGGCCAGTATTTATACAGCTTATATCATTCTAGAACCCTCTGAAGCGACAATAACCTGTATACAAAAGAATTGGGTCACAGCGTAGTTAACCTCTAGCCGGCGCGTCGTGGGGATTTCAACATCTGGGAAATTCCGGGATTACGTCATCGCTCTGGTACATTCTTTCAGTGGCGCGCACGTATACTCTTCTCTCAGGGGCGCACGTCACAATAATAAACATAGATGTGTGTTGAAAAGTAACTACCAAAAAAAAATCTGTGGTCTAAGTAGCTAAAAACAGGTATTTCCAAAATTTATGTATGTAATTGTAAGTCATAATATTTTAACAAAATTTGTAATGCTTTAATTTTTAATGATATGAGTTTTATTCCAACTTTTAAATTTAGTTTTGTGAGTAGGAAAATTTTCATCAAAATTTTTCTTTTACTAAGGGGGAAGGGATGTAATGATTGCAAAGGTTACTTCTAATATTCGTAATTAGGATAAAATGTGTATATTTCACATGTAGGTTAAATTGTAAAAGAAATTGTATTTGTATTACTTTTGCTTTAGCCTTACGAGAGGAGAGACAAACCATTATGCTAAATCGGCATAAATTGGAGAACGACCCTGACGACGATAGGGATTGGGTGTTGGTACGTCGCCCAGGAAAGATGTGTGGAGGCTAAAATTTTAAATATTACGAAGTAATTTCTTGTAATATCATTTACCCACATAGTTGTTATTCCCGAGATAATTAAACCAAGTTACGGTATATATTTTTTTGAAATTTATATTTTTATGATTTTTGGATTGAACACACTGTAATTTGTCATCCTAATACGCTGTGGTAAATTGCTTTTTTACTTGACTATTCAAAATTTAATATATATTAATTTATGTTTTATGGTTATAATTTTATTTTGTATTTAAATTCATCTCTAACTTTGTCGTTGTAAATATATTTTGTTAAACTTTTAAAAATTATTTAATTAATTTTATTCACACCACTTTGAACTCAAAAAGCTTCTGAAGAAAATTACCGGTCGGAATAAATAAGTGAAAACCACTCGGTCTTATTTGATATAAAAACTTAAGACATAGTATTAAAAGTATATATTATTGCAATTGGTGATCAGCGTTGAAATATGTTACAATTGGTAACATCCGTGGAATAGTATAAAATTGCTTTTATTATTGGTGCCAGCTAGGTGTGATAAAATAGAATTTTGGAAATTACAATGAGGTTTTATAAATTGAGATATTTAAAATATGGTTCAATAAGACGTAATATTCAGATCAGTTCGTTCATTGTTTGTGTTATCATCCCGCGAGATATGTTGGTTTAGATAGGTGCATTCTTAATGAATTAACACTTTGTAGTACATGGGCGTCGCGTTAAAAAAATATTTGTCGAATTTTTTTTTCATTCAAGGTCAAATGCCTTATAATTGAAAGTTACATTTTTTTCAAGGGATGTGCAAATGCACATTTTTCCCCTTTCATGTACAAAAATAAATTGCCAGATCACAGAAAATTTTAGGAAATTCTTTGAGAAATAGTTTATCTTCATAAAACAGTTGATTAAATGGATTTTTGTTAATTAAAAAATTAACAATATATTCAGAATGGGCTACTTGCATGATATTAAGAAAAATTTATTTTGGAATATAGATATAAAATAAAAGACCCATATATTTTCTTTTTTCAAAATTTTGTCACTTACGGCTAAAAATAAATATTTTCTTTTTATGACGTCACAATCACGGATGACATACATGCTAGTTCTGTAGTTTGGGAAGACCGAGATGGAGATAGTGTACGTTGTCTGATCCTCGATCTTCCCTTCACCTCTCCCACTCACATTAACGAATCAAATGCTAGTGATTGTGTCGTCATCAAGATAGTGGGGATACAGAATTTATATATTTATGTTAAATTATTAAATAATAACACAATGTATTTGAAAAATTTATAATGTAAATAATGTACTTGAGTAAACTAAAATTGAAAAATATAATAGTTTTCAAAATCCTCTTGTATGCAAGTAGCCCATTCCTTATATTGTCACTCAATTCTTTTAAAGTTGAAGTCGAAGCCTTTATTTGTTTTCAATTAAAATTCAAATTACAAAAACACTGCGTGGGTAAACTATATAAAACTATAAAAAACTATAAAAACAACGAAAATATAAAATAATTACATATTTACTGCAATACGTATCAGTCGCAAACCAGAGCTTATTATAATAAAAATGCTAGACAAGACAGGTTATTTTATGTTTGTTTATTGTCGAATGTAATATGCAGCTAATATTTAATCTTACTTGCAAAAATATGCAGTAATGACGTGAACCTACTTACAAAATTTATCAGTATGTGGCGTCGATTGTATTCATGTATGATAACGGCCTCTATAATGCCTCGTGGAAGGTAAAGCGACTATCTTTTATCCTTTACGCACTCATTGCATTTCGCATTTGAAGCATGCCTCAAACAGCTTCTTTGTCTAGCACACGTATTTCTTACCGGAATTACAGCTTTTATCACAAACATTAGGCAATATACTATTCATTTCGAGGAGCACTTTGTAGGGTGTAAATTAGGTGAACTGCATTACATATTAGTTATGGTGGTGGTTCAAATTCTTTTGATATTTATAAAGCAAGCATTAACGGAATAAGTTAAATTTTAATTTACATACTACTTTACATTATTTATAGCTTTATTTTTTTCTGATGAGGCACTGCCTCACCTGCCTACCCTGACAAGCCGCCACTGGCCTAAAGATAATCCTACACCTTCAAGTAGTCAATTGGGAATAAATATTCCGCGAACATTAGGTCATACATAAACCGGTTTACCAGAATTTTCGGGAAAGTCAAACGAAAATATTAAGGATTTTTTTTTCAAAAATAACCCAAAGGGCAAAATTAGATACATGGACTGAAGGAGAAACTTTATTAATAGTTAGATATCTTTTAACGGGAGACGCATTTGAATACGTAGAAAATAAGCCGAATTTAAATAAACCCTATTTCATTTTTGCTGTTTTTAAAAATGATTAAATCAAAAAGTTTAGTAAAAAAGTTGCACGCGGACAAGCTCAAATAAATTTAGGTCATGTATTCAAAAACGAAATGAATCTGTTGAACAATATGCGACACGTTTAAAATTAATTGATAAAGAATTATTATGGGGTCTCGTGGCCGTGTGTCTGGTCGCGAATCTGGGGACCCGGGTTCGACCCCGACCGACGCCAAAAAATTACATCGCATTATAATGGCACAAAATTGACCCCTGTGGCGCACTCTCCACGCCAGCAATGAGTGCCCGTGAGGTGACGCCTGGTAAGCGCCCACACGGTACAAATATTCCATCATTACCGATATCTGTGTACGAAGCAGATTGGCATACCCAGCAATGGGTAATATGCCGTGATGAAATATTTATATTTATTTTTATTTAAGAATTATTAAATAAAAATTTGGAATTACGTGTAACAGAAGAGAATTTTTTTGTTAAAAAATCACCATGAAAGGGAATTAATATTACAATTTGAAAAAGGTTTTTGGAAGAAATATCAAAAATGATTATAATGGAAATAAACGGGAAAAAGAAACCAAATTTTGAGAAAGTGGTGGAAATTGCACAACGTGCTGAAACAAATTTAGAAATAATAAAATTACGTAGTAGATCTCTTGTAGCACTAAATATAAATGCGAGTGGAAATCAAAATGTTTCGCGTGAATATCAATTTGGAATAAAATTAACTATTTACCGCGACGATCGTGAGTAGCCTCATATGAAAATAAAAATAGCTGTCGTCAGCAATCGAGACAGTCAGTATCCTAGACGAGTTTTGGACAGTGTTGTTACGACTTGTGTGGGAACTGAACCGCCTGCATCTTTTTCTTTTCCAGAGTATATTTTCAAATTCTAAGTATATCCTTTACCAGAACAAAGTTTAAAGACATTCACTCCGTATTTACGTGTTTTCTGAGGTATATATTTCCACATAATGTCTTCCACGAAACGGAATAACCGATTCATCAATGCAAATGTGCTCTCCAGGAGTATATGCTTCTTGATAATTTTTAGCAACAAATGCACTAGAATTTGAACTTTATACGTACGATTACCTTCTGGGCAAAGTTTGTTATCGCTGAAATGCCAAAATTTTAACAAAAGTTCAAATCGACTGTACATTTTTACCTCCCGCTACCCTTGGTAAGGGAGGTGTTGGGACCCCTATAGCCATCTATGTAGCTGAATTGGTTTCATCGCTCATCGGCCACGAACCGGACATAAGTATTTTTCTGTGTTGTTCTCGTACAACAGTGTTTGAGTTCGCACGTCTTGTACACACAGCTCTCGGCATTTTTGCCAGTTCTTTTTATAAGTTTTGTATTTTTTCTGAGCCAGTACATAACTAGTTTAGTGGTTTTCTTATATATCAAATCTTTCACAGTGAAGTTTACATTATTTAAACTTACATAAATTCAGTTAAATGTTAATTATATTAATACAACGTGCACATGTGCTCAGCACATTGTAAAACACAGTGTTTGACACTCATTTCGTTTTGAAGCTACACTCTGGAACACGGAACACATTTACACTTGATACCACAGTGGACCAGCAATACACATTCACCATTCACAACATATACATGTACCACATTGATGCACGAGGACCCAATTCCTGCTTACATCGACTTTATTGCTTTGCTTGCACGCCACAGGTAGCTTTTAAGTATTTCCCACGCTTCCTGAACGCAGTGAGTACAATTTGTGTTACATTTATTTGCTACCAGTACTCCACACTTGTTCGTATAACATTTAACCTAGAATTTGACAACCCATGTGTTACATTTTTATTACTATTGGTGTCACTTTGTACAGTCAGTTTCAATGATTTCATTCATGTATATTTTGTTAATTTAAAACACGTTGACTGCGGCACCGAAAAAGCATGGTTCGAAAATAAGCATGTTACATATCCCCGGGGATATGTACCAAGTCTGTCTCTCCCTGCGGTACATATCCCCGGGGATATGTATGCATGATCAACTTTAATTGCGTCTGGAGTTTATAAAAAAATATTTTTAAAACTTTTAATAGTACACATCTTTTAATAATACTACAAATTTATTTACATCCTCACCGTTTTCAATTCACGTGATTATTACGTAGGAATATACAGGATACATTAGAAAAAAAGTAAAAATTGATGTTGCAAAAAAAAGTGTATTAATTCACATTATAATCATACAAAATAAAATAAAATAAAATATTATCCTTTACAATATATTTCATAATATAATTTTAGCTATGTTTTTCGTTAAAGCATGGCAAGCAATAGCCAGGTTGACTATGACAGTCCGCGCAATAACTTGCAATTCTTCTTACTTTCTTATCAGCCTCCCGGCTTGACAAAGTTTTCCGTAATTTTTCATAACAACCTTTACAGGTTCTTCTCTTCTTTCTGCCAGGTCCTTCAGGCTTTACAAATGTATGTGCCCGTTTCTTCGGCTGTTTCGGTTCTTCTTCTGTATTGGAAATTACCAGAGATTCGGCCAACTTCCTTCTAAATTTAGTGATTCCTATTTTGGTATTTGAAATCATATTATAAACAACCCATGCATTTACCACTGTGGTTCCAAAAAGTATTTCAAATATAACTTTTCTGAAAAGGCTAAACATGATATATATTGTCACAAAATTGAGTATTTTTGTGCTTACCTGTACCACTTTACACTCCTTCGCAATGCTGAGTGATATGAAGACATCTGATCACTTATATCCACGCCTTTCTTTGCCTTATTGTAATCGATAACGCATTTCGGTTTCAATATATCCTCGCCTTTTCGATTTCTTTTCCCTGTAATAATCATTTGGTATTAACAAAATTAATAAAACATGTTATAATATTGTTTACCTGTTTGAATAACTGTATCATCATGAGCCGGATTTGTTGTAATCATTAACACCGGCCTCTTGTCTACCCATTTAATTATTTTGGTATTATTTTTTTCTTGTCCGAAAATTTCTCCTCTCTTCATTTTCCTAGAAAACACATGTGGAGTTCCCTTTCTATTGATTCGTAATGTTCCGCAGTAAAGACAACTTTCTTTGTATAAATTTTCAGCTAGTGCAATACTGGAATAAAAATTATCAGCGTAGAGGATTCTTCCAGCTTTATCTTTTACACATTCTAGCAGTTTTAAAACAATAGACTGAGAATGACCCATTTCACTATTTGTATCTCCTTTACCGGTATATACTTTCAAATTAAATGTATATCCTTCTGTGGAACAGAGTTTATACAATTTTACACCATATTTGTGTGTTTTATTGGGTATGTATTGCCGAAAGTATAAACGACCCCTAAAGGGTACCATTGACTCGTCTATTACAAGATCTCTTCCTGGGTTCATAATAGTCTGGTAATTTTTTAATATAACTGAAATAATATTATCAAGTTTATAAAGCCTGTTGCTTGTATCAGCTTTTTCATTATTCTCAAAATGAATAAATTTCAGCAATAAAATATATCTATCTCTACTCATGATAGACGATATGAATTTATTGTGATACAAGTTGTCTTTTGACCAATATTGATTTATTGACGGAACTTGAGCTAATCCCATAGCTAAGGAAATGCCCAAAAATTTTCGAATCTCATTAGTATTTGTATTAGTCCACGAATTTATTCTCGATTTCTTTGAACTGCTTTTAACTTTCTGTGCTGCATATGTATTTGTTTCCCTAACAATGATATCTAACACTGTTTTGTGAACGAATAAATTATAAACATCTATTGGTTCTGGATTTGTAAGTCGCTTAACTTTTTCACTTAATTCGCAATCTTCATCAATAAAGTTGAAATATGTAGAAGGTATTCTTATATCGTGCCAAAGGTTGTCATTAGTAGTTGGCGTCGATGTGCCACTATTTTGCAAATCACTGTAATCAATATATGACGCACTTTCATTTTCTGTTTCGGTTTCACAATATTCATCTTCACTTGAGTCTACTTCTGAAGAAACTACGTATGTTTTATCTTTTAATGAATCGTCAGAGCTAAAAGGATCTGACAGTTCGCCTTCTTCCACGATATTTACTGAAGGTTCTATTTCTACTTCATTTTCGTTAGTTGGCATATCTTTATTATCGTTTGCTTTCATTTTCGTTAAACTTTCAATAGCTAGTTGAACTATTTGTTTACTACGTTCCGACATTATAGTAAAAATATGCAGAGCAAAATATAAACTAGTATCATCACACAGCCACAGTTCAAATAAAACTAAAGCGATATAACTTGCAAATATGACGCATCTAATCCCTAAGGAGGTCATTTACTGTACAGTACCCCGGGGTTATGTACCGCACAGGAGTAATCATTTATTACTCCAGTGCGGTACAGTACCCCGGGGATATGTACCAAAAAATTAGCATATAAAGAAAGTTTGGCTAAAAGCATTTATAACGCTATTTGTTACATCTAAAAATTCTAAAAATTACGTGATCTACATGATTCGTAAAATAGGAAAGTTTCATGAAAAATGCCGCCGTCTGTGTGGAATAACTGATACTGGACCCCGGGGATATGTACCGCAGCCAACGTGTTAAGAATAGTTTACACCAGATATTTAGTATGTAATCTAGATTTATACTTATTTAATGGTGACCTGTTTCATTATTTTTTTTGTGAGAATTCTGTGATTTTTGAATACGTAAATGCATATTATATTTATTGTTTATTTAATTGATATTTATTCGTTACACCTGTGCATGAATCTCCCATATTCATCCACTCACTTTACACACATTTATTCGCCCTTAATTTACACTTGTATACACATTCGCATCATATTACTCAAATTATATTTTATCATTCTTTTGAATTCTCGCGCATTCGCTTTATGTGTATTTACTCCTATCTTTGCTGTTGTTAGGTTCAAGGGTACTAGCTCCGATTTCCTACACACTATTTGTGGGCCATCCTTTGATCCTTTCACTCCTAGAGCACCCTTCTTGTGAAGTCCTGTAGAGAGCTCCTGCAGGTGAAGCGTGTCTAACCAGACCATTCCTGTTGTATATTTTCTATTTCGTGGAATATTTATGATTACGTCACAGCGCATCTTCCCCTTTCTACTGCGTCAAATTGTCCTGATGTGTGGATCCTCTTTACGCTCTAACTCAAATACTATCATTCAGAAAGTTTTGAAACCATGTAATTCTACGTTATACTAATATGGAAAGAAGCCCTTAGATTTTAGTGGCAATCGGATAACCGAAAATGGCAGTTTACTTGAAGCTCAAGATAGTTTTTCTTCAAAAAATACCTTTAAATATTTTTTTTTTCGCAATTTGTTATTATAAAAATGAAAGATGTTCCCATACGACTCTCGTTAAGTATAGTTATGTCCTTGACAAGTGTAAAAAAAGTGTTTTCTCTTACCACATTAAATGCGAGTTCCGCCACACTAAAACCAGGCGAACAACACTGCTGTAATCAGGTACGCGAACGATAGAGCTGATCCAGAAATCCCACTATCCCAATAACACAATCCCATTGAGTTACGAATATAGGTGTATAATAGAGGGAGCCTGAAGTAAGAATGTGGGCAAACGAACTGATTGCATGGAACGGAAGGGGGGTACAACTGACGGCCATCTTGGGATGAACCAAGTTAATAATATGTAATGCTGATAGAAGCTATTTTAGTTATTTTATTTACTACAAATTATAAATAAAACTAAAACAATTACCCCTTAACCTTAAAATAATAATATAAGCTATGAGCTATATACGTATTTCGAGAACTAAGTTCTCATCATCAGTAGAACAAAACAAAAGTTTAAGCAGAGAAGTTAAGATTACTCAACATGTAAACCACGCCAGAGGTCTAATAACTCTGAGCAAACAAGGGAGAGAACTGGGATTAAATAGGGATCGGAGTCACAGGTGAATGAATACCAATTAAAACTAAGATTTAGCGTCCAATGAAATATAAAATGTCCTATAAGTTTAAGTTTATATTAAATCGAATAATTTAGAATTTGGTATGGGACCGAGATCTGCGTTAATCAAGTTATTTTTAAATTTATTTATTATTAAGCTCTCGTATGCATCTAAATATTTATCATTATTAATATGTTTTAAAAGTTTAATGTTAGAATTGTTAATTTTGTGATTATTATTGAACATATGTTGAGCCACGCTAGATTTTTCGGGATTACCGCTTTTTAGATGATAAAAATGTTCTTTAAACCGAGTGTCAATTTGTCTTTTAGTTTGCCCGATGTAAACTTTATTACAATCATTACAGCTAATTTTGTATATACCGGATTTTTTGTTAGTGTCTATTTTATCTTTAGGATTACCTAATAAAGATTTAATGGTATTACTTGATTTGTAAGTCACGGTTAAATTTTGATTTTGAAAAATTTTATTTAAATTTTTAGAAGCGTTATCGTACGGTAGTGTTATGTATTTATTATTATTTTTATTATTAAATGGTGTTAATGTTGTAAAATTAGAAACGGATTGGCGATGTTTAAATTTATGAACTAATTTATCTATAGTTTTAACCGGGAAACCGTTATATTTAGCTATTTCTTTAATATAGTTTAGTTCAATATTAAATCTTTTTCTGTTTAAAGGAAATTTTGTTAATCTGTTTATTAAAAAATTGAACGATGCTAATTTATGTTGCCAGAAATGATTGGAGTCAGCAGTTATAAATCTGTTAGTATTAGTGGATTTTCTGTAAATATCGAACTCTAGTTTATTTTTATTTCGAATAACCAGTACGTCCAGAAATGGTAGTTGTTTATTAGTTTCTTTTTCAATAGTAAATTTGGGTGCATACTCAACGCCCGAATATTCAAAACCAGAATATTCAAAACCAGAATATTCATGCACAGAATCATTCAAATCCCGAATATTCAAAACCAGAATATTCATACACAGAATCATTCAACGCCCATTCAAAAACCGAATGAAAAAGTTTAGGCTACCTGTCACTAGATGTCACTACGAAAGCTAGTTCAACGCGTGTTCAATGGTGGTGCAACATATGCGTTGTCGATAATCTAGTGAACTTTAATTTGGTCAAAAGAAAGTAAGTGGACATACGTCTGCATTCAATCCATTCAACTGTCCACAGCAACTGTCAAAAGTGACAGCTACGCTAATAAGAGAACATATACTAAAAAACAAATTAATAAATATTATATTCCAAATTAATAACATATGTTTGGTGAACGTTTATTTCTTTTAGAACGAGTTAGCCACTATTTGATAAGGTGATTACAACAGGTATCACAAAAATTTGTGTAAAATACTGCCAAATGAATTTTTTAAACAATATTTGCTTACTTATAATTTATTAATTTTATTTATAAAATGTCTTTTACAAATAGGAGATTTGTGTTATATTATGTAGCAACTTTCTGTTAAATTGATATATGTATATCTTAAATAATTTCCACTTGTAATACTTTGATGATTTAATTGTGGAGCAAAGGAATGTCAGGAATGTAAATAAATAAATTTACTCATTTTTTAAAGCAAACGAACACATTTTATTCAAATATATACAAGCCCAGGTTCATAATAGTTAGCCAGCTTACATTTTCAAGAAATTTTCCACAAAATTCTTTCGTTTACTTCAAATATAGACTAAAAACTGTGGATCAAAAGACGTATGATAATAGCTCGACCGGCATTTAAAAGGTTTGGCACAAGACATATGGGACAATAATGTAACAGAAGAATGTGCAGGGCTTGTGAATACAATGCCTAATAAAATTAAAGATATATTTATAAAGGCGATATAACTCCTTCCCCCATTATTAATTGGTGGAGTACTTAAATAACATATACAGTTTTTGTAAGTTTAAAATCTATATTTTAAAGTAGAGGATAGAAATATCTCACCATTTTTGTAGGTTTTATAATTTGTTTATAGGAAATGTAAACTGATTGAACTATTATGAGCCTCGGTTGGTATGAAGAGTATAAATGCCAAATTCACCCTACAAAATTGTATGCACCTCTTACAGAAAATACGTTTGTATTTGACATAAATAATTATTTCATAAAGTAAGTAAAGTGAACCAAAGAAAAACGATGAGGTGCTGCTGATGAAGCAATTGAAGCTATGGAGATGATCCAGCTAAAAAATCTGTTGTAGCCAGCACAATATGGTCTGTTTTCTGTATAAACCCATTTTGTATAAATTCCACATAGAATGTTTCTTGCAATAAATATATTTCCAGTAAAATTATTTCTCAAACATAATATTCTGACATCTGCCCATCAATTATATTTACAGAACAGATTCTGTTTCCATAGTGGTGTATAGCAAGATTTATGAGACGTAATTTCTTTATAATAACCTAAATCTAATCAGCTTTTCATTTGGATGCAAACTCAAGTATATACCTACAAAAATTATAATTGTAGTATTGGAGTTACCGAACCTGAAAATATCAACACACACATACACACACGCACGCACATACGCACACACACACACACACACACACACACACACACACACACACACACACACACATACATACATACATCAGATATAATTGTAAAAATGGTAAAATCGTATTGCGAGGACCCTAAAACGTGCTTATTCATAAGAATCTCTCCATCGATTTTTTTGACCAAAGACAAAGGTTTGTTCGTTCCGCTACCCTGCATCTGCCGCAATCCGCGGAGGTGTAATTTGCTGTTCTATCCAGTGCATGGTTAACTGTAAACTTACTAGATTCTGTTCGTTCCATTTTTCCAGTAACTTGCGGTAAAAGGCCGAGGTAGCTGGTAGTAATAATTTTTACAGTGAGCCATGACTATTAGGAAAAAACTGATATTTTTCAATAAGTACATGCTATGTAATGTTAGAATTGAAATAAATAAATAAATGTCATTGTCATATAAAAATAAATATATCATCACGACATATTACCCATTGCTGGGTGTCCCAATCTGCTTTGTACACAGATGTCGGTAATGATGAAATATGACCATGCGGGTGCTTACCAGGCGTCACCTCACAGACACTCATTGCTAGCGTGGAGAGCACACCACAGGGTTCATTAATATTTGAAATAATTTTTGCCGTCGGTCGGGATCGAATCCGGGTCCTCAGATTCGCGACCAGGCACATGGCCACGAAATTTATAATAAAGTAAATTTATTTGATAACAATAGTAAACAATTAAAATAGTGGCGAATGGAATACTATATTTTATTGGAAATAGTCACTAAATTGTGCAAACATCGACATTAAAAATTCAGTAATTAGCACTAAAGTAATCCATTATAAGACGATTTCATACAAATGTAGTGTTGCCAACCTTCTGATAATTATTATATATGTAAGATAATTTGGGCAAGTGTATGATGTACAATAGTAATTTTTTACATAAAATGATAAAAAATATGTGCAAGATGAACGAACTAAATAATTCAGATAAACAAGTTTCAGATAAAACATATAATTTTGAGTGTTCTCTACAATAACTTCAGTGTCGGAGATTAGCAATATTGAATGTCAAACTGACATATATAACCTATAAAAATAAATATTCCTGTCGGTTCTACAATTTTTCGATTTCAAATAAAATTTAATATGCACCTCTGCACTTAAGTTCCTTTTTATTACTCATATGCTTTATTTTCCTCGGCTATAAGAACCCCAACAAATAAATGTAATAAACTGCAGTGCCTTGATACATAAATAACTACTTACTGAGTATCCTTTATAAATATAATAGAACCTGAAGCATTTTCTAAAATAAATAATATGGCGGAAACGGATCAACAGAAAAATAATTTTTAGTCATTTAAATTATTACCACGGCGATAGGCAGTAAATTGCAAAATACAGCATAGCGGAACAAACAAATCTATTTTCCTTACCTAAAGGTGACGGAAGGTAATAAATGGAAGTAAAAATTCTTTTCAAAAAATATTTGGGTGGCCCTGAAAAGGGCCGATTTAAATATGTAAACACATATAACATATGTATTGTGGCGGATGTGGCCAGTTTGTGGTTACTGTAAAAGATATATTTGTAAAAAATAATTTAAAATCAAATATACTATAATGGTAATTTTATAATACTAGCGACAATTCGTGCTCTATGAATTTTTAGATTAACAGTGTAAATGAAAAAGTTGTTTAGAATTAAAATCTACGTCGAATTTGTTTATTTTTATTGTTTTATCTTAATATGATATTCTACGTTTTTTCGAAGTACCAATAAAAATACATTTTAAAAAATCCTTTGAATTGAAATAATATCTGCCCTGCACAATAGGCTAGGCAACGATCTCTATTCTGCGTCCTAATTACATTAGCACACTCTGCACACATACACAGGTGGCCGCATTGGAATCACAGTTGTTCAAATATCAGGACTGGTGTTTTATAAAAAAATAATAATATGAATGAGAAGTTCAATACAATACATCAATATTTGCAAAATTTCTGATGCTTCTCCTTCTCCCTAACTAAAAGTTACTAGAGTTAGTTATAGTATAGTATCGTTTATCTGGAAAATGAAATAAAATGTGCTGTCAAAATAAATGCCTAAGGCCTCAGTCTTTAATAATAATAATAATAATGTTATCCCGCACTACGAGCACATTTTCATAACAAAAGCGCTTTTACGGAGCGCACTTTCATATTGTATTCTTATGAGGATTGTGCTCCATAAAAGCGATTTTATTAGAAAAATGTGCTCGTATTACGAGCCACGCGCCACAGGTAGATGTATAAATTTTTTTGGAAGATATTGGCAAATACAAGTAAAAAAAATCTGATGTGGCCAGCACATTACCTTCCGTCAGTTCTATGTACAGAATATCTGCCGTAAGCGGGCCACCATTCCTAACTTTCTTATTTGAATATATTGGGATATTTCATTAAGAATACGAACCAGGTGGAAAAATTTGGAAATACAAACAAAGGAGCAATTTTATTTCATTCGTATGTTTTTACATACGCACGTAGTGTATATAATTGAAAATAGATAATAGAACTAATATTTACAATTAATTAAACTACTATTATCCAATATGTGCTCTCCGTAAGAAAAAACAAATCTGTGATCATAACCTAACAACTACTAACTAAAGTATTTAAAATGAAAAATAATAATTAATCTTCCGCTACAATTAATAAAACAGGATACAAGCCAATATACTCTACCTAAAATAATAACAAACACTGAGAGAAAAGTCAAAATACAAGAAGAATCAAAGAAAAACTCTTAACAGCAATGATACGCTTATGGAAGTTACACAAATGTGCCACCTTGTTGAAAGTTTAACGTTGATGGTACACAACGCCATCTCTACATAATGAAATATCCCAACAGCAAAAATGTTATATTTGTATTTAAATAAGAAATACAATATTTAAATTTGAAATTGAAATAACTCTTTTGTTTTTAATTTTAAAGGCATAGTGATAATGAACTTTTATATTCAGATAAAAAAATCTTTTAAATGGTATCACTTTCAATTTAGCATTCTATTAAAAAAATGTTATTTTTTTTATTTTGAATAAGTCGCGTATTAGATGTTCAATTGTTTTGCATTTTTCACCGTTAAATTTTTCATATAATATCGCCTAACTTTGTCCATTTAACCGTCTTTCTATATCTTCAAATAAGAAAGTTTGTAATGGTGGCTCGTTTATGGCAGACACCTGTACGTATTTTACCCCAATTCCATACAGAAATTTCCTTCTAAGAGATCCTATATTTCCAGTACATTGCCTTCCGTCAGTTCTAGGTATTTTGCACAAATTCCATACAGAAAGTGAAAGTTTGTAACAAAAGTTTATATATTTCTAGTAAAATTATAATACAAACATACTATGTCAATTGCACTTGATACTGACATCTTTGAATCAGAATTTTCTTAATATAGTAGCTGTTTCCATGGTTATAGCATAGCTTGCTGCTTATGACATTTAATTTCTTTATAGTTTTTTTAACTCTATGTTTATTGAATTTGAATTATAAAATGCAATCAAATCGTATAGAGAATAAAATTTAACAGCGCTTGTTCAAGAAAAACTGCAAAATTCTTCAAATGAGGGGACTTTCGGTTGACGAATTATAACCAAAATCTAATCACGTCTGCACATGGATGTAAGGAAGAGAAATACGTAAAAATCGTTTTTTTTTTGAGTTATCGCGGCTGAAATTATCGTCACACACACATACAGACCTCATAGTAAAATCGTATTCTAGGGACCCTGAAATGTGCTTAATCATTAAAAACTCACCATCGAATTTTTTGAATAAAGACAATACCTTCTTTACCTAAAGGTGACGGAAGGTAAAAACAATGTAATATTATTAACACGCTTGCGAAATGTGAGCGCCGAAGGAAGCAATTTTTTTATCGTTATTAACTTCCATGTATTATACAATTTTAAGTGGCTCCCATCAAACCCAAACCATAACAAATACAAGCTATCAGTGTCATGGTGGCCACTGTTTTCAAATTTCACATGGTCAAAGTGCTTAAGTTACCGCTGCCATATATGATTAGCTTTACATAGTCGTGCCATAAATACTGTCCCTAATACAAGGGAGGCTTATTCTACATAAAAAAGAAATCTGATAAAAAATGAATGTGATTTTATTGTTAAATAACTATTAATTTAAAAAAAAAAAATACTCAAAATGATCGGCTCGTTCTTTGACACACCAAAAGCGGTAATCCAAAGGATTGAGGTCTGGACTTCCAGAGGGCCAATCTTCAACGACAATAAATTTTGGTAAATTCAGCTCTAACCAGCGTTGCGACGACTTCGCTTTGTGTGCGGGCGCTGAATCTTGCTGAAAAATCCAGTGCTTACCAGCGAACAAGGAATCATTCAATGGCTTTACAACTTGCTCTAATATGTCGCTCTGGTAATTTCTTGCTCGCGTTTTTACCCCTTGTTCGCAGAAATGCAACTTCATAACACCGTCATACGACACCCTCCACCAAACCATCACTGACGCTAGGTGGTGACCCCTTTCTACCTTCGGGATTTTCTCTGCAGCTTCCCGAGAGCTATGGGTATACATTCAATCATTTTGGCGGTTGAATTTTTCTTCTACAGTGAAAAATTTTTCATCCGTAAAAAGAATTTGCCGATGACTTCCGTTTGCGTGTCGCTGGAATAACATCTTAGCTCTCGTGGCTCTTATGTGACGTATGATCGCTGTTAATCGCTGCCCTGTGCTTCTGCGATAAGTTCCAAGTTTAAGATCTTTCAGAATGCGTGACATGATTCTAGCGGGGAACTTTATTTCCCTACACATGATTTTCTGATTCCGGAGTGGATTTCTCCAAATTCTCTCGCGAACAGATTTGACGGCTGCTGGATCCCTAGTTGTGCATGGTAAACAAACTTCTTCGTAATTTTCAGAAGTTTTAACAAATTGAAAATCTCTACTGGTGTTTTGTTGCACTTGTATAGCGCAATCACTGCTACACGGTTCTTTTTAATACCCCACTCCATGTTTACTTCATGAACCAAGTAGGAACGCATGAACTATCGGTTTGAAATTAATGATTTACAATATTTTGACAGATGAAAAAACAAATGCTCAAGGCACCCTTAATTTTATTTTTATATATATTTTTTATCGTGTTTTATACTCAGGGATAGAATTTATGGCACTGTGGCGAGCATCTGCGCGCCACATGTCAAACCAAACAAGTTCGCTAGCCCGGGCCAGAAGTGAAAGTCTAGTTTTCCAGGAATTAGACCCAAGCCACGCCAAGTCGCTAAGGGCGGAAATTTCCCAGGCTTAAGGCATTCAGTCCGCGCCCGCGCTAGAAACAATTTCGCCCGCTCCGTTTGGTTTTCCTTATTTTCTTTGTTATCTTTATAAATATATTGTATCCATATTATTTTTGTGTTGTTAATAAATAATTGTTGAAAGTGTACGTTGAATTACCAACCCGCTAAACGCTTTATTGGTGACCCCTGTCGTGATTGTGAAAAGTGTTGTGCGCGAAATAACATGCTTGACAAAAATACAGTGGCAAGGCCAAACGAAGATCTTGCGAAGTTATTAAGCGAAGTAATTAAACGGCTCGATAAATTAGAAGCGCGGGAAGAAAGGTCGCGTTCAAGTTATCGCCGCGGGAGGTCGCAGAGTCGACGGAGATCAGCGTCACGCGACGCTAAACAAAATGGGGAGTGCTGGTATCACTACCGGTTTGGCGACAGGTCCACTCGCTGTCGGTCGCCTTGCACGCGCAAGGCGGGAAACGACACCGCCGGACGTTGATGGCGACGGTCAACAACGGCACAACCCCGCGCCGACTTTTCGTCACGGACAAGCGTTCGCGGATACCTTTTTTAGTGGACACTGGCGCTGATGTATGTGTTTTTCCGCGGCGTAGAGTGAACGATGTACGAACAAAGAGTGCGTATTGTTTATATGCGGCAAATGACACTGTGATTAATACGTACGGGACAATTAAATTAGATTTAAACTTAGGACTTAGGCGCGATTTTGTGTGGAGTTTCATAGTGGCGGATGTGGATAAACCAATAATAGGCGTCGACTTCCTATCGTTTTTTAATCTGTTAGTGGATATACGCAATAGGCGTCTTCTCGACGATATTACGAGTCTGTCGACGCGCGGAGAGTTAGTTAAGTCGCCCGGCGTCTCCATTAAAACGGTTAAAGGAGACACGCCTTACGAAGTAATCTTACGCGACTTCCCGGAATTAACCCGTCCACAAACCAACAACGTTGTGATGAAACATGGTGTCGTACACTATATCCACACATCGGCTGGACCGCCCGTGTTTTGCAGGCCACGACGACTCGCGCCGGATCGGCTCCAAGTTGCGAAGAAGGAATTCGAGTGGATGCTGAAAGAGGGCGTCATTCGACCTTCTCGAAGCCCCTGGGCGTCTGCGCTGCATATGGTTCCAAAGAAAAACGCGGAGATGCGACCATGCGGTGACTATCGCGCCCTGAACAGCCGTACGATTCCAGATCGCTATCCTATTCCTCATATAGAGGACTTCACGCATACGCTGGCCGGTAATGAGATTTTCAGTACTATTGACTTAGTGCGCGCATATAATCAAATACCGGTAGCTAAAGAGGACGTGGAGAAGACCGCCATAACAACACCTTTCGGTCTGTACGAATTCCCATGTATGCCGTACGGGCTACGTAACGCAGCGCAGACGTTTCAGCGGTTTATAGACGAGGTGCTCCGAGGTCTAGACTTCACTTACGCGTACCTGGATGACATCCTCATAGCTTCTCGCGACCCCGCCACTCATGAACTCCACCTACGCGAATTATTTAAAAGACTCAAAGACTATGGCGTAGTGATTAATCCAGAAAAGTGTGTGTTAGGACAGAGTGAAGTGCGTATTCTAGGTTATTCAGTGAATAAGGACGGCTTGAACCCGCTACCCGAACGCGTGGACGCTATTAATAATTTTCCGGTTCCTAAGACAGTGAATCAGTTACGACGTTTCCTGGGAATGGTAAATTTCTACCGTCGATTCATCCCAGATGCTGCACGTCACCAGCAACCGTTGAACTCGTTGTTGACTGGACCAAAAATTAAAGGCAACGCCCCCATTTCCTGGTCGCCGGCAGCGGAGAAAGCCTTTCAGCGAATGAAAACTGGGTTAGCTAATGCGGCGTTGTTAGCTCATCCAATTCCAGGAGCCCAGCTGTCCGTCACCGTGGACGCCTCTGATTACGCTCTCGGAGGAACCCTCCAGCAATGGAATAAAGGCTCGTGGGAACCACTAGCCTACTTTACAAAGTCGCTGAACCCCGCACAGCGAAAATACTGCGCATATGACCGCGAGCTCCTTGCCATATACACCAGTATTCAGCGATTTCGACACGCGATAGAGGGTAGGCCAGTGATAGTGTTTACGGACCATAAACCATTAACATTTGCGTTTAAACAAAAACTGGATAAGTGTTCACCGCGACAGTACCGTTATTTAGACTTTATCGGACAATTTACAAGCGATATACGGTACATTAAAGGGTGTGACAACAAAGTGGCTGATGCTTTATCACGCGTCGAAGAAGTTTCCGCCTTCGTATGTAGCAGCACACTCGCCGCAGCCCAGACTGGGGATGAAGAGTTAAAGGAATTTCTGGTTTCGCAGCGCACCGTACTCGATTTGAAGAAGATACGTTTACCAAGCTCAGATGACGAACTTTATTGTGACGTATCCACAGGTACCGCGCGCCCCTATGTCCCGACTGCGTTGCGAAAGCAGGTTTTCAAGAGCCTTCACAGCCTGTCGCATCCCGGAGTACGGGCCACACAAAAATTGGTGACTTCGCGGTACGTATGGAAAGGTATGAACAAAGATATTAGAGACTGGACACGGTCATGTCTTCAGTGTCGAAGAAACAAAGTCACGCGGCACGTAAGTACACCAATCGGAATCTTCGCCAACGAGGCGAGTCGTTTCGATCACATACACATCGACATCGTGGGACCGCTTCCTGTATGAAGAGGAAACCGATACTGCCTCACCTGCGTCGATCGCGCAACCAGGTGGCCCGAAGCCATTCCTCTTCCCGATATCGAAGCAGCGACAGTAGCACGAGCTTTCATCGAGCAGTGGATATCCCGGTTTGGGGTCCCGCGAAGAGTAACAAGTGACCAGGGACGTCAATTTGAATCGCGCTTATTTAAAGAAATCAACAACTTAATAGGCGCGACTCATATAAGGACCACTGCTTATCATCCAGAGGCAAACGGTATGGTGGAAAGGCTCCACCGACAGTTGAAGACCGCAATAAAGTGCCACGACACTGAAGACTGGGTCGACGTCCTTCCGATTGTGTTACTCGGCATCAGAGCCTCGTATAAACACGATCTGCAAGCTTCTACGGCAGAATTGGTTTACGGCTCCACGATACGGCTTCCTGGTGAGTACTTCGTGTCTCAGCCTACGGAGCTCACCACGAACTTTGTCCAGCAGCTTCGCGAAAAGATGCGAAGATGGAGACCCTCGCCAGTGCAAAGGCACGGTAATAAGAAAATATTCGTTTTCAAAGACCTAAATACCACATCGCACGTCTTCGTCCGTCACGACGCCGTGCGACGCCCTTTACAACCAACGTACGACGGTCCGTTCGAAGTAGTGAAGCGCAGAGACAAATATTTTGATATACGTATCAACAACAAAGTTGTGCGTATTTCAATAGACCGTCTCAAACCGGCGTACACAGTCTCCGAAGAAGAACCAACGCCAGAAACCAACCAGACGAACAACGCCACGACGAGCAGCGCCACGACGAGCAGCGCCACGACGAGTAGCGCCACGAAAACTAGCTCCACCACAAATAGTTTGGAGCAAAACAATGGCGACAACGCCCCCAGGACAAGAAGCGGCCGGCGAGTCCGGTTCACAGATCGCTATCAAGCGGGATTTTAATAATTTAATTTGTTTTTTTTTTCTTTTTGTTTCTTGTTTTAGCGTTATCACTGGCAAGGGGGTGATGTGGCGAGCATCTGCGCGCCACATGTCAAACCAAACAAGTTCGCTAGCCCGGGCCAGAAGTGAAAGTCTAGTTTTCCAGGAATTAGACCCAAGCCACGCCAAGTCGCTAAGGGCGGAAATTTACCAGGCATTCAGTCCGCGCCCGCGCTAGGAACAACTTCGCCCGCTCCGTTTGGTTTTCCTTATTTTCCTTATTTTCTTTGTTATCTTTATAAATATATTGTATCCATATTATTTTTGTGTTGTTAATAAATAATTGTTGAAAGTGTACGTTGAATTACCAACCCGCTAAACACTTTAGCACGACTACGTATTTGAATAAAGATGTAAGGTGCAACAAAAAAATAGAGCGACTGTATAAAAATATATTTATTTTTAAAAAATTAACCAGAATAACAACTTATGAAAGAAACTTAAATTAAACAGAAAATAAAGAAAGTTACTTATTAATACCTACTTTAATAATTATTTATAGTAGATTGTATTCGTCATGGCATTTTGTGCTTTATAGATCTCCATGCATCCGTTATAATTATAAATAATTACCTGGAATTATTAATATTATACCTTGCAATATTTTTGTCAATGGTTTCCAACAGATTTTCAATTGTATTAAAGATCAGTGACTATTTGCAAGTTATAGGCACATATTCAAATCGGCTCATTACTCCTTTTTCTTTCACCACTCTCACACGGTTATAAACAGGACAACGCAGTTTCGAAATATGAGTTCAGCATGAAATTCTCTTTCTTATTATGTATTACACGATTTGAGTGAAAGAGTGGGTCACAGATAAAGCACACTTCAATTCCAAAGAAATTTCTGTAATATTTTGAACAGATTCATATCGGCAAATTTCATATCTACTAACCATTTCTCAGCAACAATCGTGCAAATTCATGAAAGGAAAAAAAATCATGTCGAATTCAAACCATGTTATAATGTCTTTAACGGTGTCGGATTAGTGGATGAAATATGAGAAATTTGCTGATTTGGCATTTTCTAACATTTAGGGAATTGTTACTACATCATGAAATAATATTAAAATAATTTTAGAAGATAGTGGGCTCGACATTTCTGAATATTTTTACATTATCAAAGTTGTTTGAATTTAATTCAAAGCACAAATTGTCTATAAAAAGAGCGAAAATAGGAGATGTCAGAGCAGAGCTTTATACGACGCCAAACCAAAATTAACAACGATTTTATGTGTATTATAGATTGCCATGTAGACATAGCCCATAATCATCGATGTTTGATAGAACTTTGCAGTATTCATGGCTCTCACGAAACGATTTTTTTACTATAATCTTTGTAATCAAACTATGAATCTGTAATGAGAAAAATAACATTTATTTCGTGTTATTATAATATACATACTTTATAATATTGGCACTTCGTGTAGAAAATGTAACTGTAATTGTTTATTTATTAAACGGTAGAACGGTTTATTATTCAAAAAATGTTTTAAGTTCCACATATTTTCCGTAGACATGCCTATACTATACCTATAATCTAGATTTCAGTTATTCAATCACATCGTATATAATTATCGATGAAGCTGTCATTTTTGACATTTGAAAACGTATGTCTATTATAATTCTCATCTAAATAAATTAAAGTACACTACAATATCGACAATGCATACGTTTCGTAGTGACATCTAGTGACAGGTAGCCTAAACTTTTTCATTCGGTTTTTGAATATTCGGGTGTTGAATATTCGGGCGTTGAATGATTCTGTGTATGAATATTCTGGTTTTGAATATTCGGGATTTGAATGATTCTGTGCATGAATATTCTGGTTTTGAATGTTCTGGTTTTGAATATTCGGGCGTTGAAGACATTCCCTTTATTTTATATGTATTTATATACAAATGATAGATAATTACAGTGTAAAATAAAATACTCATATAAGAAAAGTATCTACTACTCATGCAAAGCGTACTAACCAATAGTGTTACTTTGCACTGTGCGCGTGCAGTCTACAGCGTCACTGCTTGCTACCTTCAACCATACAAACACCCTCTGTCATGCCAGCTTATGGAACACCCATACAGCTAATTATAAATTCGAGACTCTTGAGTCGAGATCGAGAATAGAAGATGAAAAATATGGCGAGACGAGACGAATACAAATCTCGCCTCGAATTTTCGAGACGAGACGAGAGTGAACTGTTTTTCGCCGTTTCTCGTCTCGCGGCATCACTACTTGTAACTAAATAAATAATAGTATCTACAACTACAAGTATTGCAATAAGCCATTCCAAACATGTTGCAGACTATATTTTTTCCAACAAAATTTTAGAAATGATACGAAAAATGTTGCTTACTTTAGAGAATAATAATTTTATTAGGAAACTTAAAATTTAACAAACAATATGTCATAAATCATAAATTGCTTATTACACAATTCATATCTTTGTTTTGATTTATTTGGTAATATCTGGTTCCTCGTTATTTTAATTCCAAAGCTATGTCTTTATTACCTATCACTTGACACAATGTTATTTAGTTAATTTTCTAAGTATTGTAACGTTTTTATTTATATGGGTAAAGTGTAAAACATAGACAAATATTATTAACTAAACGTTTATTAAACGATAAATAAATAAAGATTAAATATTAAAAGATAATAAAAACAACTAACACTATGATTAAATAATTATAAACACTAAGAATATCATTAAATGCTTAAACACTACGATTATTTATCTAACTAACATTTATATCACTACACTTATTTATATAATTACATTTATTTATGTTAACAACTTGTAAACTGTTTATTTATATCACTGAGTTCATTTCTGGTTGCTTGTATATATGAGACTGTCCTCCCGCTGTTCTCCCGACGGTATTTATACTGCCCCTATCATTCTAGAACTCTTCTGAAGCGACAACGACCTGTATACAAAAGAAATGGGTCACGGCGTAGTTTTCTAGCCGGCGCGTCGCGGGGATTTCAACATCGCTCTGGTACGTTCTTTCGAAGGGATTACGTCATTGTTCGCGAACATGCTATCAGTAGCGGCGCAAGCTTACTTTTCTCTCAGGGGCGCACGTCACAGTATTATATTATTATTTAGCTAAACTTATTGCTCTGGCGATCTCAAAAAAACCTGTAAAAGTTAATAGAAAACTGAAACTGTTCAAAACTTCAAAACGTCAAACGCGAATTCAGAACTAAATAACAAATAGACGTTACCATAGTAACTGAACCATAATATTTGATATATAAAAAAGTAGTCCCAGTATAGCAACTCCTTTCAAGGTTGCATGCGCAGTGACAAAATAAAAGGGAAATTATATTTGGCATCATACATAATGGTATATAGACAGTAACATATTTATAAAAAATCTGATGTGGACACCACATGACTTCCTTGTACGATTATTAAACTATACATATTTTTTTAATAATTAAATTACAAAATATTGACAGGCTTAAGCCAAGGCCGAGAAATATTTTGATATAGAACAAAAAATAATTCATTTACTACTATCATTCTTAAATTAACATTAATCTAACTCGATTCTTTTTAAAGAGAGTTTTGATTACAACAAAGAAATAATTGATTACAACAATGAATATGACTAATTTCATAATAAAAATATAATATTTGTTATTGTACGAATCATAAAATTGCACGTATTTAACGTAATTTGACATGAACATTTTATTTTTATTTTTTTGTCCTAATCCATAGCAAGCTTTATTACAAAAACAAAAAGTATATAATTTTTAAATTTACATATCTTGCTTATACAAAGGGCTAATTTAATAATACTTGATGTGCTAGACGCAGAAATTAATTCTCTAAAACTTTTATTTGAAGCATTTATTTCTAAAATCAAAATAAAATCATTTTTTCAAGAAAAACTGTTAAAAACTTCAAGTAATGTACTATTTCCGGTTAGCCTATTTTAACCAAAATCTATTATGTTATTTCGATTGACATAAAAGTCTTGTATACCAAATTTGAAAAGTTTTGGATTATATTTTAAAACAGTTTTTCATTAAAATCTATTATAGGCTTCATGTAAAGTGCCACTTCTGGAAATTGTGTAATAACCAGAAAGGGAGGTGCACAACTAGATGTTATAGGAGTCCTAAATACAAAATTTCAATTTTCTACGGCTTACCGTTTTTGAGTTATGCGAGATACGTACGTACAGACGTAACGACGAAATTAGTCAAAATGCATTCAGGGATGATCAAAATGGATATTTCCGCTGAAATCTGAAAACCGAAATTTTTCGCGATTACAATACTTCCTTTACTTACGTACAAGGAAGTAAAAATGCAATTAATTATTTTCAATATTCTTTTAGCAGGTTTAGGAGCAAATATTACAACCCTAAACTAAAACGTATGAGTGATAACGCTGGATGGGTGGATGTGGATGACGCTGAATTGCTGAACAGCCGTCGCAGAATATTTTATTAAATATTACGTTAAAACAAGACATTCATTGCAAACCAAATATTATAGGAAAGCAATACAATTAATATCATACGAAAATTATTTATATTGTGATGTATCTACCTACCTACCTATTATTAATTTTTTAAATAATTGTGAAATTGTAACATTTACTCTCTATAAATATGCTCATAATAAAAGTTTCCTACGGTAAATACAAAATATTATATAATTAAGGAATAATATGTAATAATATATGTTATGTACGATTTTTAAAAAAATGGTACTTATTATTTTATCACTTCATTACTCTTCCCTCTTGCAATACATTATTAATATTTAATACAAATAAAATATCTTTACGTTCGTTAATAATTTTGAAATTATTATTATACGTTCAATAAAATGTTCTATTTTCATTTGCTACAGGCAACCCAGAAGAGTTCATTACATATTTTACTTTTAGGTTTGCCACTTGGAACAAAGTATGACTATTGTCGAATAGATGGAGGCTATTAATTTTACAAATATTTCTACTTTATCGATTCAGCCATAATTATTCATCTCAGTATTCACCAGTGGCGGCTTGTCAAGGAAGGCAGGTGAGGCAGTGCCTCACCAGAAGAAATAACTCAGAATATCATTTTAACAAATTAAGAATTTTAATTATTACATTGTAAATAATATAAAGTAGTATGTAAATTAAATTTCAACTTATTTCTTTAATGTTTGTCTTTATATATCAAAAGAATAATTTAAGCCACCACCATAACTAATATGAAATGCAGTTCACCTAAACCTGTGAGGCTTGCCTCTAACATACAGGGTGTTTCAGGACTAGTGTAACAAACTTTAACAGCTTATTCCTGAGATCATTTTGAGCCAAAAATGTCATATGAACATAGGTCCTATTCCTTCTAGTTACCAAAATACAAGAGATTGAAGTTCTATAAATAACACGATATTTTCTAATTTTTGTAATCAAGGTACTTTCGGAATACAAGAGTTATTATTGAAAAGTTATAACTTATTTATATTAATTAATTTTGTTTATTAATATTATCGAATACGATTTGGACAACAAAACATACGATGGAAGGGCACAATTATTAAATAGACAAATAAATAAATTCTAAACACAGAACAACATGGTTAACACAATATGAAATAGCATAACAAATTTTTTAAAAATTACAGCAAGTGCTCAAAATGCGCGCCTTGAACTCGTACGCATGCTTGACATCGGCGAATCATAGAATCATATACACGATAAATTACATTTTGATCGTTACGAATGGCAGCAGATGCACTCATAATTCGTTCAAGTAACTGTTCACGCGTGTTTATTTATACCCTATAAACTTCTTGTTTCAAGTGTCCCCATAGATAGAAATCAAGAGGATTTAAGTCTGGAGATCTTGCAGGCCAAAAGTTTAGACCTCCACGTCCAATCCACCTATTGGGAAAGTTTTGGTTTAACCACTCAGTTACTTGTCTACCATAGTGAGGAGGAGCACCATCATGCTGGTACCACATCTGTTGTCGTACAAGAAGTGGAACATCTTCTATTAGTTCATGTAATCTGTTTTCCAGAAAGTTTCTGTAGCCATCATCTGTTAATCGGTCAATTAAAACTTCAATTTCTAGTAATCTAGTATTGAAAATTCCTGCCCAGACATTTATGCTAAATCTTTGCTGAAAACGGGACTGAACAATCGCATGTGTATTTTCAATGCTCCATAAATGGAAATTGTTTACTCCATCTGTCGTGAATTGGGCTTCATCAGACCATAACACTCTGGAAATAAAGTCAGGATCATTTAAATTTTGACGGAGAAACCAGCGACAAAATTCTAAACAAGGACCATAGTCTCCAGGTTGCAGTGCTTGAACTCGCTCAAAGTGATAAGGATGTAATTCCTCACGGTTTAATATCCGCCAAACAGTGCTGTGAGACATGTGTAATTGAGCAGCGATGCGTCTTGTACTGATTTCAGAATTATCGAGAACAGCATCAATTACATTCTCTTCATCTTCAACGTTATTATTAACACCAATGCCATCATTTTGAACACCTCCCCTTACAGTTGTTGATCCAGTTTCACGTAGACGCTGAAAAATGCGCGCAAATAGGCGATGGGAAGGTTGGCGTCTATTTGGATATGTCTTGGTATTCTCTGGACGCATAACGGGCATTACCATTACATAATCTATAAATAAAAATCAGCAGTACTATAACCATCCATTATGAAACAAAAATACAATCAAAAGTACAACAATTTTTAATTAAGACAATTAATTAATTAATACAAATAAGGTATGACTTTTCAATAATAACTCTTGTTTTCCGAAAGTACCTTGATTTCAAAAATTAGAAACTTTCGTGTTATTTATAGAATTTCAACCTCTTGTATTTTGGTAACTAGAAGGAATAGGACCTATGTTCATATGACATTTTTGCCTCAAAATGACCTCAGGAATAAGCTGTTAAAGTTTGTTACACTAGTCCTGAAACACCCTGTATACTCGAAATGAATAGTATAATGTGCAATGTTTTTGGTAATGCTTTCCTCCCGGTAAGCAATACGTGTGCTAGACAAGGAGCTGCTTGAGGCTAGCCTCAAATGCAAAATACAATGAGTGCGTAAAGGATAAAATATTCGTGGCCGGTTTACAACATCAAATAAATCTGTAAATATCGTAGTCATCGAATAAGAGAAAAATATCGCATCGAAACCGTAAGACAAATGACTGTATTTATTGTGTTGTATTTTGATGGATATTTTTTCGACGAATAAGCTACTCGAAGATTTGTTTGATGGTTAAACCGGGCATAAATATTATTAACTGCATATTGCATTCGAACATAAACAAAAGAGTATTTAATTTTTTCTTATTTTTTTCCTTGTGTTTATAGATAAACAAAAACAAATATAATGGCTTCGATTGGGAGCTCTAATTTAACCCTGGACCACTCGCGCTATGAACATTTTGCTCACAGTCGTAAATAAAATACCATAATTATGGTGTAAACAATAGGGTGGGCCCAGTTCCTTCTCTAGCTGACTTTATGACTTTTCTTCATCGATTCTCAAATATAGTTTATTAATTGGTGCATTGATGAGGTAGTTATTAGTCATTTGTCAAATCATTACACAACTTGTGAGTATACTTTTCATTGCGCGAGTGATGGCGTAGCGATTATTTATACCGGTTTTTCTATCGTGTTATAATTTGAACAGTTGTAGGGTGACCAGACGTCCCGATTTTCCGGGATTCGTCCCTGTTTTAAGTTGTATGTCCCGGTGTCCCCATGAACATCTTCAGGATACGTAATTGTCCCAGTTTTGATACCCGACTCCAAATTTATTACTTATATGATCTATCGACATTTGTAATATTTATTTTATTACTAAATTTTTAATTGTTTTATATATTCTAATTTTATGCCGTACATTAATATTATTTCTTGCATTATGAATGAACTACGTACGTTCTTTCATGCGGTAAGAATTCGGGCTATCGTGTTCTTATCCCTGTTTTAAATTGTGTATTTAATGTGTGATTGTGCAGCATATTTATGATTTTCCGAATCAAAACAGTGTGAATGTATATGTTTTAGACAGTTTAACCAGGTAAGTTAACAATTCGTTGAATATATTCTCTTTTGTGATCTGGCAATTTATTTTTGTACATGAAAGGGGGAAAACATGCAGCTTCACATCCCTTGAAAAAATGTAACTTTCAATTATTATAAGGCATAAGGCTTCAATAAAAAAAAATTTCGCCTGCGGCGCTTTTTTTCTGGATATCTTGCCTTACCAAAGTTTTGGCGCACGAGCCGTCACTGATACTCACTAGCGCTCGCCTCGGCGTAGAAACAAATTAAATGGGGATATTATTTCACCCCGTGGTAGAACACGCCCGCGGTCTAGTACACGAAAGAATAGCACTACAACAGAAAGTGTCACATATGACAATTTGGAGGATATTGAAAGAACAACAGTTATATCTTTGAAAATGCAACTACAAGCACAAAGTGTCACATATGACAATTGGAGGATATTGACTTGATATTTCCTAGTGTATCTATCAATCTATTCACCAGTTTGTAATCTGTCTTTCATTGTATTCAGTCACAGTCACAAGCCACAACTGAAACAAACCAGAAACAGCTGTCTTCGTAGACGCACGCCATACCCACACGCAGACCGATATTCAGGTGTTATTTTATTCAACCATAGGTTTTATCTTCTCCGATTTGTGTATAGTTTCATCTTCTATCAATTTATTAAAAAGTTTCTAATCATTCTATTCAGTCGCAACTCATGGCGCATAACGCTCGTTGCAAGTCACAACGTAACAACCAACGACAATGGACATACGCTCCACTTCTGCGAAATGCAATTGTTTATTTTATTCAATCATAGGCGGGTAATGAAATTTGTGAAAAAAAATTGAAATTTTTTAACTCAATATCTTGAAGGTTTATAAGAAAAAGTTATTAAGAAATATTGTTGCACTCGATGAGTTCTATCACTGGTAAAATGCAATGTACTTATTTCTGTTACACCCTGTATGGATAATTGAATTACTCTTATTTAGGTATGTACTTCTTTCGGTTTCACCTCTACTTATTGAAGTGTTTCTAGTAATTAGAAAATGTTTTTATGCTTACTCGTAATAACGATTTTAATTATTTACACTTATTCATAAATATTTTTACGTCCCTGTAACTTAATAGCATAAGTTCATGGATCGATTCTGTTCACATCTGTAAGTCTTACAGATCTGTAAATCTGTAAAAACGTGACAAAAACACATCTATTTTTGTTGATTAATGAGTGCCAGCTTTCGTTGTGATTTTGTTCATTACTTACAGATTTACAAATGTATGACTTACAGATGTGAACAGAATAGACCCATTAGATAGTTTTTCTTTACATATGTAGGTCTAGGTACCTATAATAAATTTATAAAATTATTTTGTGAAAAAATATGTTAAGGTATTTGCTTTTTATTTTTATGGAATGCAATTTGAAAATTGTGAAGAATAATTTTCAAAAGTAATGGCTGTTAATTTTTTTTATTGCAACTACGGAGCATTTTTCATTGAATTTGGGAGTCGAAATTACCAACACTTCATAGTTTTATCGTAACTAAGTAATTTAATTGTTGCTATTATGAATGAGACATTTGCGATTTTAACAGAATAAAACATAGATCGTAACTAGACGTTGGTAATATTTTATTTAGTGACAAACCAGTAATTTTGGCGACACAATAATAATACTCGTATTGGTACAAAAGTGTAAGATACCCTAGTATCTGGGGGAATGTAGGGAGTTGGTGTTGGTACTAGGGAAATTACAAGATGATTGTCAGTTATTTAGTATTCAATGTAGAATTTGTTTAAGTTAAAAATAAAACATATTGCAAAAAATCAGTGTTTATTTTTTAGTCAAAAGGCATAACATGGTGTCAGGTTTCTCACAGTAAAGAAAAAAAAAAGAAAAAGAAAAGCACGCAACTCTATAAAAACAAAGCTAACCAATTAACCTAGAAGAAAAATGGTGGAACAGCAACAACAAATGTTGCGAATGCAAACACAAATTGCAGAATTACAAAATCTTCTTGCAAATATGCAGGTACTGGGCCAGGGTCAGCAAACCATATCAGGTACAGCGAGTAGTGAAGCTATGACTCAATATTTCCCGGCGCCAATACCCGAAAAGTTTTCATTTCAAGACGCCGATTGGGAAACGTGAAGTGCGTATTACGAGAGATACAGAATTACCACCAATCTATATCAAGCATCTGAGGTAATACAAATTTATAACATTTTACTTCATATGGGTCCAAAAGTTAACAAATTTCTAGAACGACTACAGAAAACACAAAATGATTTTAAAACATATAAAGAGCTAATAGATGCATTTGACAGCTATTATACGAAAAAAACGAACGTAATTTACGAGCGTGCCAAATTTAATTTGCGTAAGCAAAAGTTACATGAAAGTGCAACAGAATACATTAATACTGTTATCACTATGGCTAAAACTTGCAAACATGGGGAGCTCGAAGATGAACTAATAAGAGACAAGTTAATCGTTGGCAGCAGAGGCAAAAAACTATCGGAAGCTCTACAATTAGATGAAAAACTCACATTAAAGAAGACCATTGACAAAATGAAACAAAATGAAAGTATTAAAACGCAAAATGAAGAGATACGTAAGCAGCAAGAAAACAGCTACAATGTGGATCGAGTTTATAAAAATAAAGACGAGGACACGAAGTTGAATAAGTTTCACAACAAAAGTACTCTTCCAAGGAAAGGTTCGTATCCACAGTGCAACAGATGCGGTGCGAAACCAAGTCATCCGCTAAAAGAGTGCCCAGCACTTCAAAGGAAGTGTGGAAAATGCGGATTAAACGGTCATTACAATTTTTTTTTTGTAGAACTAAAGTAACCAGATGTGTGGAAGAATCTGTAACATCCAGTAACTCAGAAAGCAGTTCGACGGGTGAACTCGCAGAGGTCAAGATAATTGGAAAAATAAATAAGGTAAAAGATCCGTGGACAGTTAAACTAAAAATAGGGAAAGAAACACTGACCTTTAAAATAGATACAGGCGCAGATGCGACCATAATCACTACTCACGAATATGAAAAACTTAAATAGAAATGTCCACTAAAATCGACAAGTATTACACTAGTCGGTCCAGGAAGAAATGAACACAGAAAATTAGAAACAGCAGGTGCTATCAAAATTCCGGTAGACGTAAACGGAAAACAAAAACACATGAAAATATACGTTGTGAACACAAACGATAATCTTCTGGGCAGACCAGAACTCGAAAAATTAGGAATAGTAACCTGGAAAGAAAATAAAGTCTCCATCCAAAAACAAGAAATGAAAATCAATTCAATTCAGCCCGAAATGCAACCGAAACTGGATCATGAGACACTATTTGCAGACTACTGTAAAGAAATTCCAAAAAAATTTGAAAAAGTTTTCAACCGTCTCGGTAAGATGAAAAACTACAAATATAATATAGCAGTGGAAGAAAATTCCGAACCATACGTGGTTACCGCACCAAGACGTGTGTACTATTGCCCTCGCTGGAAGAAGTTCGTAAAGGATTGAAGAAAATGGAGAAGGATGGTGTGATTCAACAAATTAATGAACCAACCGAGTGGTTTTCGCTAATGATGATAGCAAGGAAAAGCAACGGAAGAATCCGAATATGCACCGGTTTTACTCACCTTAACAAATTCGTCAAACGAGAGCGATACCAATTACCGGCAGTTGATGAATCAGTAGCACGTATACAAGACTGTAAAGATTTCTCAAAATTAGACTGTTCGTCCGGCTTTTGGCAAATGGAATTAACGGAAGAATCGAAGAAATATACGGCTTTCATCACACCATATGGAAGATTCGTATACAATTGATGCCCGTTTGGCATCTCGAAGTGTTCCAGAAAAAGATGAGCCAAATTATAGACACTTGTGGGTTAAAGTCGGCGGTACCACATGCAGATGACGTTATTGTAAGAGGACGTGATAAAGAAGAACACGATGAAAACTTACAAATAATGTTAAAAACACTGCAAGAAAACGGACTTACATTAAATTTTAAAAAGTGTGTTTTCGGGGTTTCACAAATTAAATATCATGGTTATGTAATTACGCATGAAGGTATACAACCAGACAGTGAACTAGTTCAGGCGATCGTAGAATATCCTAAACCAACCTGTATCAAAGACGTAAGACAATATTTGGGAATGGTGACCTACTTAAGCAAGTTCATAAATAATTACTCCAACATAACACACGCGATACGCCAACTACTCCATAAGAACAATCAATTTATTTGGGGAGTAGAACAAGAAAAGTGTTTTAACGAACTAAAAAGTTTAATAATATCTGTTCCAGTTTTAGCAAAGTATAATGTTAACTACAGAACGAGAATATCCGTAGACGCTTCAGCTTATGAACTGGGAGGGATGCTAGAGCAACAGCAATCGGATGGCACGTGGAGATCAGTATGTTTCTGCTCCAAATCTCTGAGTCCAGCTGAACAACGATACGCTCAAATTGAAAAGGAGTGCCTGGAAATTACATTCACCTGCAACAGGCTACGGCAATTTATAATCGGAAAGCAATTTGAGATTAAAACGGATCACAAGCCACTTGTCCCAATATTAATGGATAAACTAATAAATGATATGACGGCAAGATTACAAAATTTCAGAATGAAACTAGTCGATTATAAGGTCACACACGTTCCTGGTAAAGAGTTGTACGCACCAGTTGCTCTGAGCAGAGCACCATTACCTACAGGAACAACTGACGTAGACGTAATCTTATCAGCGAAAATAAAACCCATAAATTCACTACAGTTAATTCATAAAAACGAAGAAGAAATATTTGATATGCAACGGGAGGATGATGCATTAAATATAATAAAAGAATATGTCCAAAAAGGATGGCCAGAAAAAAGCACTAAACACGAAAACATCGTGAAACCTTTTTACAACTATCGGAATGAAATATCATGTGTCGATAACATTCTTGTTTTTCAAGACAGAGTAATCATATCTTCCAAGCAAAGAGAAGAATGTTTGAAAGAAATTCATTCAGGCCACTTGGGAATTAACAAATCCAAAAAGAGACAGACAGTATGGTGGCCAGGAATTGGAGGAGAAGTAAAGGAGATGATTGAAAACTGCGAAATATGCTTAAAGAATAAAACAACTGTAGCGGAGCCATTACTGCACCTGGAGATGCCAACACTACCATGGCATACAGTCGCTACAGACTTACTCGAGTGGAAGAGTGAAACTTACTTAGTAGTCCAAGATTAGAAGAAATTATTATTTCCGCTCTTCTGTTTCTCACTACCTCAGGAAACCTGGGTACCATTGACCTGCCTCTCAGCAATTGCTGGAGAGGCTAGGCGCGGACGATATGCCAAGATGGTCAGGGCAGCCACCCAGGTGGTCGGGGTGACTGTGTAGTACGCCTACAGACGAGTACTCAGGGTGAGGTAACGGTGTACACACCTGGTACGGTTTTTCACCAAGTAACCAGGTGGAGGACCAGAGGGTGCAGCGAAGTCAGGCTGTAACCCCTCATAGTCGCGCTTCTGTCGCAGCCAGGACCAAGGAGCTGGGCAGTGGGTGGGCACAATGGCAACACAACACTGATACCAGTATTTCGTGGTCATACTGGAGCGGGCCTCTAGAACCAGATAGAAAAGACAGAGAGCCTGAAGGGTGCGGCGAAGCCATGCTGTAGCCCCTAAATATCAGGTCTCTGCCATGCACAGGTGCCATCACCTCATGAAACTTACAGCCTGCGGGTGGGCCTCCACACAACGGGAGGCAACACTTCGCAGACACTGCACACCCATATTGGAGGTGACTAGTGCTTGGTTCTGCCATCCTTTTAGTTTGGGTACGCGGGGTCACTAAGCCCGAATAGACTGCTGTAGGCCAGTCTACCCCTGTAGGTACAATACCCAACAGGCACATGCCCAATTCTAGGGCAAGGAGAAGAAAAAAAAGTAAGTTAACACATTTTTGTATTTCACGGACTGAAGTTTGGAAAATATCAATCTCACCTTCAATGACATTGTACGATTTAACCATATGATGTATGGGGGATTTGGCCAGAATATTTGATTTAGCTCTTTTTAAGTGAAAGATGTTTTTAAATCTTGACGACAATCTATTGACTTGGACGGATAGACGATTATTGATATTGATATGTCATTATTAATAATTTTATGTAAAATAATTACTGCAGATATTTGTCGTCTCTGTACGAGTGAGGCTAAATCAAATTTTTCTAGAAGTTGCGATTGCGGTGTACCTCTTTGGGGATAAATTCCATCCAGAATGTAAGTTGCAAATTTTAAAAAACTTCCTTTGAATTTGCTCTAAAGTTCCTAATTGGTTACTTTGTATCGGATTCCAGATCACCGAACAATATTCTAGGTGAGGACGAACTAGAGCATCAAATAAGAGACGTAAAGTACTCAAACTGGAAAACATGTCGGAATTACGGATTACGAATTCTAAACACTTTAATGCGGACGATGTTTTATTTGCAATATGTGCGGTGAAAGATAGTTTTGGATCGAAATATACTCCTAGATCGCAAATGATTTCTGGTCTACGTAAGATGTTATTGTTTATAATGTAATCAAAATTAACTAGATTATGCTTTTTAGTAAAAGACATACACTGACATTTTTCAATATTAAGAAAAAGCTTATTGTCATTGCACCACTGGAATATAATATCCAAGTTATTCTGTAATCATAAACAGTCATTTACGGAAGATATACTGCATAATAGTTTTAAATCGTCTGCATAAAGTAAGTAGTTGGCAGTGAGACAAGCAGTAATGTCGTTAATGACGATATTAATAAAAGGGGCCCTAAAACAGACCCCTGGGGCACACCCGATTTCTGAGAGAAATAGTCTGATTGATATCCATTAATACAGACAAACTGAAGTCTATTAGTTAGATATGACGAAATGAGTTGTAATAGACGATCAGAGAAGCCATAAAGTTTAAGTTTTTGTATGAGAATTCCATGGTCCAACTTGTCAAATGCCTTTGAAAAATCTAAATAAATGGCATCTACCTGACCTTGGTTATCCATTGTCTCGCATATTAGTTGTGTCTTGCACATCAGATTAGTGACTGTTGATCTGCCCTTCATGAAACCGTGCTGATTTACAAAAATCAAGTTACGTGCATGATTATAAATTTTATTATGTAAAACTGATTCAAATTTTTTACTGAAGTTAAATAAAATAGCCACAGATCTATAATTAGTGATATCATTCTTATTACCTTTTTTATAAATTGGTCTTATTCTAGATAATTTCCATAGTTCGGGGAATTCAAATCTACTTAAAATTAGGTTGAATAAAGTAGTCAGAGGTTTAACAAAAACAGATGAGCAATCTTTAATAATAAAAGAAGGTATTAAGTCAGGTCCAGTTGTCATGTTAGCTTTTAGTTTACATATAGCTGACATAACCTCGTCTTCAGAAACTGAGTTGATGACTAAGGTATTATAGTAGTCTGGTATGATAAACTCTGTTATTTATTGCATTATCATTAAATGAATTTGAGAAGCAATTAGCAAAACAATTAACTATTTCTTGGGGAGTCTCAATTGAGATATTGTCATAGTTCATAACAGAAGGTATATGAGATGTTTTTCTTTTGTTATTTATAAAAGACCAGAATTTTTTAGGTTCTTGATTAATTTCATCTTGGACTGTTGAACAATATCTTTTAAATGCCTCATTAACTTCAGACTTAATTTCAGTTCTCAAATTTATAAACTCATTGCGATGTACTGAGGATTGAGATTTTTTATATTTCTTCCAAGCTTTGTGCTATTTAAGTTTGTGTATAATAGATCCTGTAAACCACTGTGGGTAAGATTTGGAACATTTTTGTTTCAGCGGTACGTTTTCACGTAAAACGTTATTTATTGCAGAATAGAATACTTCAACAGCACTGTTTACATCATTGGAATTGTCGAGGTTGTTCCAATTAATAGCAAATAGGTTTAAATAAATGAAGAAAATATTCGCAAGATTTGGCATCCCAAAAATTGTAAGGAGCGATAACAGCCCTCAATATGACAGCGATGAATATAAAGAATTCACTCTAACTTATGGATTTAAATGGAAATCAAATAGTCCGATGTTTTCACAATCTAATGGAATGGCGGACAGCGGATTGAAGACAGCGAAAAGAATACTCAAGAAATCGGAAGACTTTTATTTGGGACTTTTGGCATATCGCAACACTCCATTAAATTGCGGGTCATCGCCAAGCCAACTTCTGATGGGTAGAATTCTGAGGGAAAGGATACCAATATCGGAAAGAAAACTCAAACCAAAACTACCAGATCAAGACGCAGTCAAGAAAAAGAAGGAAGAAGAAAAAGAAAACCAAAAGTGTACTTTGACAAAAGACACCGAGTCAAAGATAAACGACAACTAGAAAAGGGTGATCGTGTGTGGATCTCCGATAAGAAAGTTGAAGGCATAGTTCAAGGACTAGTATCACCAAGATCATACTTAGTTCGAACGAACAAGGGGATGATTAGACGAAATAGAATCCATCTTCAAATGTTAGCATCAACTAAATATCCACCGGAGGCTCCAGGCATAAATGAGTCAACAAGGACAACGGATCAGAATCCATCAACGAGGACCAAAAGTCGTCGTCCGATCAGAAAACCACAATACCTAAAAGACTTTGTAAAATAAAAATATGTTCGTATGTATCCATATTTGAAAATGTATTTTTGAAAAAAAAGAGAAGGAGATGTAAGATACCCTAGCACGAGTATATGGGGGAATGTGGGGAGTTGGTACTAGGGAAATTACAAGATGATTGTCAGTTATTTAGTATTCAATGTAGAATTTGTTTAAGTTAAAAATAAAACATATTGCCAAAAATCAGTGTTTATTTTGTAGTCAAAAGAACTAAAGAACATAACAAAAAGTAGATAATTTGTGCACAAAACTGATTTCGTGCTGGACAAAATAGATGTTTAATTATTTATTGAGTGTATAGATTGCTGTTAAGTGAATCTCGGATCTTGCGTTTGGTAACTAATAAGTATTTTGGTGATAAATTCCTTTTTAATATACCTAGCAAATATAAAGAAGACCCCGGTTTACTTGTATTCATTTTCTTTATAAATGTATACATAAAAACAAATTCAGTGTAGTAAAAGAAATTGTATAGTACTAATGCGTCACTGTTACAAAATAAGCAAAAAATGAACTTATTAAATGTATTTATATCACAGCAAAATACAGATAATTATTTTTAGTAAGCACTATGCATGTAATATGAACTGAATTAATAATTGTTTTGTATTCCTCAAGTATACATCCAGAAGAAGAGGTAATTAAATTTTGGTTATAAATGGTCAACTGGAAGTACCCTCATTTGAAGATTTTAACAGTTAAATATGATTTATTGACATTTAACGTTATAACTTAAAGAATATATTATTCTCTATACGATTTGATTGAATTTTATATTCAATAGATATAGAGTTACAGAATTATAAAGATATTAAAATTCATAAATCAGCCAGCTATGTTAAACATGGAAACTGCTAATATATTCAGATAATTCAAATTGACAGATGTCAGTATCAAAAGTAAATGAATATGGCAGAGATGAGGATGTTGAGAAAGATGTTGGGGAAGACACGGAAAAACACGGTAAGTAATAAGAGAATAAGAGAAATAACTCTATAGTGTTAGAAGTTTTTAGAAAGATACAAGAGAGACGATTGCATTGGTTTGAACTTGTCATGAGGAGAGTTGAAGAATATATTGGAAGAAGAATGAATAATTTAGTAATAGAAGGTTGAAGAAACAGAGGAAGAACAAAGATAAGATGGAAGGACTGTATTGCGGAAGACTTGAGAGAAAAGGAACTGAGAACGACATGCAAAACAGAAATGTGTGGAAGAAGAAACTAAAAAATAGCGACCCCCTAACGAATGGGAAAAGCTAAAAAAGATGTCAATGTGAATGCAATTTGCATAGTTTGTTTATGAAATAATTTTACTGGAAATTTAGAATCTTTTGCAAGAAAATTTATTTATGGAATTTATACATAATACACAGGATTGACGGAAGGTATTGTGTTGGCCACATTTTTCTTTTTACTTCCTTGTACGTAAGTAAAGGAAGTATTGTAATCGCGAAAAATTTCGGTTTTCAGATTTCGGAAATATCCATTTTGATCATCCCTGAATCCAATTTTGACTAATTTCGTCGTGACGTCTGTACGTACGTCCGTACGTACGTTCGTACGTACGTATCTCGCATAACTCAAAAACAGTAAGCCGTAGAAAGTTGAAATTTTGTATTTAGGACACCTATAACATCTAGTTGTGCACCTCCCTTTCTGGTTATTACACAATTTCCAGAAGTGTTACTTTACATGAAGCCTATAATAGATTTTAATGAAAAATTGTTTTAAAATATAATCCAAAACTTTTCAAATTTGGTATACAAGACTTTTATGTCAATCGAAATAACATAATAAATTTTGGTTAAAATAGGCTAACCGGAAGTGGTACATTACTTGAAGTTGTTAACAGTTTTTCTTTAATAATATGATTTTATTTTGTTTTTAGAAATAAATGCTTCAAATAAAAGTTTTAGTTATTTCTGCGTCTAGCACATCAAGTATTATTAAATTAGCCTTATGTATAAGCGAGATATGTAAATTTAAAAATGATGTACTTTTTTGTTTTTGTAATAAAGCTTGCTATGGATTAGGACAAAAACATAAGAAAATGTTCATGTCAAATTACGTTAAATACGTGCAATTTTATGATTTGTACAATAACAAATATTATATTTTTATTGTGAAATTAGTCATATTCATTGTTGTAATCAAATATTTCTTTGTTGTAATCAACTCTCTTTAGAAAGAACCGGGGTAGATTAATGTTAATTTAAAAATGATAGTAGTAAATGAATTATTTTTTGTTCTATATCAAAATATTTCTCGGGCTTGGTTTAAGCCTGTCAATATTTTGTAATTTAATTATTAAAAAAATATGTATAGTTTAATAATCGTACAAGGAAGTCGTGTGGTGTACACATTTGTAAAATTAGTTTCCATTTCCTTGGAATTATATTATATAAAAATCTGATGTGACCAATACAATACCTCCCGCCATTTAATTTTTATTCATTTAAATACATACATATGGGGTCTCGTTGTCGTGTGCCTGATATCTGGTTTCGAATCTGGTGAACCCGATTCGATCTCGATCAACGCTAAATATTTCGAATTTTAAATGGCACAAAATTGTACCCTGTGTTGCACTCTCCACGCCAGCAATGAGGCGATGCATGGTAAACGGCCGTACGATATAAATAAGTCACTATCATTACCGAAATCTGTCTACAAAGCAGAGTAGCACACCCAGCAATGGGTAATATGCTGTGATAATATATTTTTTTATTTAAATACATACCTGCATATTTACTAATGCTAGAAATTATGTATATTAAATTCCTTTCCATATAACTATTGTTCTCGTTACAATTTTCGTTTTAAAACATTATTATTATTAATATGAAATTATGTATATTAAGTTCCTTTCCATGTAACTATTGTTCTATTTACAATTTTCTTTGAAAATGTTACTGTTATTAATTTGAAATCATTCTTTTTTCGACAGTGACATTTATCTGTCAGTTACAAACATTTGAGCTGAAATGTGTAACCATGGAGTTGTGTTTATAGCATAAGTTCCGAGATATAGGTAATTTTTATAGTATTTTTTTATAAATTTATCCGTGAAATATATAGAAAAAGTATTACTGCAAACCTGTAGAAAATGGAATAATCTTAAATTTTTACCTCCCGCTACCCTTGGTAAGGGAGGTATAGGGATCGTGCTAAAAATCGCATATCGAGATTTTGGTAAATAAATGACCACGTTTTAAGGTCCCTAGAATCCATTTTTAATATTTTCACGATTATGTCTGTGTGCATGTATGTACGAGGTGCTAAACAAAAATTACCAAACTTATTTTTTTTAAAAAGATGTATTTATTGAAACTTCAAACCAACAACTTATCTCCTTCAAAATAATCCCCACCTATAGTGATACACTTGTCCCATCTTTTTTTCCACTGTTCAAAACACTTTTTGTAGTCATTTTTTCAATAGCGCTTAGGACCTCCTGCGATATAATTTGAATCTCCTCAACAGTCTCAAATCTCTTGCCTTTTAGCTTGGTTTTCATTTTTGGGAAAACGAAAAAGTCGCAAGGAGCAAGGTCTGTTGAGTAAGGGAGATGGGGAAGAATATTTGTTTGCGTGGATGTCAAAAATTCGCGGATAACCAGAGATGTGTCAACAAACGGGGAACAAATTTTGCTGCAATTCTGCGCATCTCAAGTTCGTCCGCCAAAATTCTTTGGACTGTGCCATAGGACATTCCAACTTTATTACAGATGTCATGAATTGATTGTCGACGGTCTCGGAGAATTGTTTCACGCACAATTTAGATGTTTTGGTCATTGATTCCAGTTGAAGGACGTCCAGAGCGCTCATCGTCTTCCACACTCATCCTTCCATTCTTGAATCTCTTAAACTATTGAAAGGCTTGGGGTTTTCCCATGGCTTCATCACCAAATACTTCTCGACGGATTTGGTAAAACCGGTCGCCGTTTTCCCGAGCTTGAAACAAAATTTGATGCAAATGCGTTGTTCTTTCAAATCGCTCATCACGCTATCGCTGAACAAAACAAACAGTAACACAGATATCACCACACTGATACGACAAAAGAACGCAAAATGTTGTGAAAACGAAAGGAAGGGTTTGGGAGATGTACTAGTGTTGAAATCTAGCGGCAAATCGGTGTACTACAATAGTTAGAAGAGTTACACAAAGAGTTCGGGAACTTTTGGGTAGCACCTCGTATGTATGTGTGGATCCTGTTTACGCTCTAACTCAAATACTATCATTCAGAAAGTTTTGAAACCATGTATTTCTACCTTATTCTAATATGGAAAGAACTGATTAGATTTTAGTAGCAATCAGATAACCGGAAATGGCAGTTTACTTGAAGCTCAAGATAGTTTTTCTTCAAAAAATACCTTTAAATGTAATTTTTTTTCAATTTGTTATTATAAAAATTAAAGATTATTCCATTTTCTACAAGTTTGCTTTAATACTTTTTTTATATATTATATGGATAAATTTATAAAGTAATATACAAACTATATACGTAGGTAAATGGCGGGAGGTACTGTGTTGGTCACATCAGATTTTTATAATAATACATTGCGAAAAAATAACATTTAATAGCTATTTCTGTATTAAGAGCGCAAAATAGGACATTGTCGATTGAGAGGTTGTTGTCGCGCGACGCAGGACCGCGGCATTCTCTCGAAATCGACAATGTTCATTTGTGCTCGAAACACACACAAGATTTTTTCTACAGTTGCCACAAGGGGTCCTCCACCATAACAAAAAATAATAAAATGTACACTTTGTACTTAAACTCCTACTCAATTAATAACGATTAATTTAAAGAAAAAAACGTCTTTTATATTTAATTTTAATTTATCGTTATTTCCCATTCTTCTTAACCTATTGCTTCAATCTAATCTAAACATTTTATACTTTCGTTTTTATAAATGAATGCCCTATTTTATTTTCACAATAGTGCGGCATTTTTTTACTATCCGTCACCTTTAGGTAAGGAAGGTATTGTCTTTGGTCAAAAAATTCAATGATGAGTTTTTACTGAATAAGCACGTTTTAGGGTCCATATAATACGATTTTACCATTTTTACGATGATGTCTGTATGTATGTGTGTCTGTGTGTGTGTGTGTGACAAAAGTTCCGGATTCCATAACTTCAATACCACGATTCCAAAAATTATAATTTTTTCGTATTCCTCAAGTTTACATCCAGAAGAACAACTGATTAGATTTTGGTTATAATTGGTCAACCGGAAGTAGTCTCATTTGAAGATTTAACAGTTAAATTTGATTTATTGACATTTAACGTTATTATAACTTAAAGAATATATTATTCTCTATACGATTTGATTACAATTTATACTTCATATTCAATAGATACCGAGTTAAAGAATTTTAAAGAAATTAAATTTTATAATTCAGCCAGCTATGCCAAACTTGGGAACTAGTAATATATTCATATAATTCAAATTGACAGATGTCAGTATCAATAAAAAGTAAATTAATGTGGCAGATATGAGGATGTTGAAGTAGATATTGGGGAATACACGGAAAGATACGGTAAGAAAATAACTCTAGTGTTACTAGTTTTTAGGTGGGCCACTAAGAAATGTTTTGTACTTAAGGTGACCAGATTTATAAATTGCAAAACCGGTACATTTTTTAAAGGATTGTAAAACCAGTGGCGGCTTGTGTACCAAAACTTTGGTGAAGCAAGGTATCCAGAAAAATAAGCGCCGCAGCCGAAATTTTTTTTTCATTCAAGGTCAAATGCCTTATAATTATTGAAAGTTACAATTTTTCAAGGGATGTGAAGCTGCATGTTTTTCCCATTTCTTTTTTATATTCGTCTTCTTTATAAACACACTTTCTTATTGGCATTTTGAAATTCGATAAATAAATGAACCCGTTTCTGTAAACATGTGTTTAAAAAATAAAAATAATACTTATTTTATATGTACTTACTCATAAATTAAAGTACAAACATCCTTTATTATACGGATCTATGACAATTTTACTAGGCAACCCCTACATAAACATTTCCAACCTGCGGGGTGGAAGTGAAATATATTATTTCCCACCCAAGAGATTGTCATTGCAGTTAGGAATGACGTATTTCCCAACCTCTAAAAGGTTAGGAATCGGCATATAACTATAATGATTGTGAATAAAATAATATTACTGTTTCTTTACCATAAATGCCATCATTGTTTTGGAATGAGAAATGCAGTTCAAATAATGTGCGTGAACTGTTTTCTCTCATTTGACTTTTAAACGGGTGGGCCAATGGCTGGGCCAGAGTTTTTGCAGGGTGGGCCTGGCCCACCCCTGGCTACGTCCCTGCGCCTAAGTGACATGAAAATTATTTCGAAATTTAAATGGCACAAAAGTGACTCCTGTATTACACTTACCAAGCCAGCAGTAAGTGCCTGTGAGGTGACGTCTGATTAACGTATTCAAACAATTTGGAGATCGGAATTTGATGATGAATACCCTATAGGAAATAAATACAATGGTAAAATTTTAGTTTTAGAACAGAAGTTTAAATAATAAAGTTACTCATAATTAAAAAGGCAATTAATTGTTATAGCAAGTACATTCATGTTACGAAATAGTCGCAAATAAAAAGTTTCTCTTCATGTTGCTTACAGATAGCCATGAGCAATGATGAAATGAAATAGATATACGTAAATGAATATCACTTTAAGGCTTGAGTTAAATTAAAATTAATATTTTCACAAGTAAAGACCATATCATTTTATTAAGGGGGTCCATTATATTTAATAATAATAAAATCAAAGTAAAAATTACATAAACACAAACTGTCAACCATTCAACAAATAACAGTTTATTATTTGTCATATTTCTCATGGCACTGTGTAAACAGTTTGAAAATAGAATTTTTAATTTACATGTGATTAATGACATCAAAAAAAATTGGATTCATTGGATGCCACTTTTAATTTGGAACATTTTTTATAACACTTTTGATCTAAAAATTATAATAGGGAATTATCTATATCCAAACGATAATTTTACCACTTATTTCTTACACCGGGTGCCGGGTGTTAGGGTCAAGAGTTTAATATGGCAAACTAATTTTTTTTTTCAAACTTGCCCCCGTTTTTATTGAAAACAATGGTTATGATAACATAACAATGGAAAGATAAAAAAATCTGTATCAAATGACACCAAACATATGTGAATTACACCAAACGCCAAACATGATGGCGAGAAGAAAATACCGTGATTATTTTTTAACATGAAACATGGGATTTGTCATATCCATGGTTACGACTTGACATTTGATTGACAGCAATGTATTTGCCTGTCTCATTTAAAATAAAACATAGGGGATGAATTTGACAGAAGTATTATATTTAAATATTGAGCAGTAATATTCCCGTTAATAAAAAATGGCCCAATAATGTGGGTTCCTATTATGCCAGCCCAAACGTTAACTTTCTCGGGTCGTTGAGTCCTCGTACTATAATACAAATGTAGATTTTCCCTGGACCAATACCGACAATTTTGTGAATTTACCTCGCCATGTAAATAAAAAGTTGCTTCGTCCGTAAAAAGTATATTTTGCAGCAAATCTGAATTGTTATTAACGTTTTCAAACATTCTTTGACAAAAAATTATTCTTCGTTTCGTATCGTTCATAACTAACTCCTGGTGATTTTGGAAATGATATGATCTGTAATGATCCTTTTTAAATAGTCTGTGTACAGTAGCTTTGTTTACAGCAGTAGCTTGCCCAATCTCTCTTAATGTTAATCTGTTTATATTTTATTAAAGTCATAATTTCATGTTTTTTTCTGCGCAGTTAATATATTGCAGGATCTATTCCTACTGTTATGTGTAGGCTCGATGCAACCATTTCCTCTAAAGGTATTCACTATTCTTAAAAAATTTGCTGCACTTGGTGTAGGCCTGTCAGGAAATGAAGCGCGGAACAAGTCCGACACTTGCCTTAAACTTGGATTAAAATTCGAATAATACCACTAAATAATCTGCACCTTCTCTTTCACAGTATAAAATATTGTATCTCAAATTGGTTTTTTGACATTGACAGAGTAGACAAATGTCAAAATTGTCCCATATGTTTCATTTTAAATGAGACAGGCAAATGCATTGCTGTCAATTAAATCGTAACCATGGATATGACAAATTCCATATTTCATGTTAAAAAATACTCACGGTATGTGCAGAAGATCAAACTGCGACCTTGCCCCTACTCCAGATGGCTAAGCACAAATTAGTTTCGAATCAGTAGCGTAGCATTGTTAAGTAGTATTTCAATATCCATATACTGGATTGAGTTTCTGGTTGGCACTTGGTGAACATATTTTAACAATCATATTCAATTTGATACACGCCGGTACTTTAAACAAAGAATTAAAGAACATCAAAAGTCCATAAATGATAACAAATTTAGTATTGGTTTTGCCGCACTTTGTGTAGAACAGAAACATACTTTAACGGTAACTTGAAAGTATTGCATGTGCAACAAAAAAGATTAAAGTTAAACTGGAAAATTTAAAAATTCAAAAAAATAATAATAAGAAAAGACAACATTGTATGTACATATTGTTTTCTTTTTCATTGAGTTAATTTGTTGTACCTCTTCTTTTGCAGACTTGCACGCGTTTTTATGTTAATAAATTATTATTATTATTATTATTATTATTATTATTATTATTATTATTATTATTATTATTATTATTATTATTATTATTATTATTATTATTATTATTATTATTATTATTATTATTATTATTATAATCTATCATTTATTACGTGCCCATGTTTTATTTTTATTATTATTAACTTCAATTTTGTTTGTTATTTTGAAGTGCAATATTATTCATTTTTATGTTTAAACTCTATTTAAAGTAAATATGGAGCACGCTACTGACATTTTTCGCACAAATTGTGCTTAAGGAAGGCGTGGCCTAGTGTACGCGGCTCTTCGCCATCACCGGTGAATTTTTCTGTATGTAATTTCATCTTAAATTATTTATTAAATATATTCATTTTTTATTAATAGCGACAGCCATGGCATTTGAACAAAAAGATAAACAAATGATATACATTTTATCTGTCAGAATTCTGTTCATTACTGTGTCTTACAGATACGTAAATCTATAAAAAGTGTTGTTGATTCATATAAATTATACATAAGAGTGGCAGCTTTCGTTGCGATTTTGTTCATTATTTACCGATTTACAGATCTGTAAGACATACAGATGTGAACAGAAACCACCTATTTTAACGTTTTTTAATTAATAACATTATTAGAAAATTTTGTTAAATTCATAAGCTTAAGATGGGTGCGGTTTTTATCAAATTGTATTGCATTTTCGACCTTTATTATATTGCTTTATTACTTTTTTATATTTATAACTTCTAATAGTTATGACAAAATGTTAACCGACGTTGGATTTTTCCATACAAATTTTATTAATGCTGAAGATGAACCACTTAGTTTCGAAACGTCCGATGTTCTGAAATAAATAAAGAATATTAAAAATCTGGATCACTAAGGCCTTACTCTATACTCGACTAAATATCATTAGGTGTACTAATAGATTAGGAATTTTTATGGAAAGGTAGATTACGTTGATCAATTTTCGTTAGTTTAACATAATAAAAAAAATTATGAATAAAATAAAGCATGGTACCCTGCTTTAAATCTTCAAGCATTAAACTAAACTAAATCAAATAAGTATCAGACATTTATATCTGTTTCTGATTCAGAATAATGTATTAAATATTGGCAACGTTGCTGGACGTCATTGTAACGGTAGTACGAATAAAAAAATACAATTCGGACGTCACAAAGTACGGGATATGCATGAAGTATATACTCTGAACGTAGGATTCACTCAGTATGGAGAAGTTCATAAGATCGTCAAATGAACGGAAACGTATATCGTTGTAAATTGACCTAAAGGCGACGGAAGGTAAAAATAGACAAAACCGAAGTTGTATCTCTTATAGTTTTCGAGATCCCAGTGGTGCCCATCGAAATGGGTTTACGTTATATTATGCGTGAAAAGTCTAAACAAACATAATGTGTATTCGTATATGCAAAATTAATTTAGAGTTATGTAATTTAAAACGGGATTCCTACCTTAGGTTCAGGAATAAATATGTGTTTGTTTACTTTATGTGTACCAATATTGTTATTGTATTAAAAAAAAGTTATTATTAATATTATTATTAGGTTTGTTCGTAGAGACAGTTCGAAACTGATTTGTGATTTATGATGCGCGCGCATGAAAAATAACGAACTGATTCGCAATTTTGAACACTATACAAACGCGATGTGTACTGTTTTGTTGTGACAAGAGGCGAACAGCTGTTAATCTAAAATTGAAATAGAAGATAATTTGACATTTATTTATTTGTTTACTTATTTACAATTATAGGTATTATACAAGAATTTTTGGTTTTCCCATCTTCAAATAATAATGAAGTGAATTGTATGTTAACTTGCTTCTGCTCAACACTTTTTATACAATAAAATCTGAAGGTAGTAAAAAATAAATCCAAAAACTTTTCTGAAGTTGCAAAATTGTTAAACTTCAAGTAGACTTCAAACTACTAGTCACGAACCAAAAATCTACTAGTGCATTAACAGCACTGCGCATGTCAGTAATCAAAATTCTTCCAAGAGTTGGGAACTCTTAGAACGGTTCGAAATCAATTCGAAACCGTTCTACGAACAGCGGATTACAAATTTCGAACCGTTCGAATTTGCACTACGAACACCAAATAACGAATGCGCATGCGTCGTTCAATTCGAAACGATTTCGAACTATACTACGAACAAACCTATTAGTTTACCATCTTGTACAACTTCATCAGTGAAGTCTGTTTTCACATCTTGTGAATGCAGAATGTCTACCTTCGCACAAAGGTTCTCTGTTCCTAACAATAATTCAACTTCAGCCCTGCTAATCCTTCCTACTGGCAACTCTTGCACTCCAAGATCAGTCCAGTATGTTAAAGTTCAATGGTATTTATATGTATCTACATTTTCAGTTTTATCTGATTAATATGATCAAAATATTTGTCATTAAAATGTCACATGTGTCACTGTCACAAGAGGATATAACCATGTCGTTGACATATCTGTGAAATTTAAGTGAAATTTAATTCAGTATTCTCGTGTTACTTCGTATACGCTATACTAATGTTAGTGATAATTAAATATAATGGCAGCATCATTTATTTGAGGTGAATTACTATTTAAGGTAAGCAAATATATGTATAATACGAGTACTATACTTCATTTCACATGAGAAAATACCAGATGGCGCATGAGAGCCGACCATTTTTACATGCATTAGATAAATAATTTAAATTCGTGAAACCAAATTCTAAATATTTAAAAATGAACCATACCTGAGTATTAAAAATTATAAAGTCGAATTCAAAAACATGGTGAAGTATTTCGTAATTCTATTGATTTCATTTGATAACTTACAGCTAACAGGTGATATATTTCGTGTTTGTGAACTAGGTATGCATTCTGGCCAATCGGAGAACAGAATTTATTTCCGTATCCAAACCAGTACAATTTTCTTACGAGAAATGACCTGTATAGCTAGTTTCAGACTATAAATAGCAGATGACGCTTAAGAGCCGACCGGTTTTATATGAATTAAATAAATAATTTATGGTGTCGCGTGGTCGCGTGCCTGAGTGTCTGGTCGCGAAAAGAAAAGAAATATTTCTAATTTTAAATGACCCAAAATTGACCCCTGTGATGCACTCTCCACGAGAACAATGAGTGTCCGTGAGGTGACGCTTGGTAAACGCCTGCACGGTACAAATGTCATCATCATTACCGAAATTTGTGTACAAAGCAGGTTTTGGTACATCTAACAATGGATAATACGTCGTAATAAATGTATTTTTTTCTTAATCGTGAAACCAAACTTTGATCCATAGTACATACTTTTTTGTTTCTAAAAATTTTCACTACCTGAATATTAAAAATTACAAAGCCAAAATCAAAAATGTGAGTCAATATTACGCATTCTGTCGATTATATATATTTAACAGCTGACATCTAATGCTATTGTGAACTCGGTGAAAATTTGTGTGATTGTGATTTGTGCGCACTTGTCACTTTGACAAGAAAAATGTATTAACCTATTTTGTTTTTGAACTATTAAAAGCAGTTCAAAATCAGTATAAACCAAACATTGAAATTGTCAAAGTGACAAGCGCACGTGTCTGCTTACGGCCTATAGGCGTTGCGCCAGCTCCAGCGTTTACGTCGCCCCGGACAAAAAGACAAATTGCCGCCCCTAAACATATACATACAGGATGGACCATATAAGATTTGCAGTTTGATTTTGCTATAAATAAAAATCTGATGTGGCCAGCACATAACCTCTCGCCGTATATTTTACCTGGCTGTATGCATAAAGCAAAGAATATTTTTATAAATACAAATAATATATTCATATAAATCTATGACGTATAAACTTCTTTATTATTCAATAATAGCATGTCTCAACATGAAGATATTTTACCATAAATTATGTTACAATAAATTACAAAGTAGAGTTTACCATATATAAATATTAGGCTGGTAACAGCAATTTTCAATTCGAACAACGTTGTTTACTTTCTCTTCATATTCTTCTAGTAAAAACATTAATTTTGGGCGGTCTAAAATGTATATATATGGATTGTGCATCTATTCTTACATATCTTCTTTTACATTTTATTTTTTCATACATGTTATATCTAAATAACACTAATTCCCTTTAATAAAGTGACGGATAGATTGCACTCCGATTATTCTTATATCGATGTGTAATTTTGTCAATATTTACAACTTACTTGAGAAGAATTTGATAGCTTTTTCGCAATTCAAAGTTACTCTAGTCTATAGTACTGGTGTACATTGTCCCATAATGTTTGAAACAAATTTAAGTCCTTCAACCTAGACTTGTCATCTCCATAATAGTCACAGATCAAGAACTAAGGGATTCTCCAAGTACATTTTTAATACATTACTCATTATTTCTGACACTGACATTTATCTGTCAGTTACAAATAATTTAAATTATCAACTATTTTTCATGGCATTCTTTCGGCTGTCAAATTTATTACAACAGATTATTTTATATATTATACTTCTTTTATCTCTAAATCTATGGAATATATAATAAAATATTTAAATGTATCAGATAGAGAATTTAATTTTCTTTAATATTACCACGAAAAATTTTCAAAAAATAATATTTAGAAGATTTTTTTTCAAGAATCTTCTACTTCCGGTTGTCCAATTATTACCAAAACCTTTTCAGATCTTCCCATGAATGTCCGATTGGGAAATACGTTGTTAAACAAATTTTAAGTCTTATAGTTTTTGAGTAACCGTCCTTCCAACATCCCACACACACACATCCACACACACACACACACACACACACACACACACACACACACACACACACACACACACACACACACACACACACAGACATCATCGTAAAAATGTTAAAATCGGATTGTAGGGACCTTAAAACATGCTTATTCAATAAAATCTGGATATGCGATTTTTAGCATGAATGCAATACCTCTCTTAGCGAGAGGTAAAAAACTAATATATTTTTTTTTCATTCGGGGTTTTTTATTCGAAAGTACAATCCTTGCGGTTAATTATGGAACACTAATGGCCAGTTGCACCGCTTATAGTTAAATTTTAACTACTGGTTAAATTGACAAAATCGTATCGAAACGAAATGTCAAATGAGTTATTAAATATTACTGTCAAAATTTCGATACGCACTTTTTTTGTTAACCTGTAGTTTAGATTTTAACTATAAACGGTGCAAATGGCCATAATTCATTTAAATGACTTCCTCGGCTAGCCTTGCAGTAGCCCATACGACCAATCCAATTTTTCAGTACATTTTCGACAGTATGGAGCTGTATTTTACCGATGACTGCACTATTTTCTTTTTTTCAGTGTCTCAATCGACGCTAGGTGATTAGCGTAACACTCATCCTTAACAGCTCCCCACAAATAATAGTCCAACGGGGTCAAATCGCAGATGCGCGGTGGCCAATGCACATCGCCAAAACGGCTAATAATGCGATTTTCAAAGTTACCACGCAAAAGATCGATTGTTTCACGGCTTGTGTGGCACGGCGCGTCACCCTGTTGAAACCAAATGTTGTCCAGATCCATATCTTCGAAAATGGGCCACAAATAATCAGTTATCATTGCACGGTACCGCTCACCGTTCACGGTAACACATTTGCCTTCCGCATTTTCGAAGAAAAATGGCCCAATGATATCGCCGGCCCAAAAACCACACCAAACAGTGCATCGTTCAGGGTGCGTTGGCTTTTCAGCAGTAGAGTGTTACGGTAATCACCCAGCGTCGATTGAGGCACTGAAAAAAGAAATTAGTACAGTAATCGATAAAATACAGCTCCATACTGTCGAAAACGTACTGAAAAATTAGTTTGATTGTATGGGCTACTTCAAGGCCAGCCGAAGAAGTCATTTGAATGAAATAGTGTTCCATAATTAACCGCAAGGATTAAACTTTCGAATAAAAAACCCGAATGAAAAAAAAATATTAGTTTTTATTTATAGCAAAATCAAACTGCTAAACCTATATAGTCCATCCGTTATTAAAATTATATATCTTTTATTTAAAATAAAAATCAAATGGTTTTAAATTAAAATAAAAACGTATGTTTAGAAAGAAACATGAAACATAATTAACATTCAAATAGGACAAAACAATAATTGAAAAGTACCTGCAGGTGCGTGAACTTGGCAGCAACATGTTTAAAAAAATTAATACAAATGCACTTAATCGATTGTATTTCGTTTGTATTTCATTGTATTTTACTAAATATTATTTGTATTGCGCAATGAACGTTAATAAATTGCATTTTATTTTTATTCTGCCAAGTTCACGCTAGCAGCAAAGTTTACGTAATTTTTTTTAAAAATTTCACAGATCGTTTGTATTTCGTTTGTATTTGATTGTATTTCTAATAAAAATTTTGAAAAAAATTTCTACCGAAAGATATGGCAATTTAATTTTTATACTGCCAAGTTCACGCTAGCAGCAAAGTTTACGTAATTCCTTTTAAAAATTGCACAGATCGTTTGTATTTCGTTTGTATTCCATTGTATTTCTAATAAAAATTTTGAAAAAAAAAACTACGGGTAGTTATGACAATATCAGTTTTATGCTGCCAAATTGACGCTATCTACTTCACGTATTTTTTGCAAATTTCACAATTTCTTTTTTGTTTGTATTCGAATGAAATTCTAGTGAAATTTATGCAAAAAAATTGCACAGACCCAGCAAACACATGTACGGGCTGAACAGTGACTTTATTGTACAGGGGTAGTTAACAGGACCCCTAGATTCCTAATTAAATATATTTTGAAGTGTTACAAATAAACAATTTTTAATAATAAATTATTTTATCTGCTAAGATTAGATCGTCTGACGATTAAGGATAACTGGCAACACCCCTATGGGTTAGCCAACAATTCTATTGTGCTGGGGAGGTTAACAGGACCCTGGCTTCCTTATTAAATATATTATGAAGTGTTACAAATAAACAATTTTTAATAATAAATTATTTCATCTGCTAAGATTTGATCTTCTTATTATTAAGTATAACTGACAACACCCCTACGGGATAGTCAGCAATTCTATTGTACTGGGGAGGTTAACAGGACCCCAGATTCCTTATTAAATATATTTTCAAGGGATACAAATAAACAATTTTTAATAATAAATAATTTCATCTAAGATTATAGGTACTTCTGACGATTAACGGTAACTGACAACACCCCTACGGGTTAGCTAGCAATTCTATTGTGCTGGGGAGGTTAATAGGACACTAGCTTCCTTATTGAATATATTTTCAAGGGATACAAATAAACAATTTGTAATAATAAATTAATTCATCCGCGAAGAATATAATTCTGAAGATTAAAGGTAACTAATAACAACACCCCTATGGGTTATCCAGAAATTCTATTGTGTTGAGGTTGGTTAACAGGACATTTGGCTTTCTAATTAAATATATTTTGATGTGTTACAAATAAACAATTTTTATTTTATTGTGCTCTGGAGGTTAAAAGGACCCTAGCTTCCTTACCAAACATTTTTTCAATGGAGAAAAATAAACAATTTTTAATAATAAATTATTTCATCCGCGAAGAATAAAATTCTGACTATTAAGGGTAACTGACAACACCCCTACGGGATTGTCAGCAATTCTATTGTACTGGGGAGGTTAACAGGACCCCAGATTCCTTATTAAATATATTTTCAAGGGATACAAATAAACAGTTTTTAAATTCAGAATTCGAATGTCTCGTTATTTTTGACTTTTGACAATTAATACAACATTTTGTCCATTCTTTTATATCGCGTTTCATATTTTTTCCATACGAATCTCGAACCTATTAGGTTTTGAGATGTTTTAATACCGGGATGAGAGAAGGAGTGTAATTTTTCGAAAATAACTTTTTTAATGTTTTTTGGAATAAATGGTCTTAGTTTACCTGTTGAAAAATCACATTTTAGAGTTGTATTCGAGTTGGGTAAGGGTATGTCTTTGAATTTAAGATTTGTATCATTATTTTTTAGAATGGATTGTAAATCTTGGTCGGTTATTTGTTCTTTTGCTATCATTTTGTAGTCAATTTTGTCTATTAATTCAATGTTACTTAATGTTGAGACGTGACAAAACGTCAGCTACTATGTTTTTGTTCTCTGAAATGTGTTTAATTTTGTTTGTGAACTGTAGTATGAAATCTAACTGCCTCAATTCGCGTGGTGAGCATGTATTTGAATTTTTGGCTAGAGAGTATGTTAGTGGTTTATGATCAGTGAAAACTGTGAACTCTCTGCCTTCAAGAAAATATCAAAAAAAATTAATGGTTGAATAAATTGCTAGTAATTCACGACTGAATGTACTATATTGTTGTTCAGTCGTAGTTAGCGTACGTGAGAAGAATGCGATAGGTTTCCATTCATTCTCTATTGATTGTTGTAATACACCTCCTATAACTGTATCTGTGCGAACACGCAGTTCCGTTGAAGACCAGTATAGAGTTCTCAAGATCAGTGACTGACTGGAGAGAATTGGTCAGTGGAGTTCCATTAGTGGAGTTGGACAGTTCAAGTGGTGGTGTTAAATAAATGGTGATATAAATAAATAGTCTAAATAGTTAGTGACATAAATATCGCGTATACAATTTGCAGAAGACCGGCAGTCTAAGATTGGAACGCATGGTGAAATAAATAACGTGGAAACAATTACTCTTATGTTATTGTTGAAATAAATAATCCTAATAGTCCGCGAGCCAGCAACAGATTTTCATGACCAAGTTTCTCTCGGGCGATAACTTGTAAAATGCTTCAGAGAGTTGGTATCATAAGCTCCGTGAACGTCAGCTGCGGTTCGGTGGGTGGGTTAAGCAGCGGTAGCCTCCCACGCACGTTGAAAAAAAAATTAATCATTTCCTCTCGATTGAAAATTTTTCAAATTATAGGTAATCCAATATCTTATAGTAAAAAAAAGTCAACTGACTATAAAGAGGTGGATAATACATCAGCTGGTCACACGAACATGATAAAAAATTATATATGTTTAGTCATTTCTTCTTAATTGAAAACTTATTAACTATTCGTAAAAATTATCATCTAGCGGGACACGGCACCGTACTTCCTACACAGAAAAACAATTTTTAGCTGTATCATAGCGAATGTTATCGCCGCTTTACGGCTTTGCCGTCAAAATATAGAAAACCTTCTACAGCATCCGTAGAAGCATCGTCTTCTTTAACATTATTACCGTACGTGTATGGATTATGGATTAGCTCTTATTTAGCTTAATTTTTTCGACTATAATTTTTATTAATATAGTCTAACATTATGTTTATTTAATTATATAGTATTTGCCTCGTGCACGACTTTACTAATAGCATGCGCACTCTCTTTCATCCAACGGACACGCTGCGTGTGGTATATATGGTATATATATATACAGAGTGTTTCCTTTAAAACAACCAGCGCTTTTTTGGGCGAACTAATGACTTTAGAGAAAAATGTTATATACAAAAAATTACCAGGAAAAAGGGCTTAATTTATGAGGAATAATAAATAAAAAATTCAACCAGTGGTTCTCAAACGGTAGAATAAAATTATATTTTTTTAAATGGCAACCTATATAAATTTTTTGTCCATTAGATAGAGAATTTTTTTCTGATTTCAACGATATAAATATGATATGGGGTTGTATAACAATTATTTCGAGAAAAATGATTAAAAATCAGAAATAATTCTACAATATTGAAGTAGGCTATGCAATAAACAAATGCAAACAAATGATACAGGTGACAGATAGTTTTGTTACTTACGTTATTAAGTTATTTTAGATATAAGAAAATAATATAAATACTATCGTAACCTAGGCAATAGTCGTATTAATAGTTGTTTATTGCATAGCCTACTTCAACATTGTAGAATTATTTCTGATTTGTAATATCATTTTTCTCGAAATAATTGTTATACAACCCAATATCCTGTATATATATATATATATATATATATATATATATATATATATATATATATATATATATATATATATATATATATATATCATGTTCGTGTGACCAGCTGACGTATTATCCACCACTTTATAGTCAGCTGACTTTTTTTTTCTTTAAGGTATTGGATTAGCTATAATTTGATAAATTTTCAATCGGGAGGAAATGATTAAAATTCATTTTTTTAACGTGCGTGGGAGGCTACCGCTGCTTAACCCACCCACCGAATCGCAGCTGACGTTCACGGAGCTTCATAATACAACTCTCTGAAGCATTTTACAAGTTATCGTCCAAGAGGAAATGATTGACCAAATTTGTACCCTGGCTCGCGGACTATAATGTTTAATAATATTGTTAGGCTTAAATAATATTTAATATTTTTTTAATCATAGTAATCGTTATTCTTATTTTTATCTTAATTAATTATCGTTTAATAAACATTTAATTTAATTATTATTTTTTCATTGATTTTTACATTTCACCCATATATAAATAAACGTTATAGTATAATCTGTTCCACTTATCAATTCAGTATTGGAGAGAATAGGGCATAGTTTTGAATTCTGATTGGCTGAAATTGTTTTCAAGTTTATGCAATATAATATCACACTAGTATCAGTGTACATAACACCTCGTGTCAGTTTTATGTGCAATGTCAAGTATCATCTTTATCCGATTTGGAAAGCAGGTAGAATTTTCATATTTCGTACATACTGACTATAATATACAAAGTTTTGATGGCATTATAATACTTTTTTAATATTTTAATAAAATGTCAGATGACAGCAGTTGAATACCGCCATTTTTTAATTTCGGCTGTATAAAACTGGCGCTGATGCGAGCGCCATCTACTGAATTGGTAAGACGGAGCAGGGTGTATTTATTGTATATGAAACTTTATAGAAAAAATTAACAATACGTGTCTCTCATTTTTTCATGTAGCTTAATGTATAAAATTTTCAAATATTGTGATACTATCCTGTTATGTTACTAGTATTCTAAACTCATTACAATTATTATAGTTTTTGCCATTATTATTATTATTATTATTATTATTATTATTATTAATGTTATTAATATAAATGGTAATGTCTTGAGCAAAACACGACAAAATCAAAAGTGGCCAGCCCTGGGTACAACTAACCGACATATCTAAAATTGTGATAAAAAGGCGCAAGTACTACTATTTCACGTATGCTTATTGTAATTATTCTGCTAACATTGCAAAATTGTCTGAAAAATAATATTTATAGGATGTAAATACAGTTAGGTACATATTATATTTAGTAAAGTTGTCTCTTACTACTGTGTTATATACAATAGAGTAATGAAAAAGAAGTATTACAATGATCCTTATTATAATAATAATACAAGTACAGTTTGTGTAATCGAGGCGTAAGTGAGTTACGCAAAGTACGAACATTACAAATGGACATTGTAATACGTGTTTTTCATACTATTTTTCCTATTACGCATTAATTTAAATTTATTTTAAAATGATGATTGGAAGAATGAGTATTAAAATATCAAGGATGGTAAATGGTAACGATAGTTTCAATAAACATTTGAAATTTAATTTATTTTGCATTTTGACAACAGTTATTTAGAAGTTAGGTTACAGTTAAAATTTATATTTATTATGTTATGAACCTACAAGTAAATACATTGTACTTTAATTTAAAAGAGTACTTAATTTTTTGTTGTAATTATTTTACATGAATAATGACAGGTTATGACAACTAAAATCAACCAAAATGAAATATATGTATTTGACACTTAGATTATGTTACCAACTTCACAAATAAAAATACATAAAAAAAATGAACAAAATTGTTCATTGTAACACTGTTTTGGCAAAAACAGTTGTACAAAATTCACTTTGTTAACGCGAAATAGGAAAGATATTTATTTATTTATGCTTATTTACCTTGTTTACAAAAAAAAAATCTGTTCTGGCCAGCACATTACCTCTCGCCACTTCCGTTTTTTGATAGATAAATATGTACATGCATGTCAAATGTCAGAATTTTTCATTAAAAATTTCAAGATTTTCTAAATTCACGTAGTTAATTTGTCACCAGGAGTGTGGAATTTAAATGTCGAGGAAAATCAGCCACATGGAATTGGAAAATCACTAAATTTAGAATGAAAAATTATGATATTTGACATCTATGTACATAATTACTAGCTATTATTCTGACACGGGCCCCCATATCTGCTTGTCAAGGCCAACAGAGTGACATGACTGCTCGCCTCCTTTGTATTTAACATTTCCTGTATACTCTGCACCGAAAATTCTACTTACATGTATTCTTTATATTAAGATTTTTTAATTTCAAATGCATTCTATGAAGAAATTTTGTCCTCTTCTAATATTTCGAAATGTTTCCAATTCATTGTCGGGATTGACAGTAGTTTTGAAGGATATGTAATATACCTATAATTTTAAATATTTAACTATTATTACAATAAAAAATAATATATTGTATGTTCTTCCCAGAAAATATCTTCAGCAATGTCTTTGGATTTTTGACGCTGATATTTATCTGTCAGGTTACAAACATTTTAATATTTCAATTGGTTTCCATGACATTATTTGGACTGTGAGATTTATTACAACAGATTATTGTATACCTTATATTTCTTTGTCTCTAAATCTATAAACGATATAATAAAATATTTATATATATCAGATGGAGAATTTACTCTTATTAATAAGCAAGAACAAAATATTTAAAAAAATAATACTCGTATTTAGAAGATTTTTTTAAGAATCTACTACTTCCGGTTTTCAATTATTACCAAAGCCTTTTCAGATCTTCCAAGTAATGTCCGATTGAGATATACGTAGTTAAACAGATAAAAATTCTGAAAAGGTACCCGCATGCAACATATATACCATGCTCTAAAAAAATTATCTGGGGCCTGTTTCATAAAAATTATTAGACTAATAAATTTAGTGAATGTCTAATAATATTAGTTAATATTATTATGTTTTGTTTCATAAAAACATTAACTTATAATATTAGTTATTAGTGTAGAACAACAAAATATTAACTAATTTTATAAGACAAAAACGGAATCATAAAATAAAAAGACTAATAAATTATTCTAATAAAAACGAACTAATAATATTAGCGCTTTGACATTAATAAAATAATATATTAGTGAATATTGTGTATGTAATTGTAGTGGAAATTGGAGATACAAATAAAAATGTTTGATTCAGACACAAGTAATGAAGAAGAAATTATAGTAAGAAGACGCACAATATTTCGGCAAAGACTTTCTAATCAAAATTTGGAAAACACATTAATTTAACGAAAGGCTTAATTTCGAAAAATTTGGGTACGTCTTGGACAAAATAAATTATGTACTAAAATATAAAATAAATCGAAACGTAAAATCTTTTACATTTGGCACGAGTCATATGACCACCGCGCGGACTCTGACTTCGCATTACGCTTTTCTTTTTGAACCTTTCGAAATTCTTTCAGAAAATTGTCCAAATAACTGATATTTTAATTCTAATATTTTTCTTAAAAAAATTGTACTTTTACTTTCTTCTCGTCTCTTTTACCAACTGCTTTCGACATTTTTAAATCAAAACACAAAAGACTGTAATTGAAATAAGTATATGTCAAAGTTTGGTGAAAATTTTAATACAGATAATAATAAATGTTTGGTTGTCATAGATATGAATTCACTAATAATATTAGTTAATAAATTTATGAGTAATGTTTAAATATATATGAAACAAAAAATATTAGTTTAATATTATCATTTTATTAGTCTAATATTATTAGAAATTTTTATGAAACAGGCCCCAAGGAAAAATTTGCGATAAATTGGGTATATATATATATATATATATATATATATATATATATATATATATATATATATATATATATATATATATATATATACAGGCAATTAATCAGAGAAAAAAATAAAGCGCGACGATTATGGCAAAGAACACACAACAGAATATACAAACAGGATTTAAACCGACTTACACATTTAGTACATAACAATCGAATAAACACATATCAAATATATCTATCGGAAATCAAGCCAGGCGATACAAAAATGTGGCAGGAAACAAAAAGAATAACTGGGCAACCCACAATTATTCCTCCACTCAAAATTAATAATACTTGCTACCAAACTGACAACGAAAAATGCAATATCTTTGCCAACACATATGAAGAAGTATTCACATCCAACAATAATAATCCGCCAGAAGAACTAGAAAATAACAACCAACCAACTCTCATAACCACTGAAATCAAGATAATATCACCAGCAGAACTAAAAAACCTAATAAATAAATTAATAAAAAGAAAATCCCCCGGTCACGACACAATCACGAATACTATCTTAAAAAATCTACCCCGTAAAGCACTGGCTTATCTCTCGTCCATCTTAAACTTCTGCTTAGCAATAGGATATTTCCCGGACACATGGAAACACGCCCAGATAATAGTGTTCCACAAACCCGGTAAAAACAAGAATGACCCACTAAGTTATAGACCAATTAGCCTATTACCAACCATCTCAAAACTATTCGAAAAAACTATAAAAGCAAGATTGGACACCGCACTTACAACTTCTAACATTATACCACCTTTTCAGTTTGGATTCAAACGTAACCATTCCACAAATCATCAACTTCTAAGAATCACAGAGTACATCGTCAAAGGATTCGAAGAAAAAAAATATACAATAGCTGCATTTCTCGACCTAGCGCAAGCGTTTGATAAAGTGTGGCATGATGGGCTCCTCCATAAACTAAAAAAAATCAACTTCCCTTCTTACTTATACCACATAATTAAATCATTTATTTCAAATAGAACCTTCCAAGTAAAAATCAATCAAACTCTCTCTGAAACCAAACAAATCAAAAGCGGCGTACCACAGGGTAGTATACTAGGACCAACACTCTTTAACATTTTTGTATATGATATTCCATTAACCGATAACATGTGCTTAGCAATGTTCGCGGACGACACAGCAATACTAGGACAGCATGAAAACCCATCAATAGCCAGCCATATATATATATATATATATATATACAGTGTGTTAATTAAAAACCTGGCCATAGGCGTTTAACATAGGATATCAGTTTTTCCTTGCGCAAAAGTTCCCAAATTCTTTTAGACAAAAATACTTCAAATAAATGTTATAGAGAATTAAATTCTGCACCCGAATTAATAATAAGATTTTATTTTTGACATTTAATAACCGAGAAAATCAATTTTAAAGTTTTTTTAAAGATTGCTGATTTATAGCGATAGCCATGCAACTCAAACAAAATTTGTCCAACATTTTATAATCTGAAGCTTTTCTTCATGAGAAAACTGTTCCATACTTTCAAAGAAATATTTTATTGAACTAAAATCACAAAATACTTTTTTTGACAGTTAAGATGGCATACAATTGTTCGTAATTTTGTTTGAGTTCCATGGCTACCGCTATAAATCAGCTGTCTCCATAAAAATTTAAAATTGATTTTCTCGGTTATGAAGTGTCAAAAATTATGTCTTATTAATAATTTGGGTGCAGAATTTGATTCTCTACAACATTTATTTGAAGTATTTTTGTCTAAAATAATTTGGGAACTTTTGCGCAAACAAAAACTGATTTCCCATGTTAAACGCCTATGGCCAGGTTTTTAATTAACACACTGTATATATATATATATACAGGCTGGTGACCGCGACCCCGGAACATAGAACTTTAAAATGTAAAATCATACTTTCTTAATTTCCTGTTTCCCTAAATATTTTAGGTAAAAATGCTTCAAATAAAAGTTGTAGAGCATAAAATTCTATAACAAAATTAATTTTACATGCTCTATAATGGCAGAAATTAAACATGAAGATATGAAAAATTAACTCAAAAATAGGGATAGTCATGGAAATAAAACAAAATTACAGTTTTCCAAATCTGTTACAGTATTAATGTTCTCATGTTCATAAACGAAGCTATTGTAAAATACAACTTCACATTATTGTAAGTTATCACACCAAATGTGTACTACATTGTTGTAATATTGACTCAATTTACAGCATCCTGAAGAAGGATTAAAATAAATCCGAAAGCTTGATGAAATAAACCAGAACGAACTAAACTTATTGCCGTTTCACTGACTCCCCACAAAATTACTACTATATATATATATTTATTTGGGAAGTATACAGGGTGTAAACGGAACTAGGGAACGCGATTTTTCTCGGAAGTTATTAGAGATACAAAAAAATCTTTCAAATAAATTTTTTTGTGTTTCTAGCAAGCTAATTAAATTAATCTAAATCAAAAAAAAAATTAATTTTCGGAGATATACGTATTTTTGACTTTTTTTTAAGTTAAATGTTTATTGCCAGGTCAACAATTACATATGTTATACATAGCATTGATAATTTATTACATGCACTTGAGTAGGGACGGTGCTAGGACTACACCCCCTTGTCACTAGTTATACATATTATTTTTTTTACATTTTATATTAGATTATACCTATTTAATATTATTCTAACTCATCTTCAGATTCGGAGAGGAGGAGATCTTGTGGTAGTCTTCTTTTTAGTCTTCTATTTTTGCTTTTTTGTCCGAGGTCGTAGTGTTCGGCGCCCTCGCATGTTGTTAATTTGTCGAAATTTTTTTTTGCTATTTTCTTGATGTGCTCTTTTATTGTTGGTATTTTAAGTTCTTTGTGTAGCTGTGCATATCTTGTGAACCATGGTGCGTTTAATGCTATACGAATTATTTTATTTTGAAATTTTTGAATTTTTTCAATTTGGTTTATTGAAGCTCCGCCCCAAATTGGGCATGCATATGTTACTATTGGTCTTAATATTGCCATATATATTAGTTTAGTGCATTCTGCTTTTATGTGTGATTTTCGGTTAATAATTGGATATAATATGCCTAATCTCTTGTTAGCTTCTTTCAGTTTTTTATTAATGTGTATTGTCCATGTAAGCTTTTTGTCCATACGTACTCCAAGGTATTTAATTGCTGTGTGATTTGCATTCCATTCGATTTGCGTATTATTAATGATCAGTTTTGGCGGATCTTGTCCTCTTCTTAGTGTAAACACCTTTGCTTCGCATTTGTTCGGGTTTAGTTTCAGCTGCCATTTTTGGAACCATTCGGTTAATTCGTCTAAGGCTGTTTGGACTTGGTTTCTGGCTATTGATGGGTTTTCATGCTGTCCTAGTATTGCTGTGTCGTCCGCGAACATTGCTAAGCACATGTTATCGGTTAATGGAATATCATATACAAAAATGTTAAAGAGTGTTGGTCCTAGTATACTACCCTGTGGTACGCCGCTTTTGATTTGTTTGGTTTCAGAGAGAGTTTGATTGATTTTTACTTGGAAGGTTCTATTTGAAATAAATGATTTAATTATGTGGTATAAGTAAGAAGGGACGTTGATTTTTTTTAGTTTATGGAGGAGCCCATCATGCCACACTTTATCAAACGCTTGCGCTAGGTCGAGAAATGCAGCTATTGTATATTTTTTTTCTTCGAATCCTTTGACGATGTACTCTGTAGCAAGTATTATTAATTTTGAGTGGAGGAATAATTGTGGGTTGCCCAGTTATTCTTTTTGTTGCCTGCCACATTTTTGTATCGCCTGGCTTGATTTCCGATAGATATATTTGATATGTGTTTATTCGATTGTTATGTACTAAATGTGTAAGTCGGTTTAAATCCTGTTTGTATATTCTGTTGTGTGTTCTTTGCCATAATCGTCGCGCTTTATTTTTTTCTCTGATTAATTGTAGTATTTGCTGCGGAGTCGCATACTGATGTTTCTTTTTCGTATTTATTTGGCTGGCTGCGTTTACTGCATCAATTATACATTCGGTGTATTGTTTTATTTCACTGTCTACGTCTTCTTTAGTTGTGAGTTTACTTGGGTTAGTAAGCGTTTTTAATAGTTCGGTCTGGAATGTTTTCCAGTCGATTTTTTTGATACTGCTGGTTCTATGATTCGTCATTGTGGGTTGTTTTTGAAGGGTGATGATTACAGGTAGATGATCGAAATCTAATTCATGAATAACTATTTGGTCAGTTACTCGGTTAATATTCCTCAGTAACATTATGTCTAGTATATCTGATTGATGTCGTATATTGTACGGGTAGTGAGTTGGTTCCTGGGGTGCGACGATTTGGATGGCGTGATTTCGAATGATTTCATCTAGTTGCGATCCTTTGGGATTGTTTTTTCTGCATCCCCATTGGGTATTTTTACTATTGAGATCACCAAGTAGTAATGTCGGACCGTTGTCACTGAAGAGAGTCGTAAAGTCTTCTTTTATAAGTCGACGGTTTGGTTGTTGGTAGCCTGCTATTACTTTGAGTTTTTCACAGTTGAGTTCTACCATTAATGAAATGGCTTCAAGTGTTGCTAACTGTGTGTTTAGTAATTCGTAATGTTTTATTGATTTTTTAATTATTATGGCGACTCCTCCAGATGCCCAGAGTGCTGCTCTGTCGTTTCTATATATTGCGTAATTTGTGATTTTGAATGGTTCGTTAGGTATTAGGTGCGTTTCTGTGATGCATGCTATGTCTATATCGTATCTATAGAGAAAATCTACAAATGTTGGTCTTTTGGATTTGAGTCCATCGGCGTTCCAGTTTAGGAGTTTCAGATGTTGTATTTGCTTTTGATTAGTCATTTTTATTTCAAAAGTGCTGTGAAGAGTGATGAGATAAATGATTTTATTGTTTCTAAATGGGGCTTTATTAGTTCTGTTATAAATTGTATTATTGTGGACACGATGGATTTATTTTCTTGGGGCTGCGGATTAGTGTTTGAGGGTGTGTCGTTTTTGAGGGTTGAGGAGTAGGATCTTGTGGGTGGTTGGGTATACGGTTGCTGGGAGGGAGTATTTTGCGATAGGGTTGGGTTTTCTTGTGGTCTAGTGTGACGGCCTGCTTGTCTCAGCAGTAGATCTTTATAGTGTTTGCATCCTTTATAATTGGCTAGTTGGATGGTTTTCTCCGCAGTTTATACAGGTGGCTGGGATACTCTTCGGTTTTTTGCATTGTGTGAAGTGGTGGTTTTACGTGCATTTATGGCATCTTGGTGGCATCTTACAGTAGTTTTTCGTGTGTCCGAAGCTTTGGCAGTTGGTACATTGTGGAATTCCTTTAGCTTTATGTCTAAGTTCTACTGTTACGATGCAATTGTATAGATGTCTTATGTTAAATATTTCCATTGGCTTTATCATTTTTCGTTATGTCTAGAACGCAGACTGGGATTGGATCCTTATATTTGTTTAACAGTCGTACTACTTTTGTGACCGGATAGTTGGTTTGTAGTTTTTTTTTTTATTTCTAATTATGGTCCTGACTATCGTCATGCGACCTTTATTACAAATGAGTACATCTAGAGATTTATGTTACAATCTATTAGGAATTTAATTATTTCATTGTGATGTTTTTCTGGTTCCTTGAGGGTGTTTATCAGCGTCTTCTTCGTTCGTTGTTGTAGTAATATTCTATGCTGGTCGTATTTTGTGCAATGGTTGACTATATGTTCCATGGTTTCAGGTGTGTTACATGTCTGACAGTCGGGTGAATCACAGATTTTTATTTTATGTTTTAAATAGTTAGTTTTTCCATGTCCAATTCTCATTCTTATTATATTCTTTATGTTTTTTCTGCTACTTTGGAGGTTTTTGTACCATGTTTTTCTTTGTATTGTGGGTTGCAGATCGTAATACCATTTTCCTTTTGTTTGTGCGTCACTGTTGTATTGTTCTTGCCATTCATTAATAGTATTTATTTTAATTATGTTGAGTATGTCTGTACTTGGTATTTTTATTTCTGTTATCGGTTGTTGTACATCTTTTGCTGCTGCGTCTGCCATCTCATTTCCTAGTAGTCCTATATGTCCTGATATCCATTGTAATTTGATGTTCATTCCCTTCTTGGTTTGATCTTCTATTTGGAGGTATATGTCATTAGCTATTTTATTTTTTATTAGTAGGTTGTTCGTAGTTTGTAGTATTTGTAGGGCAGTTTTCGAATCTGACAGTATCACGTAGTTTTGGTCTTTGTTATTTTGTATATAGTAGAGTGCCAGTTCTATTCCTTTTAATTCTGCTGTTGTTATTGTTGCTTCGTTAGGTAATCTTATTTCTGCTGTTCTATTTTCTGTTTTATTGTAGCATGCTGCACCTACGTATTCATGATATTTGGATCCGTCTGTGTATAAATGAGTGTAATTCTTGTACTCTGTTGTAATGTATTTTATTACATCTTGTTTTAATACATCTGGATGCGCATCTTTTTTTGTAGTATAATTTGGTATTCCTAAACATATTTGCAGTTTTCTTCTAAAGGGCGGGAATTCTGTTGTGAACGGGATATGCTTTGTTGTAATGGTTTTCTCTAAAAGTGGTAGTATTGTGCCTATTGTTGCTATGTCTTTCGGTATTTTTTTTTTTATTCCAATATGGTTTGTTTTGTACCATGTATCGTAGCTTGATAAGTTTTGTTTTCAATTGTTCTTTTTGTTGTGTGGTTTGTAGTTCTTCCAGTATTTCTGTCTCAGTTAAGGAGATGGGTACATTTTTTAGAAACTACTTGGAACGTATTATTGTTTGGTGACATGAATGAGAAATAATTAACATTGTGATTATCGTAGAATTCTGTTAGGGATCTGTAGTCTTCAATAGTGGTTAAGTTGATTTTAATCATATTAGCTCCATTTTGTTTTGTGGTAAATTGGCTTTTAGTTTAATGTCACGCAGTATTTCTATATAGTTGTTGTTTTCTCCAGCTGCAGCTAGGAAGATGGGTGGTATCTTGGCTTGGTTCTGTGGATTTACTTAGCTTGTTCCGGGAGCTTCTTCATTATCATTGAGGATATTGTATTTATTTTGCGTTGGGATGGTGTACTGGTATCTTTTGATCACGCTGTCTATCTCCTCTTCTGATGGCCGTTTTCGTGTTTGGGTGAGAAGAATTTCGTTAGATGTCATTGTTGGGTTCGTGAGCTGGGGGATCTCATGTTGTTGTAGGTGTTTTGTTATATAGTTTATAGTTAATTAATTATATTATTGCTGGTTATAATTCTAATTATTTGTGTGTAATTAATTAAATGCTTGAGGTTATATCACTGTTAGTTTGGTATGTAATCACTTGATAGTTGTCTGCTGTTAACACTCAACGCGTCCGTTCGCTATGAGCCACAGGCAACGACTGATATATATTTTTATACTATTTAGTAGGAAATAATTTTTGCTTTAAAAAAGTTTTTAAAGTTATACCTTCTAAACTTAATAAAATTCGAGATATTGAAGAAAATATTAAAATAGTTTTACTCGAAATTAAAGCAGGCTATGAAAACAAAATTATTGAGTTACGAAACATTTTAATTTACAAATGTACATCAAATTATTGTCTTACTGGTAACACTATAAAAATTGTTCAAAATTTTCACCGTTTTCTTGTATACAAAAATTGAGCCTTTTTAACAAATGTTGATTTACAGTATTATTAATTTTATTATTTAACAGCTTGTCTTATTCTGTGTTTTTATTCTTCAAGTGTAGTAACGTGCGTAACATAAACTTTGTTTTTGATGGCACCCCGCAGAAAGAAATCTAAGGGCGATAGATCGGGAGACCTTGCAGGCCACATTATAGGTCCTCTTGTTCCAATCCAGGCATTTGGAATTTTTTGATTTAAATAGTTTGTTTCCATAGCCAGCTTTAATTTCCAGTAAAATTATTTTAATATTTTCTTCAATATATCGAATACTATTAAGTTTAGAAGGTACACTCTCAAAACAGAAGTGTGAAAACATACCCAGATAGAGTCGTTTTTCACCCTTTGGCGAAGTAGACAATGCATCGCTCTTATTCACTAAATTTTACTTATTGAAAGATTAAATATGAAAGTTATCTTTAAGATTAATTTTAAATTAATAAATACATGAGTGGATTTTAATCATTATTATTTATATTTACCTTTTGTGATGAAAAAAGTATTCTTTGAAAGTGCATTTTTTCTCCATTAATTGATTAAATTATAATCTTTTTGTGGATATTTTACCCTTTCTACATTTAAATTTTGAACTTATAAAGATAAACATTGCTAAAGAAGGTTTAATTTTTATTTTTAAATTAGTTCTAATTGATGAAAATAAGCAAAATGTGTTTTTTCAAGGATTTACTTTCACTATATAAGATTGAAATTTAATAATAACGACATTAAAAATAACACTTACAGATATATTTTCTGCTAATTGTAAAATTAAAATATAATAATTAATTATTAATGTTTAATACTATTTATTTAATTTTACTTTTTTAGATTAACTTTTAGTATTAAAAAACGGTTTTTTTAAATAATTACTTATGCCCGATAGTAGTAGGATTTTCAAATTATGATCATCGTTACCAACATTTTTGAAGATATCAGTATAATTAAAACACTTAAAAAGTATCTTGTATTGTACATGGTAGGGTGTCTAGAAACATACAAACATAAATATTTAATAAAAAACATATTATTAGGTATTGTTCATACATATTTAATACATACATATATTTTCTATATATATTTGAAAATCAAAACTTAACAAAACTATTTTCAAAAATGTAAATTATACAAGAAACCCTAAGGAATGTTTTCAAGTCATTTGCATCAGGGAAATTAACAAAGATGCAACAGTTGGTATGACATCTTTGTTACTATTGTAAATAAATGTATCAAAAAAATTGAAAAATTTCATTAGCGTTTGCTCGTATTGAATATTGAAAACATAATGAAACTTGTAAAATAAATCAAAAGCTTTTAGAATTTCACTTGTACTTTATATTTATAATTTTCTTTTCTGAGATCAAATAATAGTTTGTTTCTGATTTAAGTAAAAATGGTTGGGCGTTCTTGTTTTTCTCTACGAAAGCCTCTAAATTTTCTGTTTCCTATAACAATTAGTTATGACTGTAACTAATGAATGTACACAAAAGCAAAAATTCACTTACATCTACAAAACAAAGAAAATGATCCAGACTCCATTTTGGGCCCACTTTTCTTGTGTTATGAGCTGGTAAAAGCAAACATAGGGCAACCAATGATTTCATTAATGTTATATATAACTTAAGGAACTTTTTTAAAGCAAAAATTATTTCCTACTAAATGGTATAACAAAAAATATACAGGGCGTACCACTTAAAAAAAAGTGAAAAATAGGTATATCTCCGAAAATTAAAATATTTTTTTTCTGATTTACATTAATTTATGTAGCTTACTAGGAACACTAATAATTTTATTTGAAAGATTTTTTTGTATCTCTTATAACTTCCGAGAAAAATCGCGTTCCCTAGTTCCGTTTACACCCTGTATACCTTTATACTATTATGTTGTAAAAAAATGTAACACTGAGCGTTAATGGGATAAACAATTCTTAACACAGGTTAAATTTGATATCAGACAATATTTATTTAAAATATTTCTCTAAAATAACAATTGTTGATTTATTTGAAAATTAAAATTTGGAATAACAAATACTTCATTAAAATAGCCTCTTATTGAGACTACTGTTCAGACCTTATTTGTTGATTCCTTGTATTAATATATTTATTATGTATGTATATGTATTTACAGGTTTGTGTTTTTTAAGGATTTGATTAAACTTTATATACAGACTGTTATTTAAGTAAGTGTACCACGCTTAACCGATGGTAGAACTAACCCCATAGATTGTAAATCTGGTAATAACTTTTGTTTTATATGTTTTCTACAAGAACTGGAGCCCCTTAAAACTGATCAATTACGTCGTCTGCAAAATCTTGGTTGGTAAGGATAATTGGTATTTTGAGATTATGAAATAAACAGAATAACAAATGTACGCCTATGCAAAAAACGTTTAATATCAATTTTGACAGTCAATATTTTTTTTCAGATAACACATTGATTTTTACTTTTTTTTTTACAAAATTTTGAACTCTGACGTAAGTGGTCAGTTTATAGAAAGCATGTAAAACAAAAATGATTGCCAAATTTACTATCCATTGGGTTAGTTCTATCATGGGTTAAGCATTGTAAACTTATTTAAATAACACCTGTATATTTGATAGTAGCTGTTTTATCATTAAACTGGGTAGATACATCACGATAATTTATTATTATAATTGAGAATAAAAAGTAACTAAATACAAATAGTTAACGAAATAGATTTGAAAATGAACCTATGCCACGGCAGAATCCCTTATTCTGACTACATTAGTAGATACAATATCATTTCGAGATCAAATGCAAATAATGTTTAGTTTATTTGATAATGATTTTGATAGGCATGGCAGGATGTACAGTATTTTTTTTTAACGATGTCCGATCAAGGTTATCTACGAATTGTATGAATGAAGGTTTTAGCTCCGCCCATTCTGTCAAATTCAAAACTAAGTCAAATTGTAAGTTTATTAGCAAATGTAAAACCAAATATGTGAAAAATAAGATACTGGCATAGTGTCAGTGACACTGACAGAAAATAACGTTATTCGTACGGCTATACAAGGTAATATATCTGAATTAATAAATGAACTTACGTTACAGCGAAAGTATTGTCAACACCGAGCATCATTTTAAAATGGAATGTCCTAATTTAATCGAAATAATATGAATTTTTGAAAGACAAGCGTGTTATATCCATCTTTATCGCTCACGCCCATAGTAATTGCATATAGGAGAGATGAGAGATAAATGTGTAACAATTTGTTAATTCGTTCATGATACAGATGACCTTGGTCGAACATCTTTCAAAAATTTTACTGTGCTTGCTTTATACATATAATGGATAAACAAACGAACATCGCATATCAACACAAAACAACACAACACGGCAAACAAATATGCTCCGACAGAACATTTCATTACACTCTCGATTTGAAAAATTTCAAGATTATGGAAGCAGAACTAAATTTCTCCAAACGTATGTTTCGTCAAATGTTACATATCAGGAATGAATGCAATAACACTTGGAAAATTTAAAAAAGGAAAAAGCAAAATTTAGCACTATGTATTTAAAAGTTCATTAAATTCTTTACATTTTATTTAACTTCCTACAGCAATTATATACAATCATTGGTATATAGACGACAAATAGAAGTCCGTATCGATGATGTTACCATAGAAAATATAGCTGATAAATCACAGCTGACTAGTCCGCCATTTTGGAGCCACTTGAATAATTGAATATCAGTGTTAATAATATATATTATCCACAATGATGGGTTGTTCTGCTTCAAATTGTTCAAATCATTTGAGAAATGGTTATAATTTTTACAGATAACTGTAATGGCGGCTGGTATAAACAGTGATTAAAGGTGAATAGCTAGCATTTGACTAGCATTGTTTTGTCTCTGTCCATCGTTTATAGATTATTTTAGAGAAAAATACTTCAAGTAATAGTTATAGAATTAATTAACGTCGGCTGTTTGACTGACATATCGAGTAATTCTTAATACCTCAAATAAAATACAAATAAAATCATAGGCCCGATATTTTCATAGCTGGTTAAAATGTTACGCAGTGTGTTAAATTAACTGTCAGTTGATACATGTGTGATTTTTAAAACTTATGCTATAGTATCCATGTTATATTTTGCATTTTAACTGACAATTAAGTTAGCAGACAGTTGAGCCAGAGATCAAAATACCGGGCCATAATGACAAATATTTAACAGATAATGGATATCCCAGCAGAAGTCTTGAAAATGCTGAAATGTTCTACGTGTGGCTATATACTATCACACGGACCGGTCTACTTGCAGCATAATGGGCAGGCAGCATGTGAGCTTTGCGTATCCTCAGAAAAGGCCTCGCGCAACGTACAGTATGAAGCGGTGGCGCAATTGCTGCGTTTTCCGTGTCGCTACCAACCTCAAGGATGTATGCAGACATTCCGCTTCACTGCCAATGCTGAGCAAGTGCACGAGGCTGATTGTGATTATCGGATATACCCATGCCCGCTCATGAAAAATTGTCCTTGGCAAGGAACCAAGTATGTATATATGTATGCTAAAAAAATTCCAATTTTCATTTTGAATTACCATTTTAATAAGAGTTTATTTTTATTTTCATATTTTTGAGAAGTAATGTGATGTAAATTCCAGGTACTCTTACTTAATAAACCGCAATAATAATATTTTGTAGTAAAGTACTCAAATATGTATAAATTTTATATTAGTTTACTGCAATATTTATATTATTTGCTTATAGTAATGTGTAATGTATTTGTAAATTTTAGGAACACATGTGCTCTCATTTTGACATCGGTTATTCAACTCTACAATTACAGTCATAGTGCCATCTCTTGGCATATCTTATATGCTGCATTCACCTTTTTTCTTTACAAAATAAATACAAAATTATATTATAATGTTTTTTTTTTACTTATGTAGTATAAAGTCTTCTAATCTGGACAGTAGTTTTCTTTCTCGTCGTGGCCTGGTCTCTTCTTTCTTTGGTGTCGTGGGTTGACATGAAATTTATTTTTCTTTGATCTCTTCTGGCTTCTCTTCCTGCATGAAAGGTTTCATATTGTAACGTTTTATTTATATGGGTGAAGTGTAAAAATCAGAGAAATGTTATTAATTAAAATAATACGTTTATTAAATGATAATAATAATAATAAATGAATAAATATTAAAAAGATAATAAAAATTACTAACACTATGATTAAATAATTATAAACATTAATTTAAGACTAAGAATATTATTAAATGCTTAAATACTAAGATTATTTATTTAAACAATATTTATATCACTATATTTATTTATATAACTACATTTATTTATGTTAACAAATCCTAGAATGTTTATTTATTTATGCATGGGGGAATAACTATGTATATTATTATGGTAAAGTTTATTTTAAATGTTCAAATATAAAACAATACTATCTAATGTCAGTAAAGTTTATTTCTAAATGTTCAAATTTATAATTTAATATATAATGTATTGTTCTCTGGATTACTTATTATAATTATTATGTAACTACAGTAAATTTTTTGAAAGATGTCCGATCAAGGTTGTCTACGAATTGTATAAATTCAGATTTTTGCTCCGCCCTTCATGACAAATTCAGTAGTGTCGTTTGCTTAGTTTTTATGAGGGTACGTAAGATACTACTGTTATTTTATTATTATAAAAATATATATTACAGGAAAAACATTCAAAATTCAAAAATAAGTCAACTAGTAAGTTTATAAGCAAATGTAAAACCAGATATGTTAAAAATAAGATACTGAAATGTCAGTGTCAGTGACTCTGACAGAATATAACGTTATACGTACGGCTATGAATCCAGGTAATGTATCTGTATTAATAAATAAACTTACGTTACAGCGAAAGTATTATCAACAACGAGCATCGTTTATAAATGGAATGTCCTAACTTAGTCGAAACAATATGAATTTTTTAAAGACAAGCGTGTTATATCCATCCTTATCACACACTCTTACAGCCTTTGCAAAAGAAAGAGATAAATGTATGCCTATTTGTTAATTCGTTCGTGATACAGGTGCCCTTGATCGGACAACTTTCAAAAATTTTACTGTATATTCTACCACTCATTGTAATAAGCTAACGCTTTATATACAATAAAGATTAATAATAATAGAATGTTTATTTATATCACTCCGTGTTCATTGCTTGTTGCTTCTATACATCAGTCTATACCTCCGCTGTCGTTCGGACGGTATTTATACAGCCCAGTGTCCTTCTGGAACTTTCTGACGCCACAATGATACTGAATACAATAGATTTTGGTCACCGGTGTAATTAACACGTTTAGCCGCCGACGATTTCCGTCGCCGGGATTACGTCATCGCTCGGGGATATTCTACTAGTAGCGGCGCTCAAATACTCTTTAGTCAGGGGTGCACGTTACAATATAGATTGCATTTCTAATTAGTTCTTTTCCATCTTTAGACTGTACTGTTATTTGGGAACCATGTTTTTCCTATCTATGGCTCTGTATGATATGTAACAAATAGTTTATTTTCTTTTGGTTCTTACTAAGACTAGGTCTCCCTGTTTTAGTAGGCTGTCTTCAGCCTGTCTCGAATTATCTGCATGAGTTTTTACCTTTCATTTTCTGGATTCAAACTAGATCTCTTAATTCTTCATGTTTCATTTCATCCCTCTCTCCCGAATATTTGATATTGAACATTAATTCTACTCGTACAGGTGATTTATTTGTTATGCAGTGTGGTGTTGTTCTATACATTAGCAAATAAGCATATAGTTCATTTTTCCAGTCTTCATTTAATTCATGTGCTATCTTAATTCTCTTCAATAAAAATCGATTTTGCCTCTCCACATCTCCGTTCGCTTGAGGCCATAATGGTATTGTTTTCCGATGACATATGTTCAACTCTTTGCAATAATCTTCAAATTCATTACTTATAAATTGTCGCCCATTATCTGTAGTTATGGATTTTGGAATTCCAAATCTTAAAACAAGTAGGTAAACAGTGGGGTTTCTAGACCAAATGACCCCGGAGTTGCCCAGGTGTCCTGGTTCAAGGCAGCCCACGGCTCAGGCGCCGCTTTCGGCCATCAGCGGACCCCACCGGACCTGGACCCGAACCTTATGAGCTCCGCACCAACCCCACCCACCACTCGAGGTGCCGGCCCCCACGAACCCCACCTGGTGGGCGACTCGCAGCTGACCTTATTCACGATGACGTGCAAGGTCAGCTGATAATGTCATCAGCGGAAACCTTGGTGTTACCAGCGCTCGTGCGTGCAAGGTCAGCTGATATTATCTGGCAATTAAAATATAATACTTAAGGTAGTTCACCACCTACCGTCCAGGCCAAAAATTTGAGCGCGCTGAACGTATACTGCGCATTCTACGATAACCCCTCTCTAAAGAATACTTTTGGTAGGTGACTGTACTTTCTCGGGCCGTATGTCGTAAGTATGTTCATCCCCAGCGCTACGAAATGGTGTTAACGGAAAGCTGGCAACGTCGCGTTTTGATTGGACCGTGAAGAGGGGAACAACTCTAGCAGGGAGCCGCTGAATCCAGCCGTAATTACAAATTCGCTGTTTTGACGTGACTTATTCCCTTTGTCAATTTTGACGTATTAAAAATAATATTATAACAAATTATATATAGATAAATAATATAGGCGACGGGAAATAAGCAATAAGACATCTGGTGGTATTTTCGGAACTATAGTTGCCGGGATAAATTATACACGTGACATTTTCTTGCTTGTATAAACACAAGTGTTATCTAGTATGTTTATAGTATTTACGTTTACATATGTAATATCTCTTAATATTATACACTTAATGCATAAATACAATTAGTAAATGTCAAATTATACCCGTTAACATTAGTTCCAGTTTGGCGCTGCGATATTATTTTCCTTCGCCTTACATTTGCATTTTTTATTCATTTATATTTTTGAAAACCCATATAACAATGTTATAACAGCTAAATTAATTTTTTGACATTCTAAATGACATTTCAATTTGATATCTGCTGGATCGTACCCTACTTTATTAATACAAGGACGGGAAACAACTCAAATTTTGTTTTAAAATCTACCCAAAAACTCTAGTTCTAAAACCGGAAATGAGGGAGTGATTAATGCCTACTGTCATTTTTATACTGTCAAAAAATCAATTTAGCAGTTATAACGTTGTAATATAGTTTTTCAAAAATATTAAATAAATAAAAAAAACATTAAATGCAAATGTAAGTAATATTTTTATCTATATATTATATTAGTTTTCCCCACTCCCCATGACGTAAACATACAGTGTTGCCGCTGCCTCTCTTGCTCGAGTTTTTCTGTCGTCGAGTACATTAATTTACACTACGATTACTCTAAAACTGTACGTCAGATCATTTTCATCGTTTAAAATGACATTCGAAACATATTAAACTACTACATACAGTGATACCCCTCTTAACGGACACCCCTTTATAGCGGACACCCCTCTTAACGGACAGGTTTATCTGAGTCCCGGCCTTGGGACTGAGGAATCAATGAATAAATAATCTCTCCATAGCAGACACCCTCTATAACGGACACGGGCAGCTTTCTGCGCCCCCGCCGGACGATTTTATACGTAAATTAACCCCACTATAACGGACAATGAGTGCTGTTAGTTCTAGGCATTGGGGTTGTACAACTATTCTGATTAGACTTCTAGGAATTCTTTCTTCCTATGAAACGCCCTCCTCTACCTCTCGCTGGCCATCGTCAGGTTCAATTCGAGTGTATATAGGTTCGTCCATCGTTGTGAAATATGTCTCCTCCCAAAGTACCTCGAAAGTCGTTATCGTTGAAAGAAAAGATGGGTGTGATTAAACACCATGATGAAAATAAGAGTTCGTTGCGTGTTTTGGCAATGAATCTAAAAATATACGAGTACATGCTCAATTTAATTGTAAGATGGAAATTTTTCTAATTTTACAACACCTATTTGTTTGGGAGGAGGTAGAATGGTGCTAACATTACATGATGGGGGGACCCCTCTAAAACGGACACCTCTCTATAACGGACAAAAACTGGGGTCCCATCGGTGTCCGCTATAGAGGGGTTTCACTGTATTAGTTTTTTATAAAAATCTATAGAATCAAAATGATGCTATCAATAAAAACGTTGGTTTTGGTAGCATTGCTCCTAAGCTTCACGTATTAAAATGTCTGACTTTCGAGGCGAATAGCTCATTTTCTGTACGTCAGAAGTTTATAAAAAATTAACTGTGCATGTATTAAGTCATTCTGAACACAGAGTTAAATTTTTATGAACATCTATAGAAACTCGATTTACTGGTGAACTACCTTAATAATAATAAATATTTCTTTTTGATATTTTTAATATAACATATTTTAAAAATAAATCAGCCGATTTTGTACATATACGTGCTGATAACATGAAAGTCAGCTGCGAGTCGCCCACCAGGTGGGGTTCGTGGAGGCCGGCGCCTCGAGTGGTGGGTGGGGTTGGTGCGGAGATCATGTGGTGCGGGTCCAGGTCTGGTGGGGTCCGCTGATGGCGAAAATCGGCGTCTCAGCCGTGGGCACCCTTGAACCAGAACACCTTGACAACTCCTGGGTCATTCGAGGTCATTTGGTCTAGAAATCCCACTATTACCTACTGGTCTTAATTTCCATTAATTTTTCTGTTCTAATGGTTTTCATTATTTCTACTTCAAAGAATCTTGTATAATAAACCACGACTAATAGGTTGTCACCGTTTAGTAAAGGTCCCATGAAGTCTGCAGCTAGATCCTCCAAAAGATTTTCCGGAAGTCTAGTTCGATTTATTGGTTCACTCTGCTAGTTTCTAACACCTTTTCCAATGCTAATATTGAGCCTTGTTCTAGCAGTTTTCTTCGCAATGTAGAATTCTTACATTTTCCTACAACTTGGTCCCGTATTTGTTCATCTTCCATAGTTCCAAAATTACATTGTTTGGCTTGTCGTCATAACCTCAAAATAAACTGTGATACTGTTTCTTCTAGCTTTTCTTGCATGCTACAGAATATGTGACGTTCATATGGAATGTATACCTCAGGTATAAAATATTTAGATAAAATAGCAATTGCTGTTTTATACTCATCTGTTGTAGTAGTTGCTATAGCTGGATCAACAGTAGTTTCGTCTATTAAGGAGAAATATATGTCTTGTACATCCAATCTTGCAATATGTAACAATATAGTTTTTTTCTTGCTGGCTCGGTTATATTTTTACTTTGTATACAATGATTATTTTAAGTGGTACACTATTGCTATTTTGAGAACTATAAGAGCTACGAGGTCGGTTAAATTAACAAACAATTTCTATATTATAAGACTATTAAAATGAGCGAAACAAGAATTATTTAGACCGGTGGTTCTCAAAATACGGTATGTAATTTTCTTATTTTAAATGGCAACCTCTTTTTATTATTTGCTTATTCGATTCAGTATTTTTTTTCAATTCAACGATATTCAAATGTAATAACCTAATATTACAAAATAGAAAAATTCAAAATTAAAATTTTATAATTTTTATTTAAATATGCCTATACAAAGAGTGCCACGGACAAATCAATAAAACAATTGTTAATGTTATTTTTGTCAAACTTTTGAATTGTACTTCTGTATTATAACAACAAAATGAATAATTTTTTTCATAATGAGAAGGTAGACATTTATGAAGTATACATTTTATATAGAAAAAAATCAAATGCAGCTGTAAACTTATACAGTGAGTTGTATCCTGATCTACAAGTGCCGGCTCATAATTACTTTCGGAGGTTGAAAATTTGTTAATGTTCCAATACCTCTGCATTTATAAATAAAGGAAGACACCATAATGATGAAATTAATGAAATAAATGTTTTGGCATATTTCAAAGCCAATCCAAGACATTCCATCAGAAGGGCCGCTGTTGAAAGTGGTGTAAGTGTACGTAAAATTTTGAAAGAAAATAAATATAAAGCTTACAAACTTAACAAAGTACATCTGCAACATAGTGACTACGATCGGCGACTGGAATTTTGTTATTTACTGTTAAATGAAGTTGGAAATATATTAAAAAAATATATTTGGACTGATGAGGCGAATTTTTCGAATAATGACATATACAATGTAAAGAATAATTACTATTAGAGTACTGAAAACCCTATATTGATTCGTGAAAGAAATTTTCAAAGAAAATTGTGTGTTAGTGTTTGGTGCGGCATTTTAATGCCAAAATATTTTTTCACCTGTATGAAAGCACATTGACGGGAGCTCGTTATTTAGAATTTTTACAAAACATCCTGGAAGATATTTTAGATGATTTACCACTGGACTATCTAAGAGATATTCACTTTCAACTAGACGGTCCACCTACATACAATTCTCGTCAGGTTACAGAATATTGTCAGATTGGCAACAGTGAAGTGAAGTAATGATATTGTATTGTCTCAAGTTTAAAATCAAAATTCTGTGGAAATCACAAACGCAATTTAAAAATACAGTGATTTCTACACCAAGTGCATTTCAGTGAAAAACTGGTATTAAAATTCAATGAAATGTAAGTGCAAATTTTAAATAGACTAGATAAGAACAATGTGAAGGCTGAGTGATTCAGTCTTTGAATATAAAGACATAAGAAAGGATGTTGGGACACCAAAAATTACGCGTTCTAATTGATTCAAAACAATTTTGGCTTATTTTCACTGGCAGTGTAACTCGTATGTACTTTAACCAGGTGTTTCATTTCTGTCTTTCTATTGAAGTAGTTCAGTTCGTGGTGGTTTAAGTGAAAATTGTGCTTTCTTTGTTCGTTAATAATTCACAGTATATAAATTCATTTGAATCTGTTAAATAGTTTGTATGTTTTCTTTTCTATTATTTACAAAAAAATAAATGCTGCGCCACTGGTAAGTGCAAATACTAACAGACGCCATTTTGAGACACCACATTTTGGACGCAACAATTTAGCGTGTATCGTCCTTCCTTCAGGCTTATTCCTGTGGCCATTGTAATCAACACACTATTGCATAAAATACGACTATTGCAAAATTTACAAGAATTTCAAAATTTCTTATTCCTGTGACCATTGTATTGAATACAATATTGTAAATAATGTAATATTATATAAAATACAAGAAATAGGTAAATTTGGTATTATAGTGACCAATTTTGTATTTCTTGAAATTGTTTTCAATACGATAATTGTAAAATTTTATTGTAATCTGAACAAGGGACTTCAGGACTTGTTAAGTTATTTTTGTTCCACAAAATAAGTGTTGTATTTCCTAAATAATGGCAGATAGGGATTTTTATTGTTAATTCAAATTCTGCAAAATGATGAAAATAGGTAAATATTACAATTATATTAAATAAAAAATCTATTGTGGCCAGCACAATACCTTCCGTCAATCCTGTGTATAATGTATAAATTCCATACATAATTTTTCTTGCAAAAGATTATAAATTTCCATTACAATTATTTCATAAACAACCAATTTAAATTGCACTTGACACTGACATCTTCTTCCTCTTTAGCTTTTCCCATTCGTTAGGGGGTCCCTATTTTTGCGTGTCGTTCTCATTCAGTTAATTTTCTCTCAAGTCTTCCGCAATACAGTCCTTCCATCTTATCTTTGGTCTTCCTCTGTTTCTTTAACGTCCTATTACTAAACTATTCATTCTTGTTCCAATATAATTCTTCATTTCTCCTCATGACATGTTCAAACCAATGTAATCGTCTTTCTTGTATCTTTCTAAAAACTTGTAACACTAGAGTTATTTTCTTACCGTATCTTTCCGTGTATTCCCCAATATCTACTTCAACATCCTCATCTCTGCCACATTAATTTACTTTTTATTGATACTGACATCTGTCAATTTGAATTATTTGAATATATTAGTAGTTTCCATGTTTAGCATAGCTGGCTGAATTATAAAATTTAATTTCTTTAAAATTCTTTAACTCTGTATCTATTGAATATGAAGTATAAATTGTAATCAAATCGTATAGAGAATAATATATTCTTTAAGTTATAATAACGTTAAATGTCAATAAATCAAATTTAACTGTTAAATCTTCAAATGAGGCTACTTCCGGTTCACCAATTATAACCAAAATCTAATCACTTGTTATTCTGGATGTAAACTTCAGGAATACGGAAAAAATATAATTTTTGGAATCGTGGTATTGAAGTTATGGGATCCGAAACTTTTGTCATACACACACACAGACACACACACACACACACACATACATACATACAGACATCATCGTAAAAATGGTAAAATCGTATTATAGGGACCCTAAAACATGCTTATTCAGTAAAAAGTCATCATTGAATTTTTTGACCAAAGACAATACCTTCCTTACCTAAAGGTGACGGAAGGTAAAAATATTATAAAAATAATAACTTACTAGCCATGTTACTTTTATTATTCACGTGAAATGAAATACGAAAAAAATACTGTATTGACAACACAGCTACACAACAAAAATCAAATTAGGTTAAGATGACAAACTGAATTGAGAAATGTCAAACATCTGCAGTAACGCCAACCATAGATACACAAAGCATTCAATTAATTTATTTAATTTGAACAAAAATATGATTGCTACATATGTAAAATATTAATATTTTAACAATATTAAATATTAATTAATATTAACAATACTAACGATATTAAAGACATTTAAACCAACTTATGTTCTCAATAATAATGTTTTACTATAGTTGGTACCCATGCAAAATATACTTTACAATATCGTATTTCATAAAATATCGTATTTTACAGTTTACAAGCCGGTCACCAGAATAGCAAAAGTTTTCAATATTGTAAAGTACCTTGTAATCGTAATTGTAATGTTTGCGATATTGTAATAAATACAATGGTCACAAGAATAAGCCTGCTTATGTCTTTATATTTAAAGGATTTTAACTCGTACTCCGTGCGCGCGCGATTCAGCACAGCGCTGAGCTAATCGAATCAGTGTTGCCAACTGTGTTGCAATTAAATTCTCAATAATACTGCATGAATTCTAAACAAACTATGCAGCAAACAAACGGCGGATATAACTTAGTAACAACCACCACAATAAGTGTAACAACAGTAACAACCGTACCATCATATCGTCAACAAATAATGTCGACTCCACGCACACCTATAACGAGTATAATTGAAAGAAATTCTAGATACCAAAGACATCCATTAGACCGTAATTCACCAATATACCAAACATCGCAGACCTCGACCCAGAAACCGCAAGAAGAAACCTCACCGGAAGGGCTACCGTGGAAAAAAGTCACAATGAAACAGGCATCCAAAAGAGATAGAGAAACAGAAAGTAATTCCTCAAATAAACGAACCAACAGTAAAAATACCAATGACAACTTAATTACATCACCGGTATATAACACAAATAGATTCTCTTCTTTAGACGATAAACCTGTAGAGTCACAAAACAATCGAGAACCAAACCCACCACCTGTCTATATACAGGACGTCATAAATTATCCACTAATGCTAGAAAGCTTCAATACAATTCTGGACCCAAAAGAATACATCTGTAAAACTCTAGCGAACAAAGGAGTAAAAGTCAACACCTACTCATCAAATGGGAACAGAAAATTAATCCACTTACTAAACACAAACCAAACTGCATACCATACATATCAACCGCAACAAGAACGAGTTTTTGGAACAGTAATAAAAAACATTTACAAATCCGTCCCTCCCAAAGACGTAAAAGAAGCTCTTGAAGAGAAAGGTTTCGTAATAAGAAACGTCATCAATATAAAGAGCTAGAAAAGCAAGGAACCTCTCCCTATGTTCTTTGTGGGCCAAGAACCGGGAGACGGCAACAAAAAGATTTACGGAATAGATCACTTATTAGGAACCAAAATTAATGTGGAAGCCCCAAGAAAGAAAAAAGAACTGCCCCAAAGCATGAGGTGCCAAGAATACGGGCACAATAAGACATACATAGTATTCAATGTTTCAACGTGAATAGACGTGATTTTTTACAGCTGCTCTAAATTTTTCATTTAAGTGCTAAAGTGTATTAAATTGTACTCACCTGTGCTACAAATTTTACAATTTGTCGATATCCTCATCATGACTCGTCAAAACGCTGCATTGGTCGCTGAAGTTATGGCTAAACTGCTCAGTGATGGTACTTTTATCACTGAATTAGCCAATGAACTATTCAATCGACTGAATAGCAAGTTGGAGGAACAAAAAAAGAAATATGAGGCCATCATCGCTGATCTTAACACCAATAACAAACAACTTGAAGCTAAAATAGATGACTTGGAGCAATACTCTAGGAGGAATTGCATCCGTGTCTTTGGTGTTCCTGAAGATCCATCTGAAGATGTCGAACTCAAGGTTTGTGATATATTCAAGAATAAACTTTCCATAGATGTCCCTCCAGAAAATATTGATCGGTGTCACCGTGTTGGGAGAGTGAAAAATGCTAGTGCTAGTTCTGTGTCCTCTCGTGAACGTCCTCGAGCAATTATTGTCAAATTTACCTCTTATAAAACACGAAACACTATACTGAAAAATAGAAAACATCTAAAAGGCACAAACTTAACTATTAAAGAAGACCTTACCAAGAAGCGCCTTGATTTGTTCATTTTTATAAGTAAAAGTTTGGCTTTAGAAATGTCTGGACTGTCGACGGCAATATATTTTATAAATCGGATAATGTTGTAAAAAAGGTTACATTACTTGACGGCTTAGTTGATTTGTAACCATTAGTTATTTGACACTATCATTAGGTACTATGTTGCACGATCACTACTAACGGCACTATATTTATTTTTTTCTTTTTTATAATGCACTATACTGTTATTATTCTTCATAGATCAGCTGTAAAAATTTCCTATTTTATACTCTTTCGATTATAAATAGCGAATCTTTACTTTTTTTCTATACATTTCATTAAGATTTTTTTTGTTCTTTGTACTTTGATCGTACTTGGTTTAGTCTTAAGCGGTTTAATTAAGTAACTTTGTATATTATTAGGTATTTGTTAAATTAACTATACGGAGCGTCATTAATGTTAATATTGGTGATATATTACTGTTTGCGAGCACAATATTCAATCCATATCATTTTTATTTTATTTCGGTTAAACAGCTGTCTTCAAGATCTTTTTATTCACACTTATAAACAAGTAACAATCTGTTATTCTCATAGTTCATTGCACTTGTCGTCTTATTCGAGGTTTCAACAAGTCACTTTATTTTACCAAGGTTTTTACACTGTTTCGCTTAAACTCATATTATTCGTATTCATTTTTGTTCTACACTACAAAAATAACTATTTTTTTTCTCTGTGATTCATTATTATGCATATATTTTACCAAAATGTAAGAGGTTTAAATACCAAACTTGATTTTTTCTATAATAACTGTTGTTCTACGGACTATGACATCATTTCCATAACTGAAAGTTGGTTGAATGATAGTGTGCATACTTCAGAATTATTTATGTCTCACTACAATGTGTATAGGAGTGATAGGGACGCAGCACTTTCAGGCAAATCACGTGGTGGCGGTGTAATATGCGCTGTTAACAATAAATTTAAATCTATCCCTCTACATATAACTTTTCATCCCAACTGTCTTTCAGATATCGTTGGCACTAAAATTTTTCTCACGTCTAATGTATTTTTCTATGTATTTGTTTTTTATTGTCCACCACCTATTTCAGTTGAGCAACATAATTACATTTTCGAAAGTTTTTCATCTTTTCTACCCCTATTAGATAACAACTTTATAATTATGGGAGACTTAAATATCTCAAAACTTGTAGATTCCATCAAGCTAAATTATACTGATAATATAATAACTAACTATCATAACTTCATTTCTTTTTTAAATGCAACACAGTATAACATTGTCACTAATTCCTCTAACCGAATTCTGGATGTCGTCATATCAAATATGTCGTGTTCGGTAGCTCGTGATATGAATCCAATTGTTGATGAGGATCCTCTTCACCCTTCATTATCAATTTCTTTGCCTTCTATTTTATCTGCAAAACCTTCCGTTTCTTCATTTAATTCGAATTCTAAAACCTATAACTTTCGTAATGCAGATTTTCATCTTCTATATAATTTACTCTCTGAATGCAACTGGAATTCTATATATCAATGTAATGATATTGATACTGCATTCTCTATATTTTACTCAACATTGTATAATATTATGAACAAATGTATTCCCTGCAACATAAGAAAGACACCCAAATACCCACCTTGGTTTAATAGTAACATAATTAAGAATATTAAACGAAAAGAATATACTTTGAAATTGTACAAAGCACATAAGACTGAATATTACCTCAGTGAATTTAAAAATCTCCGCACTCTTATTAAAAAACAGATTAAGTTTGAACACAAAAAATATTTAGATGGCATAGAAAATAACTTAGCTATGAATCCTAACAACATATGGACTTACATTAACAACAAAAAACGCGTCTCAAGGATTCCGGGTAATATGCACTTTAATAATAAATCTTTCGATAACACAGCAGATATAGTTCAAGGATTTGCGGATTATTTTTCTAGTGTATATTCCACCACAGATAATAATTCAAATATGTATGCAGGAACAACAACTGATATTAACTGTAATGCAGTATCAATACCTAACATTACTGAGGATGATATCTTACTTGCAATTCGGAAACTTAAAGCATCACGTAATCCTGGTCCTGATCACTTACCTGCATATATCATTAAAGCATGTAGTCACTTTTTTGTTAAACCTTTACATTTTCTTTTTAACCTCTCTCTATCAACCAATCGCTTTCCCTCTGTACTTAAAAACTCCTTCATTTGTCCCATCTTCAAAGCTGGTGACAATACTGATATTTCTAACTACCGTCCTATTACCATTCTTTCTAACATCTCTAAAATCTTTGAATGTATTTTATATAAGTACATATATAATTCTATTTCCACACATATTTCTCGTCATCAACATGGATTCATGTCTGGTAGATCAACCACGACTAACCTTATGAACTTCACTGAATTCACTCTTAATTCTCTACGTGACAACTCTCAAGTAGATGTTATATACACAGATTTTAAAAAGGCTTTCGACAGTGTAAATCACAATGTGCTTCTGGAAAAACTCAGTAAATATTTTCACTTTACTGAGGACCTCCTTCATTTTCTCAACTCCTACCTCAGAGATCGCGAAATGACTGTGCAACTAAATAACTTTAAATCAAACCCGTTCACTGCTACTTCTGGGGTCCCACAAGGATCAAACTTGGGCCCACTATTATTCAACCTCTTCATTAATGACGTGGTGGACTGTGTTCAACATTCGCAAATACTTTTGTATGCCGATGACATAAAAATTTATAAAAACATCAACTCGATTAATGACTGTATTCTCTTACAAAACGACATCAACAACATTTTAAAATGGTCCCATAACTCAAAATTGTTCTTTAATTACAGCAAATGTAAAATAATGAGTTACTTTGTTAAAAAATACGTTTACACTTATGCTTATCACATGGAAACTAATTCGCTTGAGAAAGTAACTCAGTTTAAGGATCTTGGGATTATATTTGACCCAAAACTAACATTTAATGTACACATTGAGACTACTGTAAGATCATCCTACAAAAATCTTGGATTTGTAATTAGAAATTGTCGGTCTTTCTGTAAAACAACTACACTCAAAAGCTTGTATTATGCATTTGTCCGCTCCAAGCTAGAATATTGTCTACAAGTCTGGAATCCAATATATCATAAATATATATCTAAGATTGAGTCTGTCCAGCATAAATTCATTAAATATTGTTATTTTAAAATACATGGACAATATCCTATCTTTACCCATGATTATTCTGATTTATTGCCTGAAGTGAACTTGGTGCCATTAAGTAGCAGAAGAAATTTACAATTATCTCTCTACTTATACAAATTAATTAATAATTGTATTGATGACCCATGTAGTCTTGAGCTAATACCATTTCACGTTCCACGCGTCACTTCAAGAAATAAAGTACCATTTCTTTGTAAAGCAGCTAGGACTAATTATGAATTGAAATCTCCAATAAGACAACTCTGTGTAGCATATAACAGTGTATCATGTATTATTGACATTGATATATTTGGCGACTCCTTTTCTAAATTTAAGAATATCTTATTAAAATATTTCTTGTAATAAGTCATTTGGTAAATTTCTTGTATGTATTTACTGTTCAACTCATTCGTTTCTTTGTTGTAATAAGTCACTTGTTAAATTTCTTATATGTATTTACTGTTCAACTCATTCGTTTCTGTATTTGTATGTCATATGATCGTCCTGTAATTGGGATCTTGAATCCTGTTGGATCGATAAATAAATAAATAAATACTGTAGAAAACCATTCTACTGTGTCCTGTGTCACCCTACCTCGGAATGTAAAAGAAATAGGAACACGCCAGCAGTATGTGTTCACTGCTCAGGCGCTCATCCAGCGAACTACAAAGGCTGTATAAGTCTACAACGATCTCGAAAAACAAAGAAATAAATTAGTTCAAAGTCAACCAAAACTGACAAATTATAATAGATACCAGATAAGAGAAAATGTATGATACATAGATGCAACTAATAATGGAATTAATATAGAAGCAAACTCGCAACAAAATCGCGACGAATCTATAATTACAAATTTGAGTCCATATTCAATCAGTTGATGCAGCAAAATACTATGATAATTAACCTTCTCCGCTCTCCGGTCACTCGTGAATAAAAAACAATGACAGACATAACGAGAGAAAATAAAGAAAAAGCAAAGGTATTTGCAGAAGACCTCTCAAAAGTCTTTGAACCCTATCCTTCAACATCACCCCAAGAACACAAAAACATAGAAGAAACCTGACACCACCACTGCAGTTATCTGCAATTATCAGGCACTTCACTCCAAATGAAATTGCAAGCGATGTCAACAAATTAAACAATAATAAATCCCCAAAATAAACGCAAAAATATTAAAAGCTCTTCCAAGAAATACCATTGTGTTACTGACTCATATTTATAATGCAATTCTAAGAGTGCAATGGAAATTTGCGCAGATAATTATGATCTATAAACCAGGGAAACCAGTCCATCAAGTATCATCTTTTAGACCAATTTCCCTCCTGCCACTACTGTCAAAACTCTTCGAGAAGTTGTTCCTCAAAAGATTGAAAAAAACCATAGAAGAACAAAACTTAATACCACCGCACTAATTCGGATTCAGGGAGCAACACCCTATTACCCAGCAAGTAAACCAACTCAGAAAAATAAGTTCTGCCGCATTCATAGACATCAGTCAGGCGTTTGACTGAGTTTGACACACTGGTCTACTAAGTAAAATCAAAAACATCTTGCCTGATCAATATTATCTACTGATAAAATCGTACCTAAATGATCGTTACTTCCAAGTGAATCATCAGAACAATTTCTCCCAAATACACAAAATAAACCCAGGGGTACCACACGGAAGCGTGTTAGGACCAGTGCTGTACCAGCTATATACATCCGATTTCCCTGTCACAAAAACACTGTAACTGCTACATATGCGGATGATACTACGATAACAACCACACACGATGATCCAGTAGAAGCATCGGCAATACTACAATTGCAAAATAGACTTTTGGATTATCAAATTGTATAAAATATTTGTATAGGTTTTATTTATATTTATTGGAATGATTTAATTTTGACGTTAACACACCAATGTCGTTTGTCATGTTGGAGTCTTCAGTGATAGGTCTGGGCGAAGTATGTCGTAAGGTCGCGTGTTGATTCAAAGGGGTCACCAGTTGTAACGGTTGCAAGGTTGCGTGCCGAATCAAAGGGGTCACCAGTTGTAACGGTTGGTCGCCGTTACACTATATGTAAATAAATGTGGGGATAATTATATTGCATAAATAGTCTCAATTATTGAAACGAAGCTATAACGGTGGTGGCTGTTAAGCAATTGCAAAATAGACTTCGGGATTATCAAATTGTATAATAGATATTAAGGATACAAGTTTGATATAGTGTTCATAATGAAACGCGTGTGATGTTAAATCACGAGGCGATGAGCCGAGTGTTTTAATCACGCAAGTTTCATTAGGCTATATCAAATGTGTTTCCTTCAATATTTTATCTACAACAGTTTAAATTGATCTTAAAATATATTTCTCATTTAATTTTTGACATAATGAGAAACATTGAAATGTTCATTCGTAGCCTACGTTATTAATACGCATGGGTGATTTAATGGCACTGAGTGTCATTATGAGTTTCATAATAGCACTGAATGTCATTATGAAACTCATAATAACACTCAGTGCCATTAAATCACCCATAATGACATTCAAATTGGTGTACTAATTTCATATTAGCGCACTGTTGTAGATAAAATGATTTAATTTTGACGTTAACACATCGAATAACAGAATATGAATGAATGTTTATTTTGCTTTTGTTGCCAAGTAACCTCGGGAAAAAAGAGTAACAATAGCCTATGACGATTAGGATAATTTGATGTCGCTACAGATATGTAAACTACATTGTTAGAGAAAAAATTCTCAATAACATTACATTATGATATTAATTATTAAAAATATACGTATTAAATTATACCTTGCTTAATACTACTATCCCTATGTTAATATTGCCGATTTTAATGACAAATGGATATATTTATTTAAAATAAATAGTGAAATTTAATATATCATACCTTACATACGACTAGATGTACCCAACCCTAATGATATTTTTAATAAAATTACTCATAAGAATGCCCTTTCCAATACCATCATCCCCCCAGTCCGTAGAGGGCTGAAAATAAATATACGATAAAATTAAACTTAACATAACTTATACGAGCCCTGTCGCATATGAATTCGACAAACAAGTTTTGCAAAGGGAATTAAAAAAATTAATTTTAGTACAATAAATAAATTGTAGAAACCAAAACTATGTATATTGTCTCTTTGTTAGTAACTATATGATATATTTTGAGATTAAACGAATTATAGACATAGTCAAACAAACTGAGAAAATAATAAGAATATAACCGTGTACCACTTGATGGTGCATTACAAGGACACACAAAATTAGTTTACGCTGTGAGGAAAGACTTAAAATGCGAACGGGTTCAAAAATAATCGAATTGATGTGCCAAACATAAAATTTTTGTAAACCTTGTAGTCAAAGTAATAATTAAATATTGCTAATTCTTAGTAGTAGAGTATATTTAACACACTTATTTTTATTTCTACAAATCATATTTGTTAATCTTAATTTGAATACTAAAAAATAAATTCGCTAGACATATTGAAAATAATTTATACAGGATGTTAAAAAAAAGTGTTCGGAAATTTTAAGGGCGTATAGCATAGACCGAAATAAGTGAAAAAAATGTAATAAACATGAGTCGGGAAACTAACCGTTTCAAAGATATGAGCTATTATAAAAAACAAGTTACTACACATGCAATCAAGTTTGCTGTAATTAGCATGGCCTCCCAGGTCTCCTGACTTAACGCCTTTGGACTTCTTTGCTTGGGGATATTTAAAGAGCTTAGTTTATTCTACTCCAATTAATAATGTAGCGCACGTAAATAAAAAAGTAAATTTGATACCGCACACTGTTTTATTATTTTCTTAAGTAGTACATTTCTGAAAATAGTTCATATCTTTGAAATGCTTAGTTTGCGGACCCATATTTATTAGGCTTTTTTCACTTATTTTGGTCTATACTATACACCCTTAAAAATTCCGAACACTTTTTTTTAACAACCTGTATACGATTGGAAGTAACCTCATGATATTCTTGCTAAATTTACTCATAAGACTGCCCTTTCAGATACCGTACAAAATACCAACCTCTAGTCCGTAGGGGGCTGAGAATAAATTATTATACTTGTAACCAAAATATGCAAAAATTTAAATTAACACAACTTATATATGATTGGATGTACCCTCTTGATATTATTGCTAAATTTACTCATAAGAATGTACTTTCAGATACCGTATATAATATGATCCCCTAGTTCGTAGGGGGCTGAGAATAAATTATTATATTTGTAGACAATATATACAAAAATTAAAAATAACACAACTTATATACGATTGGATGAACCCTCGTGATATTCTTACTAAATTTACTCATAAGAATGCACTTTTAGATACCGTACACAATATCCTCTAGTCCGTAAATGGCTGCGAACTTGTAGTCAAAATATGCAAAAATTAAAATTAGCACAACTTATGATAGAATGTACTCTCGTGATATTCTTACTAAATTTACCCATAATAACATCCTTTCAGGTACCGTATACTATATCATCCCATAGTCCGTATTATTATATTTGTGGACAACATATGCAAAAATTAAAAATAACACTACTTATACAAGACTGGATAGAACAAAAATTCTAGCAAGACCTACATACCTCAACAACAGGTTAATTGGAGAAGCCATCGAGATTTTCAAAACTAAGAATAATTATCTCAATCATTGTGATGGTTTAGAACTTAGTCGGGTATGGCTTCCTATATTAAAAATGTTGTAATTTGTTACCTTGGATACCTGTTGCTATTGTTTTATTATTTATTTATATATTTGTTGATTATTCCCTAAAGAAGGCAGCACTTCATGCCGCCGACACGTCGGTTTTTATAACAATAGCAGAACTAAAACTAAAAAGGTTGTATCATTTTAATCAAAATATACGTGTTTTTAAAAAATAACATAGGTAAACTTAACATAAAACATAAAAAATCTGTTGTGGCCAGCACATTATCTTCCGTCAATCCTGTGTATTATATACAAATTCCATACATACATTTTCTTGCAAAAGATTCTATATTTCCAGTTATATTATTTCATAAACAAACTATGCAAATTGCACTTGACACTGACAACTTCTTTAACGAATGGGATAATTCGTTAGGGATCGCTATGTTTTATTTTCTTCTTCGACTCATTTCTGTTTTACGTGTTGTTCTCATTTAGTTTTTTTTATCTCAAGTCTGCCGCAATACAGTCCTTCCATCTTATCTTTGGTCTTCCTCTGATTCGTCTACCTTCTATTACTAAGCTATTCATTCTTCCAATATATTCTTCATCTTTCCTCATGACATGTTTAAACCAATGAAATAGTCTCTCTTGTATCTATATAGAAACTTATATATCATCGAGCCATTTCCCTTATTCTTTATCCTATCTTTCCGTGTCTTCCCTAACATCTATCTCAACATCCTCATCTGTGCCACATTCATTTTCATTTCATTGACACTGACATCAGTCAGTTACAATTTTTTAAATATAGTACCTGTTTCCATGGTTATAGCATAGCTGGCTGATTTATAAAATTTATATAGACTTATTCCCAGGCCCTTTAGGCCTATTGCCTTATAATTTCCTTCCAGCTCTTCCTATTTTGTGCTTTTTCCTTCCATTTCCTAATTTTCTTCTGCTTTATATCTTCCAGGACTGCATCTTTCCACTTCCTTCTCGGTCTTCCTATTTTCTTTTTACCTCCTGGTATTCTCCATGCTACTTCCTTTACCGTTCTTGTCCTTTCCATTCTCTCTAGGTGTCCGAGCCACTGCAATCTTCGTATCCTCACTACTTCACTTATTCTTGGTTCTCCAAATAATTCATATAACTCCTTATTTGTGCGCCTTTCCCACCCTTCCTTTGTTTTCCTGCCTCCGTAAATTCTTCGAAGTATTTTCCGTTCCCATATTTCTATGTTGTTTTGAGCTTTCTTGTTTAATATCCAGGTTTCGCATGCGTAAAGTAGAGTTGGTCTTAGAATCGTAAGATAGAGTCTTACTTTTGTTTTTCGTGATATATCCTTTGATCTGAGTACTTTATTTAAACTGCCTGCGCATCGGTTGCTTTTTGCTAATCTTAGGTTTATTTCACCCTCTTCTTCACATTTATTATTTATCAGTACTCCTAAGTACATGTAGCTTTCGGTTTCATCAAATGTCTGCGTTTTCCCTGATTTTGTTTTAATTTCTAGTTTTCCGTTTTATAGTGTCTATTTTTTAACTGCATATATTGGCTTTTTTCCTCGTTTATTTTTAATCCCATTCTTGCTGCTTCTTCTACTAATTTTTCTGTAATTGCCATCAGTTCTTTTCTACTCTTTGCTAATAGCACAACATCGTCCGCATAAGCCAGACATTGGTGTTTTCTGCTTAGTAATGTTCCTTCTTTGTTTATTCCGGATTTTCGTATGATAGCTTCTAATGTTATATTAAAAAGTAATGTTGACAGGGGGTCTCCCTGTCGCAAACCTTTTGTCACTTCAAATTCTTGTGATTCCTCCCCATCAATTCGGACTGTATTTTTTGTCATTTGAAGAGTCATTTGGACCAGTTTGGTCAGCTTATTTGGAATTCCAAAATCTGTTAGAATTTTTAGTAGTTTTTCTCTATTTACTGTGTCGTATGCGGCTTTAAAATCTACGAATAACAGATACGTAGGTATTTCGTATTCATAGCATGACGTCAAGACTTGTTTTAGGGTAAAGATCTGGTCTGTTGTCGATCTGCCTTTCCTGAAACCTCCTTGATACTCTCCTATTAACTTGTCGGCTTGATCTTCTAATCTTTGCTTTATTAGCGTTGCAAGTATTTTGTATACTACGTCTAATAACGCGATGCCTCTGTAATTCTTACATTCGGCTATATCGCCCTTTTTATGAATGGGGACAATTACAGCTTTATTCCAGGGCTCAGGCATTTTCTCTGTTGTCCATACTTCTTCTATAAGTTTTACTATTTGTTCCTTTAGTGCTTTCCCACCATATTTGATATTTTCTGCTGTCACTCCATTCTGTCCTGGACTTTTGTTATTTTTAAATTTGTTGATTATGGTTTCTATTTCTTCTTCAGTCGGCGCTTCGGTGCATGATTCGCTACCTTCATTATTTGCATCAATTATCTCTTCCAGTTTTTCGTCCTCATCTTCTTCTTTGTCTTCTTCTGTTTGTGTATTCAGTAATTTTTGGAAGTACTGCTTCCATCGTTCTAGTACTTCGTGTTTCTCCCCAATAAAGTTTCCTTCTTCGTCTTTAGTATACATTCTTCTTAATTGGTAATCTTTTTTTATATGTTTTACATCTTTGAAAAAAATTCTCATATCATTTTTCTTATATTTGTCTTCTATTATCTTTACTTCTTCTTCTTTAGATTTCCTTTTCTTATTTCTGCAAAGTTTTTTGTCTTCTTTTTTTGTTCTTGATACTGCTTCTTGTCTTGCTCGTCACCGGTTTGAAGGTATCTTCCTCTGAGTTCTTTCCTTCTTTCTGTTTCCTTCAAACACTCTGCATCGAGCCACAATTTATACTGTTTTTTTCCTTGTTTTGTTAGTGTGTTCCGCGTGGATTTGTTTATAATTTTTACTATTTTCTCCCATTTTCGGTCAGCCCCATTGCTAAATTTCGTTCCATTATCTTCTTCAATATTTTTTTTAATATTATCCCGGTATCTTCGTGCAATTTCGTGCCTTCGAAAATCATTCATGTTATACTTTGGTTTTGGTTTGATATAGTTTTTGTTCTGTCTTTTTAGTTTTATCTTTCTTATTTTGGCAATGACAGGGAAGTGGTCTGAATTGGCGTCAGCTCCGCGGTAAGATCTTATATTAGTGACTAAATTTGCATACTTTTCATCTATCAATATGTGGTCAATTTGGTTCGTTTCTTTGGAGCCTGGTATCAGCCATGTACCTTTATATATGTCTTTTCGTGTAAAGTACGTGCTCATTATTCTCATTTTCTTTTCAATTGCAAAATTTACTATTCTTAATCCATTGTAGTTACTTATTTTATGTTTACTCTGACCTTCTGTCGTCCCTCTGAATAATTCTTCATTGCCAACTTGCGCATTTGCATCTCCAATTACAATTTTCATCTCATTCTTTGGAATGTTGTCAGTTATTCTTTCTAGCTGTTCATAAAACTCATCTTTTATCTCCTCTTCTTTTTCTTCAGTCGGAGCGTGTATGTTTACTAACGTAATTTTCATCTCTGGACTTTTCATTTTTAGGATGCATAGCCTATCAGATATTGCATCAAAATTTGAGATTAATCCCTTAATATCTTCTCTTACAAGGAAGCCTACACCAAATCTCCTCGTTTTGCCTCCGCTTGTAAACATTATATAATTATCTACTTTTGAGATATTCGTTTCTTTTAAATGTGTTTCTTGTATAGCTACTATGTCCAATTTATACTTGTTTACTTCCGAAACTAAGTTCCTTATTGCTCCTTCCTGGAAGATTTCTTGTAAATTCCATGTCCCCAGTTTTAATATATCTTGTGGTTTGTTTTGATAATTTGTCTTATTTGGTTTTGTTTCTTTGATTTCGCAATTCGGTCTCTTGTCCTTGTCCATCGCTTCGGGTCTTTCCATATCTTTCTTATCTTTTGTGTGTGCGCTCGTTAGTGTTTTGGTTTGGTTTTGTCTTCATCTTTTTCTATCATATTCTTCTTTTCATTCCAGCTCCATCTAATATTATTTATTGTCAAATAATTATAGCCGATTTTAACGTTTTTATTATCCTTTCTTTCTAACGCAGCCCTGTCTCTTATCAATTTTTGTATTTCGCGTTCTTTTAGAGTTAAGTCACAATCTATGTATATTTTTCCATCGTTGATGTTTTTTAATTTATTTTTGTTTTTTAATATCTTCATCTTTTCCTCAAAATTTTCCGTTTGTATTATATACATTCTGTCCTTCATCCTAGATACAGATGCTATTTTGGGTTCTATTTTTAGTATTTTCTGCATGAAATTCTCAATGGTATCATTTAATGTTTCCCTTTCATATGAACTGGTATCTAGCCCTTTTATGATCAGATTGTTTTTCTTTTTTTCCTTTTCAGATTTTTCAATTGTCATTTCCATTTTTCCTATTTTCAGTTTCATTGTTTCCATTTCAATTTTGAGACTTTCATTTTCTTGTTTTAAATTCTCCATTTGTTTTGTATTTGCTTTACTTTCATTTCTGAGTTCTTTAATTTCAGTCACTAGGTCGATCATTATTTTCTTCATCTCTTCCATTTCATTATTTTTCTTTTTATTGTCTCTTATTATTTCCATCATCATGTCCTTTAGATCTTGTGACTCCTCTGTTTTTTTCTTTTCTTTAGCTGGCGTTCTCGTTACTTTCCTACTCTTCCTGAAGATTTCTCCCCACTCTTTCTCGCTTTTCTCCTTAGACTCGTCTGTTGAAATGTCATTACTATCCATTTTATTTATTTTTTTATTATTATTTTCTTTCTCTTGATACCGATTGGGCCGTTACTGACCTGTCTTTTCAATGTTTCTGCCAGGCAGTCGTGTTCGAGCGCAAGGTCAGCCGCTCAGATCGACTCTTCGGAAGCGGTATAACCTATCTCGCCACTCTTTGTTAATTGTTTACCTATGTTAGTTCTAGTTTTTGTTCTGAATTTTTACCTACTATTATTCTTGGTTATTTTCCTCACACCTCTTGTTCACTATTCACTTTATCTGTGCTCGTAGCCGTCTAAATTTTAGATATGTACTACGGAGTAAAAATCATAATCTTGCCTACGCGCACCAGGGACAGAAATTTAATTTCTTAATTTAATTCTTTATAATTCTTTAACTCTATATCAATTGAATATGAAATATAAAATGCAAGTACATAATTCATATAGATAAGAATAATCTTTAATATTTATAACATTAAATGTCAAAAAATAATATTTAATAGCGTTTTTTCAGGAAAAACTGTTAAAATCTTTAATGAGGATACTTCCGGTTGACCAATTATAAACAAATTCTAATCAAGTCTGCATATGGATGTACACACACACACACACACACACACACACACACACACACACACACACACACACACACACACACACATACACACACACAGACAGACAGACATAGGTATACACACACATACAGCCATAATCGTAAAAATATTAAAATCGTATTGTAAAGACCCTAAAACGTGCTTATTCATTACTCACCACCGAATTTTTTGATTAAAGACAATACCTTCCTTACCTAGAGTGACGGAAGGAATAAAAGTAGAAATAAAAGTAATTTTAAATACTGACTGACACTATCAAGCAACGCCTGCATAAGCCGATTTATTTGGATATTCAATCATATAGTACAACATATCAGATATGTAATTATAAAAAAAATTACAGCTACTGCAACTTGCATGTTAAACATGTTCATATTTTCTGTTACGATGTTTTAATTAAAAATCTGATGTGAACACCACACGACTTCCTTGTACGATTATTAAACTATACATATTTTTTTAATAAATAAATTACAAAATATTAATTTTAACTTCAAAACAGTAAGATATATAGCGACCATAAAGGGAGTTTTTAAAGAGAGTTTTGATTACAACAAAGAAATATTTGATTACAACAATGAATATGTCTAATTTCACAATAAAAATATAATATTTGTTATTGTACGAAGCATAAAATTGCACGTATTTAACGTAATTTGACATGAACATTTTTTTTTATTTTTTTGTCCTAATCCATAGCAAACTTTATTACAAAAACATAAAAGTATATAATTTTTAAATTTACATATCTCGCTTATACAATGGGCTAATTTAATAATACTTGACGTGCTAGACGCAGAAATTAATTATCTAAAACCTTTATTTGAAGCATTTCTAAAATCAAAATAAAATCATTTTATTCAAGAAAAACTGTTAACAACTTCAAGTAATGTAACATTTCCGGTTAGCCTATTTTAACCAAAATCTATTATGTTATTTCTATTGACATAAAAGTCTTGTATACTAAATTTGAAAAGTTTTGGATTATATTTTAAAATAGTTTTTCATTAAAATCTATTATAGGCTTCATGTAAAGTACCACTTTGGAAATTGTGTAATAACCAGAGAGGGAGGTGCCCAACTAGATGTTAGAGCAGTCCTAAATACAAAATTTCAACTTTCTACGGCTTACCGTTTTTGAGTTATGCGAGATACGTACGGACGTACGTACATACGGACGTACGTACATACGGACGTACATACACACGGACGTACGTACATACGTCACGACGAAATTAGTCAAAATGGATTCAGGGATGATCAAAATGGATATTTCCGCTGAAATCTGAAAACCGAAATTTTTCGCGATTACAATACTTCCTTTACTTACGTACAAGGACGTAAAAATTGCTCTTTGACATCTGATAGCATTGTTTTAATTATTCTCGATGAAATTAAATGCGAAATTAATAAATTATCTATTCTCTAAAGAACAAGGAAAATGTGTTGAGCAAATCCAATTTCTCAGATACTTTTTGAGCACATTTTTGCTACTTACGCCGGTTTGTAGGCAACTTATTTAACTCAAACTTTTCTATATAATCTTTGAAAAATCCTAACCGTAATAAAAACAGTGGGGAGTAATCTCTCAACCAATATAATGACACACAGGTATAAAATGGAAATCTTATCCCTTCGTATTTAACATGCAAAATAGTGTAAACTAAACGAAAGTTAAGAAATGTAATGTATTTATTTAATTTTATTAATGATTCTGAACAGAAATATTTGTCTTTTACAATGATAATTCTGAGTTTACATTATGTAATTTATTAAATATTTAAGTTCTGATAAAGAATTTGAACTTTTTTCTGGTACCAAATGGTTTGTTATGAGTGCAATACATATTACAGAAAATTCTCGCTAAAGAAATAGGTATCACATGTAAGACAAAACAAATGATGATTGCAATAAATAAATGAATAAATATATTTCTTATATACATATTTGGTACGAAATTTGACAATTTAGTGCTTGACTCAATTGTCGTATGTAAGTGAATTTAGAAAATCTTGAAATTTTTAATGCAAAATTCTGACATTTGACATCTATATTCGTAATTACTAATTATCATTCTGAAACGGGCCCCCACATCTGCTTGCCAAGGCCAACAATGTAACATGACTGTTCGCGCCATATACAGTGTGTCCACTGTAAGCGGGCCACCATTGCTAACTTTCTTATTTGAAGAGATAGAAAGACGATTAAATGGACAAAGTTGGGCGATATTATACGACAAATTTAACGGTGGAAAATACAAAACAATTGAACATCAAATACGCGACTTATTCAACAAAATACTTTTTATTTAAATGGAATGCCATATTGAAAATGGTACCATTTAAAAGATTTTTATTATCTGAATATAAAAGTTCATTATCACTATGCCTCTAAAATTAAAAACAAAAGAGTTATTTCAAGTTGAAATTTAAATATTTTATTTCATATTTTAATACACATATATCATTGTTGCTATGGAAACAACAGAAACTAACATTAAACAAAGAACAATTGACATTTTATTGATAGATGCTGTCAACAAAATGGAAAAATATACTAATGATGAATTAGTTGATATGCTTTTTGTTTATGCAAAGTGCAATAAAAATTCTGTAGCCAGTGCGCAATAGCTATTTGTGTATAAGAGCGCAAAATAGGACATTGTCGATTGAGAGGATGTTGCCGCGCGACGCAGGAGCGCGGCAGTCTCTCGAAATCGACAATGTCTATTTGCGCTCGAAACACACACACGATTTTTTCTACAGTCGCTACCATAACAAAAAATAATAAAATGTACACTTTGTACTTACACTACTACTCAATTAATAAGAATTAATATAAAGAAAAAACGTCTTTTATATTTAATTTTAATTTATCGTTATTTCCTATTCTTCTTCATTTACAGCTTGAATCTAATCTAAACATTTTATACTTTCGTTTTTGTAAATGAATGCCCTATTTTATTTTCACAATAATGCGGATTTTTTTTTTGGTTATGTAACATACCGACAGAGCAGTTATATGTCAGACTGATTTGTAAAGGTGGTAAATGTGTGACTCCTGTGCTATTAGTTCCTGACTAAACGTTTCCATTAAGAATGTACAGACAAGTGACATTTCTCAACATTGTATAGTTAGAAATTTGGACAGCGAGCGTTTTTTCTACTTTGTCGCGCTAAAGCGGCAAAGTGACATTTTGCGTTGACAAAAGAGAGCGCAAATGGCTACTTTCTATGTAGACTGTAGAAAAAAGTATTTAGAACTATCCCAATAGACTTCAACCCAATAGAACATATTTTTACCTTCCGTCACCTCTAGGTAAGGAAGGTATTATCTTTGGTCAAAAAATTCGGTGGTGAGTTTTCATTGCATAAGCACGTTTTAGGGTCTTTACAATACGATTTTACTATTTTTACGATGATGTCTGTATGTGTGTGTGTGTGTTCGTATGTGCGTGTGTGTGTGTGTGTGTGTGTGTGTATGTGTGTATGTGTGTGTGTGTGTGTGTATGTGACCGCAGTTTCATGCACGATATCTCCAATACTAGAATTCCAAAAATTACAATTCTTGCGTATTCCTCTTCCTTACAACCATATGCAGACCTGTTTAGATTTTGGTTATAATTGGTCAACCGGAAGTACCCTCATTTGAAGATTTTAACAGTTTTTCTTGAAAAACTCAGTTAAATGTTATTATAACTTAAAGAATATATTATTGTCTATGTCTATACGATTTGATTGATTTTATATTTGATATTCAACAGATATAGAGTTAAAGAAGAATAACGATAATAAATTTTATATAAATTTCATAATTCAGCCAGCTATGCTAACTTAACCATGGAAACTGCTAATATATTCAGGTAATTCAAATTGACAGATGTCAGTATCAATAAAATGAAATCAATGAAAGAATAAGGGAAGTAACTCTAGTGTTAGAAGTTTCTAGATATAAGAGAGACGATTACATATTGGTTTGAACATGTCATGAGGAGAGATGAATATATTAATAGAAGGTGGAAGAAACATAGGATGAAAAGACTGTATTATAGAAAACTTGAGAGAAAAAGAACTGAATGAGGACGACACGCAAAACAAAAATGAGTGGAAGAAGAAAATAAAAATAGCGACCCCCTAACGAATGGGAAAAACTAAAGAAGAAGATGTCAGTGTCAAGTGCAATTTGTATAGTTTGTTAATGAAATAACTTTACTGGAAATATAGGATCTTTTGCAAGAAAATTTATGTATGGGGCGCGTGCAGTAACATGACTTTGACCCGTGTCAAAATGACAGCAATTAATTATGTCCATAACTGACAAGTGTTATAATTTTTCAATCAAAATTTCATAATTTTCTAAATTCATGTGGTTTGTTTGTTATCAGGAGTATGGAATTCAGTTGCCGAGAAAGGGAATCACATAATACCAAAAATTTATAATCTTGTGCAAGAAAATTTATGTATGGAATTTGTACATAATACACAGGATTGACGGAAGGTATTGTGCTGGCCACATCAGATTTTTTAAGTTTACTATTTAATAATTAATTTTGTTATTTGTTTTTCCCATAACAACAATATTGTATTTGTATCAAAATATGAAATAAAATATTTAAATTTGAACTCGAAATAACTCTTTTGTTTTTAATAGTGACAATGAACTTTTATATTCAGATAATAAAAATCTTTTAAATGGTACCATTTTCAATATGGCATTCCATTTAAAAAAATATTAAATTGTTGAATAAGTCGCGTACTTGATGTTCAATTGTTTTGTATTTTCCACCGTTAAATTTGTCGTATAATATCGCCCAACTTTGTCCATTTAATCGTCTTTCTATCTCTTCAAATAAGAAAGTTAGCAATAATGGTGGCCCGCTTACAGTGGACACACTGTACTTATGTAACCAAAAAAGGAAGTGGCGAGAGGTATTGTGCTGGCCACAACAGATTTTTTAGTTCGCACCTCTATTATACATGCCACTCCAGACAGTGCATTCTAATATGTTTTATGCTAAATAACGAAATCGATTTCCTGTATATAGAAAAAATTGACACTATTATAGAAAGAATAACCATTACATGGAATAGATAGACGCTATATAGAATTAATAAACGCTGCATTTGTCTTAAGTTGTTATAATCATACAACACCAATAATATATTAAATTACATATATTTTATAATTTGTATAAATATTACTTGCTTGTCCAATATTTGTAAGTTGGGATACTTTATATTAAAGATCGGCCGCTTGGGAAGTTGTGTAAGTTTCGGTTTTACCTAGAGATTAGGGTTTAAATTTTATGATTTATGATCCTTTTGTGAATAATTCCAGCACAATAAAATTCTGTAGTGAGTTGACCGTGCTGGTCTGGTTGCATAGATCTCGGCAAATATTTAAAATCAGGAAACGAAATTTTTGTTTAGGGTCGAACAGCCTTAAGTTCCTTTCCATATAATTATTGTTCCATTTACTATTTTCGTTCTAATACGTTACGATTATTATTTGAAATGTTTAGGTTGTTGACATATATATCTTAAATTAGTGTTTATAATTGTTTAATCATAGTGTTAATTATTTTTATTATCTTTATCTTAATTATTTATCGTTTAATAATCTTTTATTTTTTTAAAGATATTTATTTAATTTTTACACTTCACCTAAATAAATAAACCTTACAGTTGTATTTTAAAATTGTGAGGAATTGGCTCTCCTGTACATATTACAGCAAAAGTACGTTTTTAATAGTCTTCGTTTAATACAATAGAATACCTGTAACACTAGATATTTAGAAAATAAAATATAACATTTTCATCAAAAATTATATAGCAATGCTTGGAAATAAAAAACAAAATATTAATTAAGGTCACACTTCTATATTTCATGCTGAATTGCAACAATGTAGACACAATGATTACAACAATTAAGATTATTAATGTTTGAATGATACTTGTTTTTTATTTCCACAGATGGCAATCTGGTATTTGACGAAAATGTCATAATTTATTTTCTAAATATCATTAAATGATGACTATCTTCCGCTTTTCATTTCACACCACAGATTTCAAGTGGACACCCAGTCTGATAGTGTTTATATCTACCCGAGCACTATTATCTTCTATATCATACCCATACGGTCTGATAAACTTTCACGAAAATTGGTGTGATTGTGATAATTTTTTTATCTTTCGTCACCTATAGGAGTTAGCAGTAGGTAAAGAAGTTATAGTCTTTGATCAAAAAATTCGACTTTTAATAAATAAGCACGTTTAATAGGGTCCCTAGAAAATGGTTTTACTATGATGCATGTGCGTGTGTGTGTGCGTGCATGTTCCTGTGCGTGCGTGCGTGTATATTTCATTATTAAAAATATTATTATCGGAAATTTATTTCGACTTTATACTGTTTCACGTGTGTCACAAAAGTTTTCGGGTAATTTTTGCGTTTATAATACTGTGATAGTGACCCATTTTCTTCCATACGACGAAGTTTATTTCTGACTTGCCCGAAAATAAAAACAATTAAAGCGCAGGATTTTTCTAAAGATACGTGAAATTAACTTACCAGACTCATGGGCAGGGAGTCGAACCAGACCTGAACCCTAAAACTCAAATTAACCAACAATTTTCTAAAACGTGGACCCGACTCCGAACCTTAATTTTCAATTTTAAAAATGCTAAATCGAAATCCGAACCGTTATTTCTTAACGGATTACCCAAAATACATAAGGGTTCACATTATCGTAAACATTTACTATTGCTATTACATTACCCAACTTGCATTGTCTGTACCGTCATAAGTCATAAGTGAGTGTTGGACATTTTTTTCATCATTAAATTATTTTTCTATTTAATTTTTTTAACCTTTTTTAGCTTTTGAAAACCGGTGCGATAACCCTAACCTTTATTTTGCTTGGACCCGAAACCAAACCCGAACCTAAAATCATAAAGGTCCGTCTCCCTGCTCATGGGGCAAATCAGAACTAAACATCATCGTATGGAAGAAAATGGGCCACTAGATTTACATTAACTATGGATGTTAAAACTTCGATTATGTTAATTATTGTAGTAATAAGCAGGTTCATTATATTTGTCTTACATTATAATATCTTCCATTCAATTTTTTTCCGAAAATTCTCATGACATATGTTATTATTGATAAGTAATAATAGCTAAGAATGACAACGTAAATGAATAAACCGCATCCCTATCGCTATCTCTTTCTATCGTTATTTTAATGTTAGCAGCGTCTATCTCCTACTGGTATACAGTGGAACTACGTTGAAGTATAACACTGTTGCCAAATGTAAATGACAGCACACGAATACGAAGCCTTTGGGGTTGAGCTAGGCCGATAGCCGCGCACTATGACTGTCTTGAAATGGTCGAGAGGTATTTTATCGTATGACAGAAAAACACAAGGTCTGAACGCGGGCACTACGATTATTTTCCCGTAACGTTTTAATTTGAACAGCTTGTTTAATTAATCGATTTTTTGGGTTCATTCTCTTTTTCTCCATTTTTTACCTTCCACTACCAGGGAGGTATAGGGATCGTGCTAAAACTCACATATCGAGAGCTTGGTAAATAAATGACCACGTTTTAAGGTCCTTAGAATCCATTTTTAACATTTTCACGATGATGTCTGTGTGTATGTGTGTGCGTATGTGTGGATCCCCTTTACGCTCTAACTCAAATACTATCGTTGAGAAAATTTTGAAATGTTTTATTTCTACCTTATTCTAATACTGAAAAAAGACATTAGATTTTGGTGTCAATCGGATAACCGGAAATGGCAGTTTACATGAAGCTCAAAATAGTTTTTCTTTAAAAAATACCTTAATATGTCATTGTTTCGCAATTTATTATTATAAAACTTAAAGATTATTTCATTTTCTACATGTTTGAATTATACTTTTTCTATATATTTTGTGGATAAATTTATAAAATAATATAAAAATTATATCTCGGAGCTTATGCACACAACTCCATGGTTAGACAGTTCAAATGTATGTAACTGACAGATAAATGTCACTGTCAAAAAAATAATAATTTCAAATTAATAATAGTAACGTTTTCAAAAGAAAATTGTAAAGACCACAATAGTTACATGAAAATAAACTTAATATACATAATTTCAAATTAATAATAATAATGTTTTAAGACGAAAATTGTAAATAGAACAATAGTTATATGGAAAGGAACTTAAGATACACAATTTATAGTATTAGTAAATATGCAGGTATGTATTTAAATAAGAAATTACATAAATATATTATCACGTCATATTACCCATTGATGGGTGTGCCAATCTGCTTTGTACACAGATTTCGGTAATGATGAAGACATATTTGTATCGTGCGGGCGTTTACCATGCGTCGCCTCACGAGTACTCATTTTTGGCGTGCAGAGTGCATCACAGGGGTCAGTTTTGTGCCATTTAAAATTCGAAATATTTGATAGTAGGAATTAAATCCGGTTCCCCAGATTCGCGACCAGAGACTCAGACACGCGGCCATGAGACCCCATAGGTATATGTATTTAAATTAATAAAAATTAAATGGCAGGAGGTTTTGTGTTGGTCACAGGAAGAAATTCTAGAGGTAAAGGAAGAATCCATTGATGTCAAGGAAATTAAAAGAAATTAAAGCTGTGCCGATGCCTTCAAGAAGACTTAAGACGCCTAGAATACATACAGAGAGACAGAGAAAGGAACTTGAAAGACGCAGTGTCCAGAAGGTTATACTAAGATGGAGGCAAGCATGACAGTCGACTGGGAAAAGCATTCCACCATAGCCAGGATAAGAGTAGTCGACGATAGTTGGCAGTCCGATGGACTACGCAAGGACCAAGAAAATGACCCGGCTTCGAAAATTTTAATGGAATGGAAAGCAGAAGAGAGCAAACCAATATGGGAAGACGTTGTACCACACTCACAGAAATCGTACTGGGCGCAATGGAACTCCATTGTGATTGAGGATGGCCTGTTAAAGCGTTGACATTTACTTATAATTTTCTTTGATTTATGCAATAATAATAAAGTAAATAAGTAATGTACTATTATCATATTAAATAGCATGTCTTAATTTTCAGAATGTAAAATCGTACTGGGCGCAATGGGACTCCATTGTGATTGAGTGTGGTAGAGAATGCTGATGGAATTGAGAAGAAAACTCAGTTGGTCATTCCTAAGAGTAGAATACCAGACGTATTGAAAGAGATCCATAACGCATCTGGAGGAGGCCATTTTGGAGTCAACAAAACTTTAGAAAATTGCGCCAGCGATTTTACTGGATTAACTGCAAGGAGGACATTAAAAACTGGTGCAAAAAATGTGTGGTTTGTGCTGGAAGCAACGGCCCTCATAAACGACGAAAACTTCAATGCGTCAATACAACGTGGGCAGAACTACTTCACCAAATGGGTTGAACCCTATCTATTACCCAACCAGAAAGCCACCACGGTCGCTGAAGCTTTATAGTGAAAGAATGTATATGCCGATTTGGTGTACCACGTGAACTTCACTCCGACCAGGGAAGATATTTCGAATCTGCCGTTTTTCAAAATATCTGTAAGATATTAGGAATTAATAAAACGAGGACAATCGCATTACATCCGCAGTGCGATGGCATGGTTGAACGAATTAACAGAACGATTAACCGATACTTTTCGAAGGTAGTCTCCAACCACCAAAGAGGCAGGAACCGATATCTTCATCTCTTTCTGATATCTTACGGTTGATCCTTGCATGAAACAACAGGGCAAACTCCTGCGAACCACTTATTCGGGCGTGGTGTTCGCAGGAAATCTGGAGAAAATGTGTCGGGGAAGATTACGTTACGGACTTACGGAGAAGAATGGATGAAATTCATGAACAAGTCCGCGCGAACATTCAAGTTGCCAGCGGCCGAATGAAGGACCAGTCTGACATCAAGGCAGAAAAAGGTGAATACCAAGCTGGGAATTTTAGTGTGGCTTTACAATCCAAAAATGCGTTGCGGTTTATCACCAAAGCTACAAAGAATATGGAAAGGTCCTTATGAGGTCGTTAAAATGATAAACGACGTAATATATACAATAAGGAAAGCACCTACCGAGAAGCCGAGAATAATACACTTTAATCGGCTAGCCCCTTTCGCCGGTGACAACAATGACGAACATCGTGGCGCAACGGTTCGTCGGATCATAGCCCAGGAACCGATTTTTGAAGACTTCATGGAACAGTATTCCTTTGGTCACAAGGCAAGGTATGGCGTGACGAAAGAAGAACATCGAGATCTGTTTTCCGTATCTTCAGATTATTCCCTCGGCCACTGCGGATCCGAAGACTTAAAATGTCACGAGCCATAGCTTCAGTCTTTAAGACGAAATTTGGACAACTACAAAAACTGGTCAACCAAGGTCCATCCGTCGGGAAAACGCTGCGACTAAAGGATAACAATACGGAACATCAGCGGTATATTTACTACCTGGTCCAAAAACCACGCTCGTACCAGAAGCCGGCATATCGCACTCTATGGAACTCACTGTGCTATTTGAAGGATCATGTGCTAGAGAATGACATTTTGAAGCTAGTAGTACCGAAGTTAGGCTATGGACTAGACGATTTGGATTGTAGGATTATTAGGAACATGTTAGAGATCCTCTTCCGCTATACTGGTATTGAAATTCTCGTCTACAGCTTTAACCTCAACGGACAGAAAGAAGAACTCCAGCGGACCATCGTCTGTCACTTCTTCAAGACTTATAAATTTACCAAGGGTAATACGTCCAGATTTCGTCATCAAAAACTGTGCCGGGACGAAACAGTCTTAAGGAGGGGGCAGTATAACGTGCGACCCTGACTTACGAGTATGCAAGCACCGCCACTGGTATAATATTCCCGAGCGATAACGTAATCCCCGGCGGCGGTACAACCGTTACGCGTCTAGACTGGTATAATTACATCCGGTGGTCTAATCCTTTGTATTCAATGTTATGGTGGCATCGGAAAGTTTGAGAAGGACATCGCGCTATATGTATAAACCCGTCGCCAAAGCCAGCGAACACAGTTTGTTAGAAGCAAAGAACAATGAAAAGTGGGTGATATAAACAAACTTTCTACGAGTTGTAACATAAATAAATGTAGTTATATAAATAAATATACTGATATAAATATTGTTTAAATAAATAATCTTTGTGTTTAAGCATTTAATAATATTCTTAGTGTTAAATTAGTGTTTATATTTGTTTAATCCATAGTGTTAGTTATTTTTACGATCTTTTTAATATTTATCCTAATTAATTCTCGTTTAATAAACGTATTATTTTTACTAATAATATTTCTCTGATTTTTACACTTCACCCAAATAAATAAACGTTACAATAGTTAGAAGTTCCTTGCCGATCGCAAGATGAATCTTTCAGAGAAAATCTGTCTCAAAGTTAGGACACGCTCTGTCACGTCCGCGCGAATAAGTATTCGCACGTTTAGAGTTTGCGAACAACAATTCGACGTCAAACTACGCTTATGATTGTCATATTCACCCCGCGTTTGAGATATGCGCGCTTTGATTATAGGCCTTATATATACCGTCTGTCCCAAACAAACCTTGATATAGGCGTTTAACATGGGAAAACACTAATTACTGTATTATCAGTGCATAAATTAAAGAAAATTATAAATAACTGTCAATAAATATTTGTTTCAATATTTTATTATGTAATAAAAAACATTTGCAATAATTGTCACTGTGGCTGAATGATTAGCATGTTTGCCTGTGGAACGAAAGAATTTTTGAAGGTTGGAGTTCGAGTCTCCATCGAGCTACACTTTTCATTATTTATTTTTTATTTATGAATTAATTACGAATTGTAACACATTTTTATAATATTCACTCGATCGTTAGCATTTAAGAAATTCATGTTGACACGAATATTTGATAAAAACAAAAAACCAAACAGTGAACACATTGTTGACACGAAAAGAAAAATACTTTAAATATTTTTTATAGAAAAAGCTTATCTTTAAATTATTGTAATTGGAAATAGAAGATATACTCGTATATTGAAATGGATAACAATATTTTATAAATAAAAATAATTGGTTTTAACAATGACAAAAATTGATTACAACAAACAAAATATGGATTAAATAAAAATGCATAATTCGTTCTTTTGATCTTAATAGAACATAATAATAACACAATGGATATATGTATGTTTTGTATTTTTACTGGTATAGTTAAAATCTTGCTTTTGACGGTTACTACTTCCATTGAAATTACTATTATATCATGATAAAAACTTATTTGTAATTATTTAACTAATTCATCCATATTATCTCATAATATCTTTAATATAATTTGTAATTAATACATAAATAAAAAAATGAAAAGTTTAGCTTGATGAAGATTTGAAAGAAAAGAATTTTTTAAAGTTGGGGTTCACCCAACTTTCAAAAATTCTTTCATTCCACAGGCAGACATTCTAACCATTCAGCTACAATGACAATTTTAAGTACTTTTATATTACATAATAAAATATTGAAACAAATATTTATTGACATTTACTTATAATTTTCTTTGATTTATGCAATAATAATAAAGTAATTAATATTAAATAACGTACAGGAGGTAATGTACTATTATCATATTAAATAGCATATCTTAATTTTCCGCCGGACACTTGTTATTTACAAAAAACTGTTTTCCCATGTTAAACGCCTATACAGATGTAGGTATCAAGATAATGGAACAGTGCCATTAATACGTGAATATGAAAAGTTACACAAAAAAGTGATTTAGATATTTTGTGAAGCATAGAGGGGGACACATTTTGGCATAACTTTTATTATTTTAGAGCCAGTGGTACTCAACTTATGGATCAATGTTATATTTTTTTAAATGGTATTATATATGTTTACCTTCCGTCACCTCTACGTAAGGAAGGTGTCTTTGGTCAAAAAAATCAATGATGAGTTTTTACTGAATAAGCATGTTTTAGGGTCTCTATAATACGATTTTACCATTTTTACGATGATGTTTGTATGTATGTATGTATGTATGTGTGTATGTCTGTGTGTGTGTCTGTGTGTGTGATAAAAGTTCCGGATCCCATAACTTCAATACCACGGAAACTACTACTATATTCATTCAATTCAAATTGACAGATGTCAGTATGAGTAAAAAGTAAATTAATGTGGCAGAGATGAGGATGTTGAAGTAGATGTTGGTGAATACACGGAAAGATACGGTAATAAAATAACTCTAGTGTTACAATTTTCTAGATAGATACAAGAAAGACGATTACATTGGTTTGAACATGACATGAGGAGATATGAAGAATTATATTTAAACAAGAATGAGTAGTTTAATAATGGGAGGTTGAAGAAGCAGAGGAAGTCCAAAGATAAGGATGGAAGGATTGTATTGCAGAAGACTTGAGAGAAAAAGAACCGAATGAGAACGACACGCAAAAATAGCGACCCCTAACGCATGGGAAAAGCTAAAGAGGAAGAAGATGTCAGTGTCAAGTGCAATTTGCGTAGTTTAGAATCTTTTGCAAGAAAAATTATGTATGGAATTTATACATTATACGAGTACATAGGATTGACGGAAGGTATTGTGCTGGCCACAACAGATTTTTTATTAAGTCATTAAATAGCGAACTTTCTTCTGAATACAACAATATAATAATCTGCCCTTACATTGCGAAAAATTTGATAAAAGTTAATTCAAAGTTAGTATTTTAATTTTTTTAATTAGGCCAAGCAAACATTTAACTATTAAAACAAAACCAAATTTTCTGTCATTTTTGTATGTCATTGTTACGTATTATATTATTTTTTCGAAATGTTCCGAATTTCGTTACTTTTTTTAAATTTCGCGTAATTACTACTTAGTCTAGCGAAATTAGAATAACTTTCTGCAAATAAATTGCATGTTAGGAATGTATTTTGTTGGGTCTTGCATTAATAAATAAAATCAGCTTTTGTTAAATCTGTTGCCATTATTAAATTATTTATTACAAAGGAAACGAAAATTACCATAATTGTGATAATGGATAACAATGATATACGAAAATGACATATAATTTTCTTTTGTTTTAATGATTAAATGTTTACACAACCTACTTAAAAAAATTAAAATAGAAATGAAATACTAACTTTGAATAATTTTTTATCAAATTTTTCGCAATGTAAGGGTATGATATTATCATATCGTTGAATTCAGAAGAAAATTTTCTATTTAATTAGTTAATAAAAAATATATAATGCCATTTAAAAAAATGTAACATTTAACCGTAAGTTGAGTACTACTGGCTCTAAAATAATAATAGTTATGCCAAAATGTGTTCCTCCCTATGCTTTACAAAATATCTTAATCACTTTTTTGTGTAACCTTTCGCTAACCACCGGAACAGGTTGTAGTAATCTTCCCTTTCACCTAGGTTATATTGAGAAGTCCGCCTTAATATTTGTAAACTGTTACATTTAACTGATAGTATTTAAGTCGGGATTATTGACTGACGCTATTATTATTATTGTCCGCCTGTTACATTGCAGGCAGACGTAAGGATTACGAATATTATTCCTCGCCTGATACTTTTGGCGATAATTGGTAGAATTATTGTTTAATCAGTAGCATTATTCTCGACCTGTTACATTCATATGAAGAAATGTTTAGATTTTGGTTAAAATTGATCGACCGGAAGTACCCTAATTTGAAGATTTTAATAGGTTTTCTTGAAAAATCGCTGTTAAATATCGTTTTTATATTATCTATACGAATTAATTGCATTTTATACTTCATATTCAATGAATATAGAGTTAAAGAAATTGAATTTCATAAATCAACCAGCTACGCTATAACCATTGTAACAGCTATTATATTAAGAAAATTCTAATTGACGGATGTCAATGTCAATGAAAAGAAAATGAATGTGGAGATGGATGTTGGGGAAGGCACGGATAGATAGGATAAAGAATGAGAGCATAAAAGATATGACTCGAGTGATAGAAGATACATCAGAGACGATTACATTGGTTTGGACATGTCATGAGACGAGATGAATAATATATTGCAAGAAGAATGAACAGCTTAGTAGTAGAAGGTAGAAGAAACAGAGGAAGACCAAAGAGAAGATGGAAGGACTGTATTAAGGACGACTTGAAAGAAAAGGAATTGAATGAGGACGACAAGTAAAATAGATATGAGTGGATAAAGAAAACCATGAATAACGAACCCTATAACAAATGGGAGAAACTAAAGGAGAAGAAGAAAATGTTAGTGTCAAGTGCAATTTACATAGTTTGTTTATGCAATAATTTTGCTGGAAATATAGAATCTTTTGCAAGAAAATTTATGTATGGAATTTGTACATAATACAAAGAATTGACGAAAGGTAATGTACTGGCAACATCAGATTTTTTTACTATTTTGTGTATAGCATAATTGAATAAATGAAATAATGTATTTCTATGGCAAACTTAGTTTTTTTTTTATTGAATCTTTTTCATGATTGAGTTTCAGTTTTTTTTTACAGCAGAACGTTTATAAAATTGTTGTTATATGGCACCAGAAGTATATTCAAAATTAATAAAGGTACGCTACTTTAATTTTTAAACAATTGTCATATATGCACTGAACGTGATCATTTATTTCAGTCTCTATAATCGATTTCTTTATAAATTCTTAATGGTTAAAGTATATATTACTTTAATCTTTAATTCAATATAAATTACATACAAAAATTTATATAAAATTTTTGTTCTGTATTCGAATTTTAAATAGTAAATATAAAATTGCATTTTTATTACTAAAGTAATATTATATTAAATATTTATCATGTGTTTATAAATGTATATACGTAGGTATATAAAAGAAATATAGTACCTAATCGTATATAGTGCATAATATTACGCTTTAAAATTTACATTATTATTCTCCTCTAGTTTTAGTTATAATTTAACCTTAGACACCTCCTATTATTATAATTATTCTCGTCGTCTCCTCTCCTCTCGTGATTAAAAGGCAACGTCGCCTAGTATCCATCTAGCGGCCTACATATGAAACATCCTGAAAATTTTTCACAATTTGAGATTCTGAAGTTTATACATTGCGTTGCCATTCTTGTTGTAATACTATGTAGTTATTTCCAGATACCAATTGCTACCACACTCACAATACGTACACTCGGAACAGGTGGTGGAGAACCCGTGTACTCTGACGCATAATTTGAATGTCGAGCAACATAGTGTATACCTAGTGGCGACGTTGCAAATACTGTTCCTTCTGTATACTAAGGTTTGCAAAGTGACGAACCACCTCTACTACACTGCTCGCGTGTTAGGCTCTAGCCGCAATGCAGCCAAGTACAACTATACGCTGGAAATACAACGTAACGACGCCAACATCAAAATGAAGGGATGCGTGGGTGGGTATGTATTAAATAAATTTACGTCTTATTATCAGATTAATAATTATATAGAGTATAAAATATTATTAAAAAAATTAATTCGTTTTTGATTCAAAACGTACTTTGTGTTAACTTTTTAAAGTTGTCTCTAAATGTTTTAGATTTTCTCTGTAACTGGAAAACATTTATGGTTAAAATTAAACTTGATATTTTTGTTACTAAATTGAAGAACATTATGTTGTTAACTTGCTAAATGGTGAGCAATAATTCTTTATTATTTAAAAAGTGCCGAAACTAATTTACTTTCATTAGGGTTTAGAAACATCTGCACGTCTTGCGTAAATTTAAACTTTCATTTTAAACCCAGGAAAGTATTTTATATTTTATATAATATTTATGTATTATATTTCTAGATATAGTTCAAATGATTAGGCAGAAGACGCACAATATTCCTTTTACGGAATATAAAATTATTTGAAATAATTGTAATTTATTTTTGTACCATACATTGGCACTACTGAAAATTACCATGTTTTGTCAAATAATTTTATATTCCGTAAAAGGACTAAGGATTGACTTAGAAATAATTGTAAATTCATTAATATATACGTTTCTTTAATAGTAGTATATTTTTCTTCTTTAAAAAAAATAATAACTATTAATTGGTTGATAACGTGCGTCTTCTGTCTAATCATTTTCACTATTATTATTTAATTTTATTAATGCAATATTTATTAAATTACAAACATATTTTTTTTCATAAAATATTTAAAGCTCACTTACATTGTATTTTTATATTCATAATTATTATTTATTTAAATTAATTTGTTTCGGGCAGCAGTCCATACAAATGAGATGGCAATAATCATTGCAATAGTACAACAATTTTAATAAAACAACAATCCCAACGATAGTACAATAATATGTACGTATAAGATTACGAATGTTACAGACTTCATTTGGCTGCTTAAAGTACAGCTATATACAGGCTGTAACATCAAAACCGCCCACCGCCATTATTTTCTTTATTATTATAGTTACAAAAAAATACTATTGAAAAAAATTGTAGGAGACCAAAGGATATATTCTATTTAAGTAGAAAATATTTTTTTAAACCAGTGGTTCTCAATTTGCAGCACAAAGTTATATTTTTTTAAATGGGATTGTACATATTTTTGCCTATTCGATAGCGTATTTTGTCCTGAAGTCAACCATTTATGAGTTTTATATCGTTACATAATAAAAATATTTAAAAAAATGCGATTGATATTTAAGTAAATTTGATTTTTCTAGTTATTTTTCAGTAGGCTATGTATGAAAAACAAAAACTACTATTTTTGTCAATTGGAATTATTTAGGATAGAAATCAAATAGAACACGGTTTATGAAGTTTTTAACAAATATTTGTTTCATTTTAATTTAAGCTCAATTGTTTTTCATTCATAGCCTACCGAAAAATAATTATAAAAATTAAATTTATTTAAATTTAAGTTGAATTTTTCTCAATATTTTTGTTATGTAAGGATATAAAATAATCTCATGGTTGAATTAAAAAAAAACTCTATCGAATAGGCATAAAAAATACGTATAATCCCATTTGAAAAAATATAACTTTATGTTTTAACTTAAGAACCACTGGTATAAAAAAATATTTTCTTCTCTAATGGGATGACCCCCTTGGTCTCCTACAACTTTGATCTATAGTATTTTTTTGTAACTATAATAATAAAGAAAATAATAACGGTGTTCGGTTTTGGTGTTACACCCTGTATACATTGACACACATATGATAACACATGTTGAATAAAATAACTTAAATCCCTTGAAAGAAAAAAAAAATATAAAGATAGTAGAGGAAAAATCAGGACAGCAGGTTCTAATGGCAAGGCACGTTTATTGAACATAAATGAGTAATGTTTACTCATTCATACAAAAGCTCCTTAGCTTCAATGCATGGTAAAAATAAAGATATTGTTAATTTCACCTATTGTAAAGTTACTAACAAATTGATAAAAGTCTAATTTTTTTAAATTTTAATATTGTATTTGTCTAGAAAAAATTCATCTTTCTGTAATTTGCAAATGGTGCATAAATCGTTCGCAGAGTTCGTATTTAATTCCTTTATGGTAAATTTTTAGTCCCCTTTTACAAGAGATTATAAATTGAATTATTAGCCGTATTTTTATAATAAGTATATGAAATTGTAAATAATTTTCTATATTTTTTGAGTTTTGTTTGATTAGTTTGTAGGACAAATTAAATTTTGATTGGCTAGAAGATTTAAATCATTATCTTTTAGTTCGATTGCGTACGTTTCTAATATCGCAATAATTTAATTTTTAGTAATAAATTGATTTTGCCAGATATTTGAAATGACTAGATGTATTAAAAAAAAATATTTGAGTGACCCAATTGAAATCGGGTTTACTCGATTCAAAATTATCTAAAGCGACTTACTTGTTATATAATATTTTTTGTAAGTTGTTTACATTCAGCTTTAGAATTTTGCTTCACAGTGATAGATGCGCTTCCAGATCTCTAAAGAAATGTGAGAGACACCGGTTTTTAGTCTTATGTAATAGTTAGGCGTGTTTTTTGAATATGTTGGATAGATTTTAAATAGTAAAACTTACTTTTCTCCATGGCTTCGGCTTGCAGGGGACCCCAAACTTCTGTTGCATATAGAATAGTTTTGTTAACTATGTTAACATTTAACAATGTAATTTTTTTCAGACCACGATTCTCATTTTCCTTTACATAAAATATGCTTAACCTTTTGAGTGGCAACAACAGTTTTTTGTGATATGCATGATTAAATTTTCCTAAAGAAGAGAACACTGTTCTCTTCTTTAGGTAGTTGAATTTAGTAGCCTTTTTTCTTTGGGCTTCATTATAGAAAAATGTAGAGTTAATTGCTCTAGAACGACCTTTATGAAAAACCCAATAATTTGGAGGTGTTAACTTGTAGGGAGTAGGCAGTATTAATGCAATATATGCAGTTTTCGTCTGATATCAACTTGTAAAAATTTTTACTTAATAATATTTTCCGGGCCAAAAAACTAAAAAAAGGTTTAATAACAAATGAAATATGGGTTTATTTGTTAATTTTATGTAAAAATATGAACAACTGGTCTGTAAAGTAAACTTAGAAAATAAAACAAATGTAGCAAACAGTTATTTACTAAGAAAAAGAAAGAAAAGTAAATCTGTGCAAAATTATCTATTTTTAAAAATTCAATCATAACTATAAATTCTTCAATTATCGATGGTTAATGACTCTTGGTGTGTACTATATTGCATCCTTAGTACTTATAATATTGAATGTAAATAAATTTGGTACAATTCAATCGGAAAATGCAACCTGAACAGAAACTTCAGGTGAAGATGATCATATTATTCAAAACATTACTGTAAACTTGATTACTCCCAGAAATTCTGCCCCAAATGTAACTGGGAGTTATTATCAAATAGAGAGTACATCAGATGACGAATATCAGGTACACTATGCATTACAAACCCGTTTAAACATCGATTTATAGCAATATTTGTACTACAAGAATGGGTCGTACTACCAACTATTGTATTTTGTCAAGTGGAATTGAAATTTCTGCTAGTTTTGGTTAAATATGTTGCTTTGGCGGAAGTTCTGTAAATAGGAAAATGCACAGCTGACTCCGTAGTATATTTTGCTCCATTTGTTCTCGAGAATTTCATCTGAAAAGTTGACAACATTCGTCCTAACTGTACATACATAACAAAGCAGCATTTAAAATAAGTGAATATTCGATTATTACAATAGTGATCGCAGCTCTAACTTAAATTTATGTGTATTGCAACTTTACCAAACCATATGGTAGAAGTCTTTACAGTTCGAGGAGGCAATACACACTATTACTTACTCAAAATAAATTGTACCTTGGCTATAAAACTTAATTAATAAAGAAAAATAATTTTCCTACTTTTGTTCATTTTTCTGTTTCAGTAACTTTTCATATAATAAATAAAGTGTTTGCATAATGTTTTTTATATTCTAATTTTACTTTGCAAACCAGTTATTCATAATTTAACAAAAATAACAAATAAACCTATATTTGTTTGTTTCAAGACGATAAAAACTTTTTTAAGTGTTCGGTTTTTTTGACCACGAGTGTAGTTTAGTTACTAACATCATTACGTCAAAATAAAAGATCTGTTGTGGCCACCACAATATCTCTCGCCACTTCCGTTTTTGGCTACATAAGTATAGGACGCGAACAGTCATGTGACTTGGCCTTGACCAGCCGATATGAAAGCGCGTGTCAGAATGACAGTAATTATGTACATAGATGTCAAATTCAGAATTTTTCATATAAAATTTCTAGATTTTCTAAATTCACGTAGTTAATTTGTCATCAGGAGTATGGAATTAATTTACTTGCCGAGGATTGGAATTAGAAAATCACTAAAATGAAAAATTATGATATTTGACGTCTATGTACATAATTACTAGCTATCATTCTGACACGGGCCCCCATATCTGCTCAAGGCCAACAAAGTGACATGACTGCTCGCGCCCTATTGTATTTAACATTTCTTGTATACCTACATTCTATACCAAAATTTCTATTTATATCTATTCTTTATATTTAGATTTTTTAATTATAAATTAATTCTATGGAGAAATTTTGTCCTACTCTTCAAATTTGTCCGTCGGGATTGACAGTATTTTTGAAGGGTATATGCAATATGCAATACACCTATGATTTTAAATATTTAACTATTAATACAATAAGAAATAAAATAATGGATATTTGACACTGACATTTATCTGTCAGTTACAAACATTTTATTTTTTCAATTGGTTTCCATTACATTATTTGGGCTGTGAGATTTATTACAACAGATTATTGTCTACCTTATATTTCTCTATCTCTAAATCAATACATAATATAATAAAATATTTATATGTCTCAGATAGAGAATTTATTCTTCTTTAATACTAGCAAAAATAAAAAATTTCAAAAAAAAATATTTAGAAGATTTTTTTTAAGAATCGCTACTTCCGGTTGTCGAATTATTACCATTTCTGGGTCTTCCCAGTAATGTCTGATTGAGAAATACGTAGTTAAACAAATATTAAGTTTTTGAGAAATCGTTTTTCTAACATCCCCCCCCCCTCACACACACTCACACACACACATACACACGCACACACACATACAGGGACATCATCGTAAAAATATTAAAATCGGATTGTAGGGGCCTTAAAACGTGCTTTATCATTAAAATCTGGTTATGCGATTTTTAGCATGAATCCAATATCTCTCGTAACGAGGTAAAAAATAATAAAACCAGCGACGCGTAGCTCAGCTACGAGCAGAGATGTTTATGTATAACCTAGATACCTAACTTCGTATGTCTCAAACCACGTAAAAGTGAAGCCTCAAGGTCAAGAGGCGGCCATTTGTTAAAAAGGCAAAATATTAATGTACTATACGGTAAATATGAAATAAAATTCAGAATATGATTGATATATGAAGGTTATCACATATAAATTGTAATTAAATTGGTGAAATATTAAATAAAACACAATACTTGTTCTTAAACATTATTTATTGATTAGAAAACAATATTAGTTTATTTAATTTATGTCGTTTGCTGACAATTTGATTCTGATTGGACCACTTTGCAATACTGTGCAATCTAATTTTTATATATTGCTTGCAAATATATAAAATTAGATCAATTTTATGATTATTATCCAAATATCCAAAGAAATTTCACATTGTAATTGAGAAAAAATATTTTTTTCACTGGCAAAAAGATTAATTATAAAATTTATTATTTTTCTTTCAATATTATTTGTATTTGAAAGTGTTTTTAAATTATTAGTGAAATATTAATTTCTGTTTCAGTAGCTTTAATTATTTTAAAAACTTTGCTTGCTTTAGTTGGGGTAAAATCTTTTCTCCTTATATTTATAACCCAAAATTTTAATATGTCTTTATTTTTCAAAGGAAATCTAAAAGATATAAAATAATGTATTTACATAAATTATATTCCTCTCATTCCACATACAAATATTTTAACTTTATTTTCCATTTAATTGTTATATAGTTAGATTGAAAAAGTACATAACCTTACCCAAAAAACTGCACCTTTCCCCCAGTCTGAAATCTATTCTTGCAACCAAATGCTGAACAAGAAACTGGCATTTCGGTGGTAAATTACCCAATCCACAATAACAAAAAAACACAGTTTTTTACAATAAAATTCAAAGGCGGCTGCATAGCCCGGGAACGATAGGTAACGAGAAAACTTCAAACCTTGTTTTTAGCTGTTAAACAAATATTTTTGTATAAAAATTAATTCTGTAGATAAATTTATGAGTATAAATAAATGATGTTCAGTTAATTTTATACGTTTCTTGTAAATTTTAGCCAGTTTCATCAACAAATAAATGTTTTAATGTGTTGACAAAATTTTCGTTACTGTTCTCTATCTCGTTCCCGGGCTATTAGTTGATGCCGTAAGTAGATCACTTTATAATCGTAAATTGTACTTTCAAAACATTAGTTATATATTATAATACATACTTTTAAATTGCCAGAAATCCATAAAGTTGAATAGGCGTAAAATACTTACATGACTTTTTAACAAATGGCCGCCACACGAAATTGCTGGCTACATGCGCACGGAGTTAGGCATCTAGCTTATACAACACGTGAACATCTCTGGCTACGAGCGAGTATAGGCCTACCGTTCAACCAAGTACTGCGAAGACTACGTATTATCTTGTAATTAGGCTTAATTGCAACTTTTATCACGCAATTAGGCATAATTGCAACATTTATCTTGCAATTAGCCTAACCAAACCTAACCTAATTGTAAGATAAATCTGGCAATAACCAAACCTAACCTAATTGTAAGATAAATCTTGCAATTAGGTTAGGCTTGGTTAGGTTAGGATAATTGCAAGAAAAAAGTTGCAATTATGCCTAATTGCACGATGAAACTTGCAATTATAAATATTTCTCTTTTATGTCCTTTCTACGCCTTCGTAAAATGGTCCTTGACTGTGATATAAAATATAATTTGAAATGGTACAACACGAGGAGCAAATCACTAAGGTTAATACTGTACAATAGACTGAAATCTCCGAAGATTGTATCTAATTTTAAAAGATTTTTGAGACTTACAGTAGAACCTAAAAGAGATTGTATGGAATATTTAAAAAAGAAATGTGATTTTTTGATTATTAAAAAGATTTGCTGAATTCAAAAATAAGATTTTGAAGGTTATATGACCGATTACTTAGATTTTAAAGAGATTACAAAGGGTTTTAGAGTTTTTAACTGCGACTGTAAAGATTTAGAATGAAAAGGTTATAAAAAACAGTATATTTTTTAATAATGTACTTAGGTACTTGAAAACATCGCGATAGAGAAAAAAATTAATTATAAAATTTTAAAACCACCAAAGTTTATTATCCTTTAAATATTATCAGCTATTACTTTTTGTAAGTTCATCTTTTGTAAGCTTAATAGTACCTACCAGACAGATGGTTTAGTTTAAATAGATAAACAATTTTATTAAATATTTGTCAATTTTTAAATTACCCTGCATATAATACTTCTATAATATACAGGATGACACTGAAAAACGGGTCACGCAAAATAACTTTTGTATTTATAATTATTTTTAAATTTTCTTGGTATATTTGTGAACTAGCCGTGGGGGCTCACAAATCATGGAATTTAGCATAATATGGTAGCGCTTCCAGTTGAATCGGCAGTGACATTAACTTTCATATTTAAAAGAGGACATCGTGTATATTTTTATATAGTTGGAATCAATTACGAATTCAACGATAAGCTTGAAATGTATTTTCGTTCAAAAAACTTACAAAAACGTAAGAGAAATTTATGAATAATTAATCTGCTAAGCCATGATATCAGGCTGGGTGTGAAAATATTTGAGATAATATTGCGTAATATTTAATTTAATTGTTTAAATAGTGTTATTAATGTAAGATTCTGCATTTTGTTACAAAAAAATTATCAATTTGTTATTACAGCGTACCTGACATGGCATACCAGATTAATTATTCACAATTTTTTCTTATGTTGTGTAATTTATTTCTTCAACAAAAATTCATTTCAACCATATTGTTGAATTCCTAATTTTAAGTAGATTCCAAATATATAAAAATATATACGGTGAAATATTAATTATTCGTGAGCTCCTAAGCCTAGTTTATATGTGGGTTAAGCTCGTAATAAACTAGATCTCTGTTTAAGGAAGCTATTCTGAATTTAACCCTTATTTATTATTACCGTTGTAAGTAAGGTAAACGCAACGTGAAGTATTATACTCTTACAGGATGGCCAGCTACATCGCCATATGGGGGTGATTAGTAGGGTCCTTAGCTATGAAACAAAATATAAATTTTAGTGGTACAACGCCATATTTTTCAATTTTTTGAAGACTAGGTACTACTTATAATGTTGCAAAAATATAATATAACTCCCCTATGGAATGGACAGCTATACGAGTATATTACTTATTAAATAAAACAGAACTTCAAACTTCCATTATCTTTTATTATTTAAATAAAAATAATAACGTTTCGGTAACTAAATATCTGCTGCCCTCATCAGTTGTACTATAATACTAACTAATTCCTATAAGTACGAATTTTCTAGTAACATGAGGGTGTTCAAGCATAGTTGGGAGTTGAAGTCTAACCGGGGGTCTACCATTGGCTGTTGTCTGGGCTGTTCTTCTATAGTTGGTTCCATAGTTACAATTAATGTGTTTCAAGATATGATCTTCCAAAGTGCTTTGATTTATACACTGGCTTTTAGAAGTGTGATCCTATTTGGAGATTATTCTCGCGTTATCCCATCGGATTATATGGTGGTTTTTCCATGCGTGGTCTGCATTTCCTGATTTTGATGTTTTTCCTCTTGTGTGCCGTTTGTGCTCCTTAATCCTGTCCAGTGTTCTCTTAGTTTTGCCTATATACACTTTCCCATATTCACAATCCACCTGGTAAATTCCTTTCTCATCCCGGTGTGTTTAAAGATGCCGTGGAGGATAGTATATTATTCAGCACTGTACTCGTTCAGAATTTTGTGGCAATTCCGTATTTATGAATTGTCCTTCTAAATTGTTCAGAAATAACTTTTATGTACGGAATATGTAATTCGTTCTGGTTTTTCTCTTGTTTTAGTCCGGGTGTGTCATGACGCTGGTATTTGCTCATGATTACACTGATCTGTTTCTCGAAATATCCATTTTGTCTGAGGTATTTCTCTAAGTTTGTATTTTTTCCCGTGTTGCAGTGCCTCCTGGCTCTGTACAATATGGTTCTAGCTACCTTCCTGTATATGTGGGTTTTCGATAAACTGAAGTCGTGATGTTATTATTAGCTTGTACAAAAAAAATCATTACCGGCCTGATTTTATTGGTTTACGCTAAAAAGTATATATAATGCTAATGCCAAGTAAATGAATATGGTTAAAGCTGGCTTAAACCAGGCTTAACGGAAAATTAAACAGCTGATGCAAATGATTTTATTACATTTAATATTAGTTGCTATAATTATTGTATATTATATACCATACGTATTAAAGCCCGATATTTTAATATCTGGTTAAAATGTCTCACTGCCTGTTAACTTAATCGAAAAATTGAAACATTTGTAATTTTGACAATTTGTTACTTTGAATGATCCTTTAACTACACAAATTTTCATATGAGTTCATTTTTGCGAAAACTCTTAACAATCTCAAATCATCGTTGTTGGTAAATCTTAATTTTAAACCTTTAACTCAATCTACCCAATTAAAGGAGTAAAAGAAATTGTCGAATTTTTATGACAGTTCTGACCTCGAAACAAAGAGGTTCTGACGTGTTAGAATAAAATCTGTGTCTACTAAGCACTAGTAAATATGTATTGCTAGGCAACTAGCGTATACGTCTTTCGCGAAACTCTATGCAAAAACTAACGTACATAATAAAAAATTTAAAGTGGCCAGCACATTACCTTCCGTGACTCTTCTGACCTTGGCAATCAGATGTCGGGGCCCGTATTAGAATGACAGCTATTAATTATGTTTATAACTGAGAAATGTCATATTTTTTCATCCAAAATTTATTTTTTGGTATTGTATGAACCCTTTTCTCGGCAACTGAATTCCACACTCCTGATAAAAAAATCTGTTGTGGCCAGCACAATACTTTCCTTCAATCCTGTGTATAATGTATAAATTCCATACATAATTTTTCTTGCAAAAGATTCTAAATTTCCAGTAAAATTATTTCATAAACAAACTATTCAAATTGCACTTGACACTGACATCTTCTTCCTCTTTAGCTTTTCACATTCGTTAGGGGTCCCTATTTTTGCGTGTCGTTCTCATTCAGTTCTTTTTCTCTCAAGTCTTCCGCAATACAGTCCTTCCATCTTATCTTTGGTCTTTCTCTGTTTATTCAACCTCCTATTACTAAACTACACGTTCTTGTTTAAATATAATTCTTCATTTCTCCTCATGTCATGTTCAAACCAATGTAATCGTCTTTCTTGTATCTTTTTAGAAACTTGTAACACTAGAGTTATTTTCTTACCGTATATTACCGTGTCTTCCCCAATATCTACTTCAACATCCTCATCTCTGCCACATTAATTTATTTTTATTGATACTGACATCTGTCAATTTGAATTATATGAATATATTAGTAGTTTCCATGTTTAGCATAGCTGGCTGAATTATAAAATTTAATTTCTTTAATACTCTTTAACTCTGTATCTATTGAATATGAAGTATAAAATGTAATCAAATCGTATAGAGAATAATATATTCTTTAAGTTATAATAACGTTAAATGTCAACAACTCAAATTTAACTGTTAAATCTTCAAATAAGGCTACTTCCGGTTCATTATAACCAAAATCTAATCACTTGTTCTTCTGGATGTAAACTTGAGGAATACGAAAAAATTATAATTTTTGGAATCGTGGTATTGAAGTTATAGGATCCGGAATTTTTGTCACAACACACACACACACAGCCACCCACACAGACACACACACACACACACACATACATACGGACAGACATCATCGTAAAAATGGTAAAATCGTATTATATGGACTCTAAAACATGCTAATTCACTAAAAACTCATCATTGACTTTTTGACCAAAACTAATACCTTCCTTACCTAAAGGTGATGGAAGGTAATAAACCACATAAAGAACATGAAATTTTTGAAAACTTATGACATTTGTCAGTTATGGACATAAATAATAGCTCTTATTTTGACACGAGCCCCCATATTTGCTTGACAAGGTCAGGAAAGTCACGTGACTGCTCGCGCTCTATACATAAATGTTCTTGCAAAACATCCTATATTTCCAGTAAAATTATTTCCTAAACAAACTATGCAAATTGCACTTGACATTGACATATTCTTCTTCTTTAACTTTTACCATTCGTTAGGGGTCGCTATTTTTTTATTTTCTTCTTCCACTCTTTTCTGTTTTGCGTGTCGTCTTCATTCAGTTCCTTTTCTCTCAAGTCTTCCGCAGTACAGTCCTTCCATCTTATCTTTGGTCTTCCTCTGTTTCTTCTACCTTCTACTACTAAGTTATTTATTCTTCTTTAAATATATTTTTCATCTCTCTTCATGACATGTTCAAACCAATGTTTCTATATATCTAGAAACTTCTATCACTCGAGCCATTTCCCTTATTCTTTAATTCCTTACCCCTCTTTCCGTGTCTTCCCCATCTATCTCAACATCCTTATGTCTGCCACATTCAATTTCTTTTTATTGATACTGACATCTGTCAATTTGAATTATCTGAATATATTAGCAGTTTCCATGGTGTAGCATAGCTCTATATTTATTGAATATGAAGTATAAAATGCAATCACATCGTATAGAGAATAATATACTCTTTACATATAATAACATTAAATGTCAATAAATGATATTTAGCTGTTTTTACCTTCCGTCACCTGTAAGTAAGGAAGGTATTGTTTTTGGTCAAAAAATTCAATGATGAGTTTTTAGTGAATAAGCATGTTTTAGTGTCGCTATAATATGATTTTACCATTTTGACATCATTACCGAAATCTATGTTCAAAGCAGATTGGCACACCCAGCAATGGGTAATATGCCGTGATGATATATTTATTTATTTAAATTTTATAATTCAGCCAGCTATGCTAAACATGGAAACTACTAATATATTTATATAATTCAAATTGACAGATGTCAGTATCAATAAAAAGTAAATTAATGTGTCAGAGATGAGGATGTTGAAGTAGATGTTGGGGAAGACACGAAAAGATACGGTAAGAAAATAATTCTAGTGTTACAAGTTTCTAGAAAGATACAAGAAAGACGATTACATTGGTTTGAACATGTCATGAGATGAAATGAAGAATTATATTTGAACAATAATGAGTAGTTTAGTTAATAGGAGGTTGAAGAAACAGAGGAAGACCAAAGATAAGATGGAAGGACTGTATTGCGAAAGACTTGAGAGAAAAGGAATTGAATGAGATCGACACGCAAGAATAGCGATCCCTAGCGAATGGGAAAAGCTAAAGAGGAAGAAGATGTCAGTGTCAAGTGAAATTTGAATAGTTTGTTTATGAAATAATTTAACTGGAAATTTAGAATCTTTTGCAAGAAAAATTATGTGTGGAATTTATACATTATACACAGGATAGACGGAAGGTATTGTGCTGGCCACAACAGATTTTTTTTAAAGAAAAACTGTTAAAATATTCAAATTAACTTCCGGTTAACCATCGTTAGTAAATTCTAATCAACACTTCATATAGATGTACGAAAGGGGATTATAAAAAAAATATAATTTTTGAAATTTTAGTATTGGAGTTATGTGATCCGGAACGATCGTCACACACACACACACACACACACACACACACACACAAACACGTACGTATGCACGCACACACACATACGCACACACCACACACACACACACACACACACACACACACACACACACACACACACATACACATAGACACATCATCGCAAAACTAGTACATTCTAACATGTGCTTATTCATTAATAATTCACCATCGAATTTTTTAACCAAAAACAATACCTTCCTTACCTACAGGTGACGGAAGGTAAAAACTCCAAACTCCTGTTATTCTTTACATTTATAGAATTACGCTGTTTATTCATTTAATTTTATCCGCTATTGCTATCTCAAGAACTATAAGAGCTTTGAGGTCGGTTGAATTAGCAAGCAATAGAATCGGAATGCGATGAAAGAAATAAGTGAGTATTGTGTGTATATTTTAATTTAATAAAAAGTCTGTTGTGGCCAGCACAATACCTTCCGTCATTTATATGTATTTTATATAAATTCCATATAGTAAGTTTAATGTATTTTCAGTAAAATTATTTCACAGATATTTATGTAAATTGTACTTGACAGTAATATCTGTCAATTACTAATATTGAATTATTGAAACTCTTTCCATGGCGATACAACAAATATTGCAAGATTTATTGAAATTAATTTCTTTATAATTTTTTATCTCTAAATACATTGAATACGAAGAAAATACAATCAAATCGTATAGAGAATAAAATATTCTTTAATATTTATAATAACATAAAATATGAAAGAAATGATATTTAACTGCGTTTTAAAAAAAACAGTTAAAAACTTCAAATTAAGGTACTTCCGGTTGATTACTTGTAAATAAAATCTAATCAAGTCTTCATTTGGATGTAAGAATGAGGATTACGAAAGAATTGTAATTTTTGGAATTGTATTGAAGTTAGCGCGGCCGAAACGATCGTCACATACACATACGCGGATGCACGCACAAACACACACGCACACAGACACACGCACACACACACACACGCACATACACACACACACACACGCAGACATCACTGTAAAAATGTGCTTATTCATTAAAAACTCACCATCGATTTTTTTGACCAAAGACAATACCTACCTTCTATCACCATTAGGTATCATCACTTATTCCGTATATGGTATTCTGATTCTACATAGATAAAGTAACATATATTCATTTTTTCCAAACGCGGTACTCTTATTATGGTTGAATTTAAAACAAATTAATATAAAACTTTATAGGTATTTTTCAGAAATTGTTATCTAACGGTATGCAAATATTATATCACTGAATTCGGAATCAAATTCTCTATCTAAAAAGTACATAGAAAATATATGGTCCCAATTAAAATAACAAAGTTGGTACCCACAGTTTGAAATCCATTGGTTGAAAAAAAAATTTTACGCTCATTAAAATATTCTTGTAAAATAGAAATTGTTTGCTAATTTAATTGACCTCGTAGCTCTTAGTACTAACTCGAGATAGTAATAGTGAATAAAATAAAATGAACACCGATATAATTTGTTGTAAGTAACTCTCACCCCCTTCTAATTTTAATATTTTTCATGGTTTATTAAGGTAGGCATGTTAAATAAGGCGTGAGAATATGATCGTATTGTAGTTAATATTAAGACTATATGTTATTTAGTATATGCAGATTAGTAGCATTTATATGACGCTGGTGATCCAATCAATTCGGCCACTACCGCCTCTCTCATTGTTTATGAGAATTTATTACTATTTCCAAAAATAATTGAACAATAACTTAAACTTACTGTTGGTGTAGGTATAGTGAGAATGAGAAGAGTAAACAGCTGGACATGGATATCGGCAGTCTAATGAACATGTTGGGAGGAAACGTGGGTGCCACGTTTACCGTGACGTTCCTGCAGGTGGCTGAATTATTGAGATGTGTCCTATGTGATGCGTCAATCTCCATTTTACGGTATCGCACTGACGCCGGGTGGTTATGTCAAAACTGCGCACCTCCGCTGCGTACCTGTAACCATGGATGCGACTTTTTGGACACCGACGAAAAGTGCAAAAAACATGAAAGTTTTTTCTGCGCATTAGCTACCAGGTACTACAATATATTTAGTGTTTTATTTAATTGAACGACATAAAATGCAAAGAGAAGTAATTTTTTTAATTTTTATATTTCTAAAATAAATATATTGTAACGTTTATTTATTTGGGTGAAGTATAAAAATTCAGAGAAATATTACTAATTAAAATAAAAAAATTATTAAACGATAAATAATTAAGATAACGATAATAACAATAACTAACACTTTGATTAAATAAATATTAAACTAATTTAACACTGAGAATATTATGAAATACTTATACACTAAGATTATTTATTTAAACAATGTTTATTTCAATATTGTATTTATTTATGTTTACCACTCGTAGACTATTTATTTATATCACCAACCGTTCATGTCATGATGCGTGTCTAGGCGGCGTGATTTCTGGAACATTCTACGCGATAATAACATCGAATACAAAGGGATCACCCGACTATACGTAATTAAGCAGGTCGAGACTTGTGCGCAACGATTACGTCATCGTTCGTGAAACGTTCTACCAGCGGCGGCGGTCGCATAGGGGTTAGACTCAGTGGCGTCGGATGCACGCGCACCCGGAACAGTTCTTGATGACGAAATCTGCATATATTATGCTTGGTGCATTTAGAAGTGTTGAAGAAGTGACAGTCGATGGTACGTTAAGGTTAAAGCTGCAGACTAGAATTTCAACGCTGGTATAGCGGAAGAGGATCTCTAACATGTTCCTAACAACCCTCCATTCCAAACCATTTAGTCCACAGCCTAACTTTGGTACCGATAGTTTCAATATGTCATTCTCTAGCAGATAATCCCTCAAATCGCACAGCGAGTTCCAAAGACTGCGATACGACGGCTTTTGGTACGAGCGTGGTTTTGTAACCAGATAGTAGATACACCGCTGATGTTCTGTATTGCTATCCCCCAGTCGTAGCGTTTTCCCGACGGATGGACGTTCTTAGACCAGTTCTTGTAGTCGTCCAAATTTCGTCTTGAAGACTGAAGCTATGTCGCGTGACATATTTAAGTCTTCTAATACGCAGTGGACGAGGGAATAATCTGAAAACACGGTGAACAGGTCTCGATGTTCTTCTTTCGTCACGTCATACCGCGCTTCGTTAGCAGAGGCATAGTTCTCCACGAAGTCGGTTCCGACCAATCGTTGCGCCATTATGGTCTTCATGGTTGTTACCGGCGAAAGGGGCTAGCCGATTAACGTGTACTACTTTCGGCTTCCCGGTAGGTGTTTTTCTATTTCTAAATACTACGTCATTTATCCTTTTAACGACCTCATAAGGACCTTTCTAATTTCATTGCGGCTTCGGTGATAAACTGCGACGCCTTTGTGGATTGTACAACCGCACTAAATCCCCAAGTTAATATCCATCTTTTTTCTGCCTTGATGTCATACTGCTCCTTCATTCGGCCGGTGGTAGCTTGAATGATCGTGCGAACTTGTTCATGAATGTCGTCCATTCTTCTCCATAAGTCCGTCGTAATCTTTCCCGGCTAGATCTTCCCCAGGTTTACTGTCAAACACCAAGTCACATGGTAAGCGCAACTCACGCCCGAATAAGCTGTTCGCAAGAGTTTGCCCTGTTGTTTCATGCACGTATGAACGATACGTCATCAGGAACAGATGAAGATGTCGGCCCCAGACTACCTTCGACTACCTCGTTTTATTAATTCCTAATATCTTACAGATATTTTGGAAAACGGCAGACTCAAAATGACCTCCTCCAGATTCGTCATGGATCTCTTTCAACACGTCTGATAATGCTTGCATTCATCTTGGCATGACCTTCTGGACAATGCGTCGGCATTACGATGGCTGGTACCTGTCTTATGCTAGATTTTGAAATCGTATTCCTGTAGTCGCTCAATCCACCTGGCCACCTGACCTTCTGGATTCTTGAACTATAACAACAATTTTAAAGCAGCATGGCCAGTTCTAATCAAAAATCTTCTTTCGTATAAATATTTGTAGAAATGCTCTATGGATTTCACGATTGCCGAAAGTTCTTTTCTGGTGACACAATAATCCTTCTCCGGTTTTGAGAAGGTCTTACTAAAGTAGAAAATAACTCTCTTATGTCCGTATTGTTTCTGGGAAAGAACGTTACCAATTCCAATGTTGCTGGCATCTGTGTCTTATATGAACTCTCCTTCAGGTACAGAATGACAGGTGCGCTTGTCAAAGAATGTTTTAATTCTTTAAACGCAACTTTAGAGTACATTACCCAGATAAATCTCCTTCCTTCTTCGGTAAACCTTGTCAGTCGCGTAGCTATGTAATAAGTATAAAAACCAAGGAAACTTCTAAACTCGTGTTTGTCTCTCGGTACTGGTCAGGCTCTCACAGCCCTTATTTTTTCTGGGTCAACTATAATACCCTTACCAGAAACCACGTATCCAAGGTAATGAACTTCTTTTTGGGACAGATGACACTTCTTTGAACTGAGCTTCAAGTTAGCCTTCCACAATCCCTGGAACACCTCTTCCAAATTCTTGTCTTTTACATCCAAATCTACTCGCCAGTATCCGTTCTTTAGATCCAGAGTGGAGAATATCTTCGATCCAGCCAAAGTGCCCAGTGTATCGTCTATTCGAGGGAGCGGGTAGCTATCTTCCTTCTTCACTAACACCACTGGTGAAGCCCATAGACTGTTTGAAGGTTCTATAATAATTTTTTTATCTTCATGTCCTCAATAATTCTTTCCGCTTCCTCATGCTTCGCCAATGGCAGTCTTCTTGCTGGTTAGCGGATGGGTGTTGCGTCTCCGGTGTCTATTTTATGGTGAACTTATTAGTTCTCCGTTTGGCTTTCTTGTCGAATTAGAATACATCTTGAAATCTTCCAATTAAATTCCTTGCCTTGGTTCTCTGGTCGGCGGTCAATTCTAGAAATGATGTTGATATTTGATTGATTAGTATCTCCATTGGTCTTTACAGTTCGAATAATCGAGGATACTGCCAAGCATAGTCCTACAATTATTCTTCTTTTAAGAACAACAGGATAAAAATTATGTTCATTATTCGAACTGGTATTAGCTGGCTGGCTTTGATTAATGATTTTCCCACAACTCCAGTATCAGTTTTAACATCATTTCTGAGCTCAAACATAACAATATTTCCCTCATAGAAACTACCGTCGAATTGAGCTTCCACGACAGATTCACTTCGTTCTGGGAGAGTATGAGAATAACGTCTTCGGTCATTAGTACGCGCATAGCCTTGTCGTCTCGTGGGTTTAATACGAGTTCTTCTTCATTGACCACCATCACTCCATTCTTCAGGTCAAGTTTAAAACCGCGGTTTGTCATTGCGTCCATACCTAGTATTAATTCAACTACCATCGCACAATGTTAAAAGGAGGTGTTTCCAACAGTTCACATCTATTTCTATCCAGTAGCATTTTCAGTGGCCTTCCGTTAATAGAGACATCCATGTAGATGCTGTTGGCTTAATGATGAAGGGATGCGACATAACTGATGGATTGTGGGGCTACTAGATTACGGATCGACGATTGCCCTTTTCTCAGAACCCGACTTAGTTTTCCGACTCCTTTTCTTCCTTTGTCGATTCTGTCTTCTTTTGCATTTTTCTGCAAAGTCTTTGCGGATGACCCAGTTCACTTCATTTCCAACAGCGGAGTTTTTTCAAGGAAATACTTCACTTACAATTCGTCGCATCGTCTCTTTTAGATCTTCAGTGTTTTCATTTCTCTCACCATCAATATTTCGCAGTCGCGATTGGTTACGTAAAGCTTGTTTAGCAGCTTCATGTTCTAATGCATATAATAGTGCGTCGATTAAAGTTTTTGGGCGAACTCCGTAGATAAATGATTGAGTGGCCAGACACTCCAAAACGCTGTCAGAAGCTGTAGGATGTGTGAGACGAACCAAGCGGGCTACGTGGGCTTCAAATTCCTGCAGGCTTTCTGATACCGGTTCCTCAGCTGAGTCTGGTATACCTGTTCCAAATGCGTATTTCCATACCGAATATCCAACCGCTTGATGGTCGTAGTCCTCTTGTTCTTCTTCCTTCAGCGTTTGTAGTATGTTGATAGCTTCTCCACGCAACGAGACGGTCAACGCTGCGACCTTCTCCGTGGACATCCAGTTGTGTGCTTTTGCAGCCAATTCAAATTGTTTTAAATAATTCGGCCACGAAGATTTTGCATAAAGTTCCGGCGTTTTTATGTGCATTGTTGAACTAGTATCAGGTTTTACTTTCCATCTTTCCAATAGATTTGCCTTAGCTACTTCGAAATTTGACATTGACGACGATGTAATTCTTATGAACTTTTCTTGTAATTCTTCGATCTTCTTGTCATGCTCATCTTTTAATTTCTTCAGATCTTCAGTTTTTCCAGAATTTTCCTCTAATTTTTCTAAACTTCTAAAGTTTTCTTGTAATTTTTCTTCTGAACATCAAAAAATTTCTTCTGCCTTTCTAGAACTTTCTATTAATCTTTGTTGTAGTTTACCAATGTCGGATAGATCAAATAAGTAATCGTCGGGATTTTCACCAGAATCGATTAATGCTTGCCGCAGTCTTTCTTGAAGCACTGACTTCATTCCTGTTTTATAAATATTTTTTTGAAATTTCATCATATATTTGCAAACTAGGCTTATGGGCTCACAAATGATGGTATTTGTCATGGTGGTAATTATAAATAAAAAAGTTATTTTGCGTGGTCCGTTTTTGAGTGTTAAATACAAATAAACAGTTGCAGTAGTACATAACCTTTCTATTTGATAGTCACAGCTAACTTTCACTGGACTTTTGTCACATGTTTCCTTTAAAATGCAATACGCATGTGTTGTAACTTGTCACAAGCAGTGCCGCGCATGACGTCATTCGCTGCACTATGTGAAACACTAAATACACAAGCGCTGATCGTTGAGCGGCGGGCGATGAAAAAAATATTTTCAACAATAGCTCTTACACGATAATGTGCACAATAACATGAGCGGTGAGCGATTACGCCACGCGGCGTCGCTCATCTTTTGGTTAACTTGAGTTGCAAGCGGTATCGCTCAATCTTCAATGATTAGTAAACACATTATGATACCCAAAATATGTTTTGACAAGAAAGATATTCAAGAATTATTAATACCACAGGTGTCGACAAAACCTACACCATGTAACGATTAATTCGAAATATAAATAATCTGTTGTAGCCAACATAATACCTTCCGCCAATTCTGTGCACATACTTTTACAAATTCCATACAGAAAGTTTAAAATTATAACACAAACATAACTATGTAAATTGCACTTAACACTGACATCTGTCAATTCGAATTTTCTTAATAGTAGTTTAAGTAGTTGTTTCCATGGTTATAGCATAGTTGGCTGATTTACGAAATTTAATTTCTTTGTATTTTACCTTCCGTCACCTTTGAACAAAAAAATCGATAATGAGTTTTTAGTGATTAAGCACGTTTCAGGATCCATACGATATGATTTTACCATTTTTAGGATGATGTCGCTATGTGTGTGTGTGGGTGTATGTGTGTGACGATTTTTTCATGGACGATAACTCCAACACTACAATTCTAAAAATTATAATTCTTTCGTATTCCTTTTTTTTACATCCATATGAAGAGCTGATTAGATTTTGGTTATAATTAGTCAATCGGAAGTATTCTAATTTGAAGATTTTAACAGTTTTTTTTGAAAAAATGCCGTTAAATATATTTTTTTGACATTTAATATTATTATAAATATTACAGAATATTCTATTATCTTATACGAAAATATTGCATTTTGTACTTCATATTCAATGGGTATAGTTTAAAAATTATAAAGAATTTAAATTTCGTAAATCAGCCAGTTATGCTATAACCATGGAAACAGCTACTATATTAAGAAAATTGTAACTGACAGATGTCAGTATAAATGAAAAGAATATGAATGTGGCAGAGAGATAAGGGTGTTGTGATGGATGTTGGGGAAGACACGGAAAGATAGGATAAGTAATGAGAGAATAAGAGAAATGGTTCAAATGATTGAAGTTTATAGAAACATACAAGAGAGACGATTAGACTAGTTTGTACGTATCATGAGGAAAGATGAATAATATATTGGAAGAAGAATGCACAGCTTAATAGTAGAAGGTAGATGAAGTAGAGGACGATCAAAGAGAAGACGGAAGGACTGTATTGCGGAAAATTGAGAGAAAAGGAATTGAATGAGGACGACAAACAAAATAGAAATGAGTGGATTAAGAAAATCAAGAATAGCGACCCTTAACAAATGGGAAAAGCTAAAGAAGAAAAAGATGTCAGTGTTCAAGTGCAATTTATATAGTTTGTTTATGAAATAATTTCACTGGAAATATTAAATCATTTCCAAAAAAAAAATTATGTATGAAATTTGTACATAAGTACACAGAATTGATGGAAGGTCATGTGCTGGCCACATCAGATTTTTTAACTCTATCCATTGAAAATGAAGTATAAAATGCAATGAAATTATATTGAACAGCGTTTTTTAAGAAAATCTTCAAATGAGGGTACTACCGGCTGATCAGTTATAACCAAAATCTAATCAGCTCTTGATATGTATGTAACGAAAAGCAATACTAAAGAATTATAATGTTTAGAATTGTAATGTTGGCGTTATCGTCTACGAAAAAATTGTCACACACATACACAAACACATATAGACATCATTGTAAAAATAGTAAATTCTCGGGACCATAATAACTGCTTTTCCACTAAAAACCCAGTCGAAAATTTTGACCAAAGACAATACCATCTTTACCGAAAGGTGACAAAAGGTAAAAAGCAGTTCAGAGAATAACATGATATTTTTCATAAATGAGACAAACTTAATTTAGTTTATGAAATTCTTTTCTTTTATTTTCATTGTGTCTGATAATTAATTTCGATTATCTAACACTTTTCATTAACAAAATCATTTGAATCGACATCAACATCGTCGTAATTGGAAGAAAACTAACGCATTAACGCTATATAAATGTACACACCACACTGTTTATCGCTTATAGCTAGCCGCTCCTCGCTCAACGCTCACCGTTTGCCTACGTGTACACGGCCTTAAGCTGGATTCAGAGACTGCGTAGTAAACACAGCATAGGAATACACAACACAGGAAAACATAGAAACTTAAAACCAATTCAGAGATCGTACAGAAAACATAGAACTGTTGTATGTAGATAGCTTCATGTCAGTATTTGTTGCTGCTTTCACAAGTTTTATTTAGCTGTCACTTCTTAAATAATTATAATAAACACAACTGTAATATAATAGTTATTTGTATATCAAGGCCGCGAAATCACTCTTTAGCGTACCGAGAGAAAAATTGTCGCCGAGGCCGCTTGCGGCCGAGGCAAGACAATCTCGAGGCCGCGAAATCCATTTCGCGGCCGCTGTCATGGTAACGGCCGCGAAATTCAATTTCGTGGCCTATATTGCGGCTGCGAAATGCCTATTTCGCGGCCGGTTGCACAAAAAATAACTTAAAAGTTGTCTTAACCAAACTTGAAAACAAATGTCAGCAAGTTGTCAACATTAACGCGCTGTAGTAGTAGGCGTGGTGTTACTACGAATACTCATGAAACATAGCGCACATGGCCGAACATGGCAAAACATAGCTTCGAAATAAAATATGACCAATTCCCCATGTTTCGCTGTGTTGTGCTATGCTATGTCTGTAACTCTGAATCAGTACACGCTTTTCCGTATGTTCATTTTCTATGTTTTTCTGTGCTATTCTATGCTATGTTTACTACGCAATCTCTGAATCCAGCTTCATCGTTTATAGCGTGTACGTGTTTTATGAAACTGCTAGTTTCTTAAAAGTACGATTATTTATTGTAAATAATGCATTTTCAGATGTTGGATGTGTCCCATGGATATCATCGCTGGCAAGCTGCACTCACATTACATCTTTGCTCATAAGAGCGTGACGTATCCAATGGGTACCAGCTGGCGCATGAGCATAACAGGAGAGTTTGGGCAGTTCTGCTTGTTGTCTAATTGCGAACATGAAGAACTAGCTATGTGCTGGTATCGACTATCAGCATCACGTTTCACGCTCAACGTATATGTAGGTGCAGACAGTGCCTGGCTATGCGGCTTGCGATGCGTTGTGCGAGTCACTCATCCAACTACAGCGCAAGAGCGAACTTTTATTCCTGAGCTTGTGTACAGCGAATGGCATGACTGGCGGCTAGTAATTAAACCCGACCTTTTTGCATCTTGGAGTGATATGTTTCTTGTTGCAGTTGATATTACTACAATTCATCCTCCTTAATTTCACACTGTACGAATTATTTATTTATAAATTAAAGTCATTTTGAAATTGGTTGATAATCTTTCAAATTTGCGTTATCAAATTATGGAATTAACTCTGATTGTACCTTTAACTTATTTCCCATTCGGAACTATTCTATTACAAAGTGGTTATTTTTTTAGAAAATCGATATCTGTTGAATTACAATTGCTAGTTCCTAAAAATTAACCAGTTATAGAATTCGCCCGATTGATACTCGCGATGAAAACGAACGATAGCCTCTATCGTTCGTTTGGCGGTTCGCTGGTGCATTTTACAAAATGGCATACTTTATTGGTACTGTCAGTGTCAGTAAATTATTATGGTAAACAGTGATCAAATAGGGAAATATGAACGTTAGTATTTATTTAAATTTTTTTTGTTATAAAAAAACTATTTATATTTAATTCTGTCATTTGTACTTTAACACTCCGTTCCTGCCATTCCAAATTATACAATAGTGCTTGTATCAGGGGCGGCTCGTTCATGAGACTGCATGGCCGCGCACCGCTTCTACCAGAATACCAGAAAACGGCAAAAATAACCTCTTATTTGCTGTAATAAATTAACAATCAATATAATTTAATCATAAAGCGGTTCGACTTTATCGTAGTAATTAATAGTCAAATATAAAAGATTTAAACAAGACGCAATATGTGCCACTGTCACTGCGCTGAAGCTTAGCTACGAGTATAATAACGTAACGTAATGTTTGGTGACACGCGTTGGCTAACCATGTCTACTATGTGCTGTGTGGCCGCACTTATTTTGCGGCATCGGCTTAGTTATAAAATGAATACCTTATAGTGCAATGTCTCGCGGTACGACAAATCACAAATAAATTAATATGGCAGTGCTAATGTTAATTTGTTAATGTGTTAATGTCTTTCTAAAAACTTCATTTAGAAAGTGAATAATTACGTAGGCCATTGCCTGATTCAAAATTAACACAAATTAGTGAAAGCCCAGAACAGATTATCTACTCACCATTTTTCAATTTATATATACGAAAGACAGAAGAGCTGAATTTATTTGCAAGGAGTGTTGTGATTAAATTTATTCATCTACTTGCTTGGTTTAGATAAAAAATATTCTTAATTTTTTTAAAGTACGGCGCCCCTCCGGTTGAAAAGACAGGAGCCGCCACTGGCTTGCGTTGTATGTGGTATCTCTTAGATACATAGGTATCTACTTTACCCGTATTCTTTCGCTAGGTTGGATCAGATCCAACTGATCGTATGGATTAGATCAAATCAGGTCACGTGGACGCAGATGAATTTATTCGAAAGAACACAAATATCTGTCAAAATCAGTCGGAAAAATGAATTTCAATTTTCTATATTTACCATTGTTTATTCTTGTTTAAATTTCTTTTAGAACTATTAAAAAATATCTTTCAGAACTCATTACTCAATTAAAATAATAAAACCTTTTTAGTTTTAGTTCTGTTTATTCTTATAAAAACCGACTTTTCGGCAGCATGAACTGCTGCCTTCTTCCTTAAATGTAACCTCATGTCCTTATTGACTTATAAAATATGACAGATTCTTCCGCCGCTTCCGCCATTTTTGAATCTTAAGTGATATGATCTTTCTAATCCAAGTTTTTGTTGGAGTAGATGGCACTGATCTGGATTATTTGGTCTTGGGGTGGGGATACTGATCAGAATTCGAAAGAACATGCAATTTACTGATCCATGTAACATGGATCTGATCCAACGCAGCGAAAGAATACGGCTTTTATGTGTAAATAAATGTATTTTAATAGTTAATGTATTAAATGTAGAAGGTAATTCACAAACGTACTAAGCTTTTGTCCAGTACGAGTATATATTAGAAAACATACCTACTTAAAATAAAATTTAAAAAAATGCAAATTTAATATTGATCTGTTCTCTCATATAACCAAGGGAGATAGTCCACAAGGGAGTTCCACCACAATATCGAGGGTTCTCTTGTTATTTAGAAAAAACTTACTCGTGTATCTATTACATACAGGCCAGTCACGGAGCATTAAAATATCTATTAACATATAGTTGGAGGAAGAAATATTTGGAACTCATTATAGATTCTGCCAATTGGTCGTTATAAAGTTTTATGGACTTTGCGGTAATAGTACTTGGAGCCAGGTAGAGTTTTCTGTCCTGGGCCGTACCCGAAAATTGCATTCAAGATGTACTTTTAAATCTGTATTAAAATAATAATTCGTTTTAAGTGTATTTCTTCTAACGTCAATTTGTAAAGTGAAAAGAGATTAAAATATTATAAGATATTTTCTAATTATGTACTTTTAAATCTGTATTCAAATAACAATGCGTTTAAAATACACTTTTTCTAACATCATTATTAAATACGGCCCATTTCTTACCCTAAAATTGATGCCTTCAAGTTAGAATAATTTATGAGTCCTGACCACAAACAAACCCAACCGTCCATAAAAGATTGTAAACCCTGCATAAGTCAGTTCCAAATATTTGTTCCTCCAACTATACCTACCAAGATTGTTAAGAGTATCATAACTGCCACAGATGGGATTTTAAGTCTGTTATGTTTTATAACATCCGTGGTATGTTCAATAGTTAATCGGTTCCATATTCGTAAAATGAAGATGTTAGTAATTTTTTTTTTTATTAATGCTTGTTACGGTCGATTTTCGCATTTTCGTAACGCCCCTCTTTTAAACAACCTAGCCAACGTAATTATGGTGCATTTATAATACTCTCCTTATTACTCTTGACCATAGTAAATAAAAATGACTCGTGACGTAATGCCGTCCAGGTTGAACTTGGTTCTTCGGTTTGTTCACAACAAAAATAGTAAAATCGTATTCAGGAGACTCTAAAACGTACTTATTCATTTAAAACTCATCATCGATTTTTTTTTATCAAAGACAATACCTTTCTTACCTATAGGTGACGGAAGGTAAAAAACACAATGAGGGCTGATTCAAATATTGCATTTCATTTTTAATGCCGCCCACGTTAAGGACAGAATAGTTGTTGACGATTTTTTTCGACTACGAAGAATATAATGTACATAGCGATACGTTTGACCAATAATTATCGTTGCTCAAACATCATGTGATATTTCCATACAAACGCCGTTTCCGTTTCGAACCTAAAATTGTTTGATACAAGGTTATCTTTTTGTATGTAATATTTTGTAAGTAAAAATGATAAAAATCGAATGTGACCAACACAGTACCTCCCGTTTTATTTCATTTTTATTCATGTAAAAAATGAAAATTAAATTAAATTTAAATACTGGGTTCAATCCGGACCGACACCAAATATTTCGAATTTTAAATGGCACAGAATTGACCCCTGTGGTGCACGCCTGGTAAACGCCCGCACGGTACAAATATGTCATCATCATATTGAAATCTGTGTACAACGCAGATTGGCACACCCAGCAATGGGTAATATATGCCGTGATGATATATTTATTTTATATATTTATGTATTAAGTAGGATTTTTTTTATGTTTGTATTAAATTTGAACCTAATCAGTGCAGCACTTTTGAAGATAGTTGGCGGACATTTTGTTTAAAGATGGCGGTTTGTGTCTTTAATATGCTTATGTGTTATTCTGAATTTTTATTTATGTTTGTATGAAATTTGAATCCAATTGTAGTACTTTTCAAGATAGCTAGCACCGATTTTGTTTCATGTGTAGCATAACACTGTAGGCAACCACACATACATGATGCAAAAATATGACCAAGTAATGTCACCTAGCGGTACGTATGTAGTTCACACGTTATACGACTACTAGCAGCGCCATAGAACGGCGGCAAAAATTAGTGTCTTCAAATGGTCGATCTTTTATACGACCAGTATACCCAAACTGTCGCTTTTATGTTGGTTTTCGTCCCCAAACAGTTGATTTGACATACCTATATATATATATATATATATATATATATATATATATATATATATATATATATATATATATTTATAGTTACAAATACAAGGAAAAGTTACGCTGTCAACGCAAGAATAAATTAATCTTACAAGCGTTAGGAATGACTATAATTAAGGATAAGTATACAAAAAAATAAAAATAAAAAAAATCAAGATAATATATTATATATCCATAATGAAATTATTGTTTAAAAATATGCTAATAGAAATAGTGCTAAATACAAATAGTATAACTGGTATTAAGATTTGTTTAATTATTTAGTTGGAGTTTCATATTTTATTCATTTAGCATGAAACTTCTAATTTTAAGAGACTGAATAGTATAGTAAAAAATTTTGTTTATTGAGTCAGTGCTTAAGTTCTTGAACAAGCTTTCGTAATTTGTTTCGGTGAAAACTTTGCCGTATAACAATGGCTGTAGATACTCTTTTCTAAAGTGCTTATATATTGGACAGATAAAATAAAAATGAAATAAGTTTTCTTGTTTATTCGTGTTACAAATAGAACAAATATCGGATGCATTAAGAGAATACTTGATGCGATTGTAGTAGAAAGTGATGAACTGATTACCAGAAAGCCTTATTTGAGAGATAATTCGCGATTTTGCTAGAGCAGTTCCCGAAAGATATATTTCAACAGAGTAGGAATCTTTTAGTAGCTTATAATGGCTACTGAAGGAAGAAATTGAAATTCTTTCCATGTCTTTATTCCGAAGAAGTAATTCGTAGTTATCAGTAATTAATTTAATATTGTTTTTGGTAAACATTTGGGACTCCCAGATATCCTCAAATCCCGATTCCATCACCAGCTCTTTCACTTGAGTTACCCAGTTGAATTCTTTTTTATTGTTTTCAGAGTTGTCCAGATTAATAAGGCGGTTTAATAAAAGTTTAGGTACTCTATCATCCTCCATCAGGAAGAGTTTGTTTAACCAACTCAGGGCTCTTTTTAGTATATTTACTTGAATATGGTCTGCACCCGTTTCAGCTCGCAACATGTAACCAGGTGTGTTTCGTGCACACTGTAAAATTTGTTTAATGAATTTAGTTTGAATTTGTTCCGTTTCTTTTAGGTATCGAAGCGCCCAGATCTCTGAGCCGTACAGACCGGTCGCTACGATGATTGAGTCGTATAACTTTTGTTTTTCTGGCCAACAGTTTGATTTTCCTTTACTTAGAAGCGTATTTACTTTAGTTATGGCAATATTAGCTTTCGATTTTGCTTTATTAAGTGCTTGAACAAATTTACCGGAGCTAGAAAAATTTATTCCTAAATATGTGTAGTTATTAACTACTTCAATTATATCTTCCTTATATTTAAAACTAGTATTGATGGAGCTTTTGCGCCCTTTATGGAATTTGAGTATTTTAGTTTTATTGGTATTTAAGTATAATTTGAAAGTGTCACAATACTTTTCAAGGATTCTAAGTTTGAACTGGGTATCTTTAAATGAGTAGCAAAGTAATACCAAATCGTCGGCATAGGCTAAGGTTAATAAATCGTTTTGACCATCTATGTTTAAACCGCGTGCACCTTGAGATTTAAAGAAGTTATCAATATCGTTAATGAATAACGCAAAGAGTGCAGGGCTTAAAACCTCCCCCTGTAAGACCCCCTCTGAGAGTTTTATGTAGTTTGAGGTCGTGTTGGCATTCTTAACACAAATTTTTGCTTCGGAATAAAGGTTTTGAATTAATCTAATGAATTTGGTGCTAATACCATTTTCGTATAGCTTAGCCCATAGTATATTATGTTGCAGCGAATCAAATGCTCGTTTGAAGTCAATAAAGATGGCATAAACAGAATTACGTTGTAATCTTAATTGGAGATGTATTATGCATGTTAAAGAAAATATGTTGTCGATACAACTTCTGTTCTTACGAAAACCACATTGAAATTCATTTAAGATGTTATTATTTTCCAGCCAATTAATTAGTCGGCAATTTAGAATAGTAGTGAAGATTTTTGTTATAGAATTAACTAGAGCAATCGGTCTGTAATTTTGCGGGTTATTAACATCACCTTTTTTATGAACCATAAAAAGGTGAATATTACCCCACTCAGTGGGAATACTTTCAGTAGATAGTATTTTGTTGAAAAAATCTTGAAGATAGTGAAGCCAATTCGAAGGTAAATTTTTATAAAAATCTATGTTGATACTATCACTGCCGGCCGCTTTACCGGATTTTAAATTACTGATACTTTGTAAAGCTTCATCCAGAGTTATGTTTACGTCCAAAACGGGATGCAGGCAGTCATGAAAGTTAGAGTTGCATGGGGAGGGGGGGTTAATTTGAGGATTTGAATTTAGAAAAAAGTTTTCCCACTCTTGCGATGTTATATTGTTTGTGATATGGTTTTTTGATTTGAGACTATTTATTATATTCCAAAACTGAATGTTGTTTTTTATATTGCTAAGCAAATCAGTGACATGCTTGTCAAATTCTAACTTTTTTAGTTTAACAGTTTTTAAATAATGGTTTTTACTTTGTATATATAGAGTCCTACTTTCGTTGCTATTATTTTTTCTAAGTTTATTCAAGTTTTTTTTCGCCATACGCCTGAGCTTCAAACATTCGGAGTCGAACCATGGTTTTTGTTTAGGTTTTTGGACGTTTATACTTGAAGGGTTAAATGATTTACACATTGAAGAATCGTAAGCAGCTGTTTTGATAGCATGAATTATATTTTGATTTTGCAGATTGACGTCATTGCTATTTATGTAAATTGAGTTAGAATTAATTAAAGAGCAAGTATAATTATTTATGGTAAATTGTGAAAAATTAAATTTAGTGACATTATTAGATTTTATTGGATGTGGAGTTAGCGGTTTAATTAGAATATTTCCATGAAAGTTCAATGATACATAACATACACTATGGCCGGAGGATGATAGAGTTGGGTTAGTATTGAATTTATCTATTGTTTCTATGAGGTTTAGGTTACCCCAAGCTAAATCAATTGTGCTAGAGCCGTGATGGTTAATGAAAGTGCTCATACCTGGGTAGTCACCGGCTGTACGTCCGTTCAATACAAACAGACCGAGGGCTTCCATTTTGTCAACTAATAAAGATCCTCTTTTATTAATTTGCAAGTTTGAAGAGATTCTCGATTTGAAGATATTGAGATTAGTAAATATATCAGATTCCATTTGGTTTAAGTTGCCTATTTTTGCATTGTAATCACCAAGCAGTAAGATATTATGTTCGTGATAATAGTTCATCACCTCCTCCACCATCTCAAAAAGTACCTGTAAGCAGTAAAAATCATTAAGAGAGGGACTGAGATATATTGTTCCAATAATATAAACATTTCCTTTTATGGTTAACTCAAGGAATGTGTAAAATTGGGATTGAGATATTAGTTTAATGGTGTCAAAAATTTTATCTTTAATAAGAATCAAAAAGCCACTGCTCGCTCTGCCTTTTTGCTTGTCTTTGACTGCAGGATTTATATAAATATTTTTACTAAAAGGTTGAAAGGACTTAGGTAGGTTTATATTTTCGTTATGGTACCACGTCTCACATAAACAAATTACTTCACATGACAATAAGTTGTTATTAAGACAAATATCCGGATTGAACAGATTGGATACTCCGCCTATGTTCCAAAATGCTATATTTAACAGGTTTGTAGAATAATCAGTTATACTAGATGTACTTAGCTGATTTGGTTGTGGTTGTTGCTCCTGGTTTGACGGCTGCGGCATGGGAAACACCAACTGACTGGAAATATGTTTATCTGGGACGAAAAAAGGTGTTTATGGTTTGCTGAGATCCTACGGGCTGGTTCGTTGTGTCCAGGAGTTTTTTCAGCTTCGGTTGAGGCCTCGGTGGGGTGTCTTCGGAGGATTCTCGATTTCTATGCCTCTTTTTATTGCCATCATTGCGCTTTTTCCATTCATCTCTAATTTGTTTAGGTACATCATTAGAGATGTATATTTTAGTGCCTTTAAGTAAGTTTTTGTTGTTTATTATAGAATTTTTGAGTTTTAGTGTAGTAAGTGTGAGTCGGATTGGACGTGGAAAGTTGGATTGTTCAGATTTATGGCCAATTCTATATATATCGTCGATATCGTTAGTGGTTAAACTGACCTGAATGTCGTTTAGGAATTTTATGATAGCAACTGGTAAGTTTTCATTTTCCTCTTCTTCAAAACCTTTGATAATGACGTTTTTCTTCTTTATTTGTTGTTGTAGGTAGATTATTGCTGCTTCTTGGTTGTGTATAACATCGTTCAATTTTTCATAATTTTCAAATAGTTGTTGCCAGGAGTTTCTAAGTTCGTTGATATGTAGTTTTGTTTCTTCGACATCTTTGCTTATTTGGCTTATTTTGTCCAGCTCGTTCAATTTATCGAGTTTCGCAAGAATTTCTTGCAAAACTGGGTTATCGTTTGCGGACATCGCCACGTGGTTGTATAGGTTATGATACTTCGAAGCTGAATTTACCGATGTAACATTGACTATATTCATTAAATTTTATATTAAAATTGATAATGCATATAAAATGAGTACTTGAACACCCTATATTTAAATTATTTATATAATAAAATAAATATTTTAAGATTAGAGCGTTTGACACGCAGCTTCACTACATTACACAGTGTTGCCAATTTTCAATTTAGGGTTAAATGAATAGGGTATTTAAGTATATTATATAATATTCTGGCTTATACCCTCTTATTATATTATATCTTATCTATTATAGTTATCTATAAATATTTGTAGTTTCGTAAACGTAAACTCCACTACTGTAAACAATTTTATATGTATCATTCTATTGCAATGCCACCCATTTGTAATAAGTTCTATTGTACTTTTATACAAATTAAATAAATAATAATAATAATAATATATATATATATATATATATATATATATATGTATGTCAAATCAACTGTTTGGGGACGAAAACCAACATAAAAGCGACAGTTTGGGTATATATATATGTAGTGACCTAGTGTTTTATTACTTTTCATATGTTTTGTATTATATAAGATATATATTTATATATATATATATATATATATATATATATATATATATATATATATATATATATATATATATATATATATGTGGTTATCTATGAATGTTACTATTATTGTTATTATATTAAACATTCAAAAGCTTTATATAAAAATTGTTATTTTGCTCTTGGAATAAACGTCAAAATCTTTTGTGCATTATAACTACTTATTTATTTATATTATATTTATACAAGTAACTCACACGTTACATTGGTGACCCCTGACGTCCACCGCGACATTCAGTGATGGAGCCTGAAGTTGCAGATTTTCCTTTGTTGCCTGTTCAAGACATCTCTTCTGTGCGGGGAGACTTCAGAGTGCCTGAGTTTTGGCCAAATGATACTGAATTATGGTTCGCTCAAGTTGAAGCAGTTTTTGCTCAGCAACGGGTTACTTCTGAGTCTTCAAAATTTAATAAGATTGTGGCGGTTTTAAATCCGCAATATGCAGTTGAGGTACGGGATTTGATTTTTAACCCACCTGAAAAGGAACCATACACCAAATTGAAAAAGGCCTTAATTCATCGGACTTCGTCTTCGGAAAAAGAAAAGTTACAACAACTGTTCACAGTATCTGAATTAGGCGATTACAAACCTTCACAACTTTTACGTAAACTTCGTCAGTTAGTTGGCACTAAATCTATGGACGACGCCTTTTTGGAAGAAATTTTTATCCAAAAACTTCCTACTAACATTCAAATTTTACTTGCTTCACATATCAACACTTCTTTAGATGAGAAGGCAGATATAGCTGATAGAATTTTGAACGTCACTCAACCGTCGATTTCTTCAATTAACTGACACACAAGAACTCAAAAATCTTAAAGAAGAGGTAGCTGAAATTAAGAAATTATTATTGTCAGATAGGAAGAGGACCTTTTCGCAAGTTCCTGCATCAGGCTCACTCTGTTGGTATCATTTGACTTTTGGAGACAAGGCCCACAAATGCGTTCCACCTTGCCAAATGGAGGCAACTTTCACCAAAACAGAGGAGTAGTGGGGGAAGGCCGTTTCTAGACCATCAGCCGCAGCAAAATGAATTGAGCGTGCATGTGTTTTTCTGTGGGGGTTTTATAGGTGGAATATTGTATGAGACGCCACTGAATGTTGTTGTCCATAGACGTAGGAATTATTTTTGTAACTATGTATACATTTTGTTGTGAATATTGCAAGAGACGACGCTGGAAACTGGTTGTGGGATACAAGGTGAGGTGATTGTTTGAGGCGTGCAAGAGACGATGCTGGAGCTGGAAACTGGTTGAGAAATTGTCGTAATTGGAAGTTTAAGGTTAATATCATTTTATGTTCAGATTTTATAAGGTAAAGGTGTTTGACCCAACAATGAAACAAGTAACATGATTTAGAGAAGTCGGCAAAGAAACCACAAATTCCCACGGTAGACAAAATTTTCCCAGGCTGAACCGTCCCCATAACCGAGGCGTAGGAGCAGTGCCAGAGATGGAACTGGAAACTGGTTGAAAAATAATAAAAATTGTCGTAATTCGAAGTTTATTTGTATAATATCATGATAAATACAAGTTTATAAGGTGTTTGACCCAACAATAAAAACAAGTAACAAATACATATGAGTAATATGTTAAATACAAGTTCAGATTTTATAAGGTAAAGGTGTTTGACCCAGCAATGAAAGAAGTGTTATACATTATTTTCTTATTTATTTTATATGATTATTTAAGACAATACACATATTAACATTTGTGAGTACAAATTAATTTAAAATACAATCTAGTTAAATATTGTAGAATGTCCCCATGCTAATGTGTCTGTGGAATTATCAATTAAACACCTTTTGTCATCATTTGCAGATAAAGCATGTTTGTTTTGAATTTGAGTATAAATTACATGATTTTTTGACCTGAATAAATTTTGTTGTACACAAAATGATTTATTTGACATTAACGTTTCTCTATAATCTTCATGACTGATTTGACCCTTCACTGCACATTCTTTAATTCCTTTAGCTCTTTTTATTTCTGTTTCCTCTGTTAATATAGAATACATTTTTGATCTCAGACCGACAAATTCTAAAATAATTTTACCCTCCATTTCATCTTTAAATTTTCCTAATACTGCTTTATTTTGCAAAGGAATACAATATGGATTATTCGGTTTAAAGTTTGAAGTATCAAACTGACTTAAATTTTGTTTCATTTCTTCATAAATGTCATCAACTGAAAATTCATAGATGAACGAATCTGTATCTGTATATAGTAACTTTACTCTATCTTCATATTTTGGTTTTATGAATGAATAGTGAAAATCATACATATGATATTTTGACAGTTCTAAAATACAGAATCCCAAGTAAATAGGTTTGTTGTATAAAATTTTCAATTTATTCATTTGAATAGCAACAAAATTTTCATCGAAAATAGATAGACTGTGGAAGTGTGGTTTTGATATATAATATTCCGCGCCTCGTTTTAAACCGATATTTTCCCAATGCGTAATTAATTTTACGTCAACACGATTGTCAATATTTTCCATGGTTTTTCCATATGCTGCGTTATTTTTCAGTTTGAAGTAGTCTTTTTCAAAAGCACTAGTTGCTTTAATTCTCATATTTGTATTAAGATCAATATAAATTTTCATCCAGTTCGACTGATTAAAACTTAGAACTCTATGAATTTTAGTTAACTCTAAACCATATTGCATTGCTTGTTGTAAATTTCTGTAATGTATTATATATCTGGATTTATTGTTTAAATTTGTAATTAATTTTTTATGTTTCGAATTTGGAGGATAAATAGTTTCAACGCAAAAGGGTAAGTCATTATGGTTCTCATGTAAACTATCACAATATTTCAGATCAACTTCAAAAATGTATCCAACATCTGAATTTTCAGGAATATTTGAAATGTTTAAATTGTTTATTTTTTCATCTGTTAACCAATTAAAATTATTTGTCGGTAAATACATAGACATCGCAAACCCATACAAATTGTTAGCATCCCAGTAAACTACATATTTTGAAGGTAAAGATGCATCATATAAATTCGATGACATATATTTATTATTGGCTTTTGAGAATCGATTTGAACACTGTGAAATACCTCCCCGGATTCCTTTTTTGATAAAATTTAACATGTCAATATCTGTTAATAATTCCAGTTTGACTTTTGTTGTCTTTAGAAGCGCATCCCAACTAAGACCAGGCGCTGTAAAATAGTGGCATGGGTCTAGGTCATATATACTCACACATAAATTTCGAAAATTTTCAAAAACATCCGCTAAAAGCAAGACATCTGTTTTCAAATATATATCGGAGTAATCACTCAATGTTTGACAATTAAATTCATTCCACACTTCTAGAGCATGTTTGTAATCAGTATCGCTTATAAAATTATTATTAAGTATGTCATTAAAATATTCTTTATCTGGTAAATTAGTTATTGATAATTTCTCAAGTGAATCTACATACATGTAGGGAAAGATGCCTTTTCTAGTTACAAGATTGAATTGTCGTGAATTTGGAAAGTATTTGAAAGTATTTATGAGTTGTTCTGGTTTCAGATTCTGCACTAAATTGCTTAAAGATTTACTCATGAATCTATAAGAGTCTAAAAATCTCAGTTTTATATAAACATTTTTATTATTAATTCTGTCCACTAACAGATGTTTAGTAAATGAAATATACTTTTCTTTATTTTTTGGTATGACATCTATTTTTCCATCGTCAAACGCCAAATGTCGTATGAATAAGTGACAGTCATAATTTGTAAGATTATGAAAAAAAATTGGTACAAACTTTAGGATTTTAAAATTTAAATTACATGAGTTATGAGCAGCACCACGAAATTTTCCAGTAAGGTGGCAATGGTCCTTTACTTTATCAAAAATTTCTACCTTTTGTTCACAGATATGACAAACAACTGTTGAATTGAAACAGTCCAACTCATTATCTGTTAGAGGTATCATAGGCATTGTAATTTTCAAAATACGATCGTAAATATCTCTAATATCATTTGAAATATACTCAACGAATTTATGTGAAGCGTCTTTACCGGAATATATTCTGAATTTGTTTAGTTCATTGTTATATGAACATTTTATGAAGTACGCAAAACTGTATGGTTTATGTACATGTGTCTTATTTGTGAATGAATGATCCATTGCAGGTAAACAATACGAGAAAGGAATTTGTAAAGATTCAAAATCAGCATAGACAATAAAGGGTACTTTTAATTTCCGTTCAAAATGAGTGAACTCTAAAGTATTTTCATTTTCATTCGGTAAGAAAGTGACTACATAATTACAATCATTATTTTGATGATTAACAAGATTATCTTCAGTAGTAAAATGAATTAAACAACTATCACATATCCATTTTTTATGTGATTTCTTATTAATTTGTTTACTAACCAAACGTGATAAATTTTTAATCCAAACATAATGATTTTTATCTTCATCCTCCAGATATAATAAATTAACATGATTCTGCTTTCTATTTTTTGTATAGTGCAGCGGACCTACAACTATATAATTTCTGTTTTCATAGTCAAATTCAATCCCAAATACATTTACGGATACATTGTTTATTTCCTCAAAATAATGAATGTCTTCAATGCGTACTGGGAAATTTAAATGTGTAAAATTTAATTTGTTTTCATGTGGTATATATTTTATGACCCTATCCGCATGATCGGGTGAAGGATAAAGCGCAGACAGTATAGCCCATTTGAAACATTTCTCGTCACCGTTTTGTACATTAACACAAGCTTTCTTCTTTTCTATTTCCGATGGTAGTGGGATGTATGAGGATGCCGAAAATGGACTATATTTGTTTACATTTATTTCCAAATGTTCCACATGTACCAAACTCCAACCAGAATCCTTTTCCTGTAAGCATATATTCATAGAGACACTTTTAAAACAATTTAAAGATAATACCTGAAATTCTTCGGTGTCTGCGATGATTCGTGATGAGTAGTTGTCATAAATTTCTGATATATCCGTAGACTGTGTAATTCCTTGAAATTTTGTGTTGAACGATTTAATTTCATTTATGTCTCCCTTCGTTGGTAAAATATATAGACAAAATAATTCCATATTCACCTTGATTGAGTTATGAATACTAAGTTGATTTGCAATTATTTTACATGTTTGATTTTTAATTTGTTTTAAGAATGTTACAATATCTGATTTAATATTTTCGTTACTAATTTTAAAAGATATTATTCTGTTTTTGAAAGCTGTCTTAATTATTGAAATATTAGGTCCACAATTAGTACAAGCTTTTAACTTGTGTTTGTTTGTTTTTAAATGAGAATTGAAAAGAGACTTGATTACATTAATTTCACATGAATCACAATATATGTAATCATGAGACAATTTTCTTCGTTTAGGTGAATGAGGAGACAGCTGGTTGGCACTTTTCTGCATAGTGTTGTTAACCTTTATATTATGGAGATTAAACAAATGTCTTTTAAATGAGAATGAACTATACTGCTTTCCGCAATACTCACAAAGTAAATTTGAATTTTTGTTACATTTATATTTAATATGTCTTTGTAAACTATTTTTTAATTTATACTTTGTACCACAGACTTTGCATAAGAACATAATTACTTATAACCTTATTTTATATTGTTTGTTAATTATATTTCTAAATGATTTGTTTTCTAAATAACGTTTGAGGTTTTTTCTTGAATTATTTCTACCTCTTCGACTAAAAAGTACTGAACATTTTAAACATTTCCTTGAGTAATTAACAAATATATTAATTCTTTTCTCACAAATTATACAGTATTCAAAATCGTTCTGTATGTAACTTTGCATATGTTCTTCATGAGATGGTACAAATTTTAAATTCCAAAAATCAGTTATCATAGCACAGTCTGAGCAATATATTTCACCTGATTTATTTCGGTTTTTATAATGTGTCACATACTGAACACAAAAAAAAATATGTGTTTCTGATAAATAATCAACTAATCTAACTATAGAGCTTTTAAAAAAATTAGATACTTTCATATTTTACAGAATTTTATACATCCTCTTGCTCCATACTAAAATATAATTATTAAATTAGAAAAAAGTTATATAATTATTAATGTTCACTCACCTATCAAATCGAAATTTTACGAAACTATCTTCTGGTGTAGTTATATTTGTTATATACTTCCCTCCCAACTCTATCATTTGTTGATCTGTTATATTTTGGAATCTCTGGGGTAGAAATATAGTAAACTCTTCAAGTTCTAAAATAACTCTTGGACCGTATTTTGTTTTAATTACTTTCGCACTTTTTATTAAATATTTTTCATTCACTGTCAAATCAGAAATTTTTTTATACTCGAAGCCAACAGCGAGTTTATTTAACTGGTTAAGCGCCATTTTTTATATAGAACAGAGATCTTTGAATTTATTCATTTATATAACACAGGTTTAACCCCCTCCTCCAACATACTATTTTAACAATATATCCTTTATAACCAGAATATTGTCTTAAAAATATTTATACATAATTTATGTAGATATTCAAACACATTTCCATAATAAAATCCTATACTAACAATTTTTTATCTTCCTACATAATACAATTAGCTTACAAATGTAACTGACCACACACAAACTGGTTTCTTTAAAAACATTTTGAAACGTTTATGATATGGTGTTTAACATAATATAAAGGTAAAAAATTATTAAGATTAAGCGAAATGAAATAAAACTTTTGTTTAGTACAACAGGTTTAAAAATGTAAACATAACATACGTATTTGGAGGTAGCGACCTTTGGTTATGAATGTAACTGACCAGACACAATGTCCAAACTGGTTTCTTTAAAAATATATTTGAAACGATTATGGTATATAACGATAATAAAAATGCGTTTCGTTTCAGTTATATGTAAATAGCACAAAATAAATTTATATGATTGACATAATATAAAGATGAAAATTATTAAGATAAGTGAAACGAAATAAACTTTTGATCAGTATAACAGTTTTAAAAATATAAACTACACATTGGATGTTTTTGGAAGTAACGACCTTTCTTATGGTGCTGCTTACAAATAACAAGTAAACCCAGAATGGGGGGTGAATAAATTTTACTTATAAATATTGCAAGTTTTAATAAAAGAGCTCAGTGCTACACTATAGCAATGCCTATTGTAAATGGTGTTAATCAAAATAACATTTTAAAAGGAAAAACACTTTTGAACAGTCTAAAATCAAATACAGTTGTATGCATTTATAATCACTACGTGGAAATTGAAAGTTTAAATATTAACAGAATTCCTATTACAAGAAATTTTAATCAAAATCGATATTTAAATTACAAAATTATTTGTAAGGATTGCTTTGACGAAAGTTCTCGAAGTTCTTATTATTTGAATTTATTAGATATAAGGATCGATTTTTCTAACATTAGTATATATCTTTCGGAACAACACAATATAAAACTATTTGATTTAAACGAAGCATATGGGCATAGACGGTGTTTCAAGTGTGGAGACTATATTATAAATATTATTACTAAAAATGAATGTGGTAAATGTAGGGAAATATTAAACCAAGTAAATTGAAATTAATATTTTTCCTTGAAAATGAATGTAAGTACTATAATTTCTTAAAATTTGGAATATTAAACATACAAATTATTTTTCAGATTATACAATGCGAAGAAAATATTTGCCCTGTATGTGGTATTCTCAGTCTAATGATTGAAAGAATACTAAATTTTAAACATGAGTAAGGATAATAACAAATTTTGAATGAATAAAATTAATTGAAAATCTAATTTTTTTAGGGGACAATATCCTAAGGACAGGTAAAACGTTTTCTATCTGAAATAATTACTTTCTAACTATTTTTTTAAAATTAGTAGATCGTAGAAAAGGAAAAAAATAAGGAAACGGGATATGAGGAAACAAGTAAAAGAATAAAACAAAATTAATATTATTTTACTTTTATTATATTAATTGGACCTAATTAAGAAAATATATTCTTATTAATAAATGTTTTAACCAAATGTTCATTATTTTTACAAATATAACAATGCTTAATTAATGGAGCTGGGCCATCTATATGATCTCTCTGTGTTGGTAAATTATAATGTTCCGTACACGGCAATCTTCTTATGATGTCCAAGTGGGCTTTGAATTTGTATGGTAAATTCATCCAAATTTCTTGTAACTCTAATCCTTGGAACAATTCTAATATATTTATAAATTTATCCTCACTTATCCCCTTGCAAATGTATATAGTGGAAACATATTTGCGAATAAAAGAACGATAGTTGTTTTGATTCTGCCAATTTGACGAATATTCATTAAATTTTTCTTCATTTATAATATTTAATTTGTAAGCGATAGAGAGCAAATCACATGCAATCAGTTTGTCAACCATTTTTGGTATAGAATTCTTCAAAACAGGTTTCACTATTTCAATCAGTTGGGAGGGGAAATAATATATAAGTATTCGCAAACTCAAGAAGACACCAAAATCACTTGATTGTACTTGAAGAAAAAGTTCTCACCGTAAGTATAATAATTACAAATTTGTGACAGAAATTAATATTATAAATTGTATGTCTCAGATGGCACTATTCCAAGAACAAAGTCCTTCGAGCAGTTCGACTTCTTCTGTTGTATTCTACAACGACTTTGCTGAACTAGTCAAGAACGATGAAATCTTCAAGTATTTATACAAAGATGATCATCTATTACTGTCTTCAAATTATCCACTTAATAAATCAAAAACCAAGTGGGTGTCAATAGGATTGAGTGTTACAAGGAACTATATACCTGTTATTAAAATAAGTACAAGCAAACCTTGTTTTCCCGGCATTCAGTTTACTCAAACGGAGTGGGCTGCATTATTTAATTATAGAAGTATAATTCTAAACTATCTAGAAAATGGAGTAGAAATGTCATATCAGAATATAAGTGGGGATCATGGATTTATACTAAATAATATTAAAGGCAAAAAAATTTTGACCATAACATGGAATACTAATGAGTACAATCTTGTTTTGGACACGCAGTCAAGTAAAACTCTTTTTAGATTGAGTAATTTATTATTACATAATTTTGAATTACTACAAACATTAGAGTTCAATGAATTTTACAAAAAAGTTTTGTTTCGTGTACAAACTTACTGTAAAATTAATAATTGTGAATGTACAGAAAAATGTATAGAAATTATTTTAGATAAGGATATTAATTTAAATGTATTAGCTTTTAAGGAGTTATTATATGTAAAAGGAAAAAAACTTTGTAATGAGTTAGGAAATAAGAACTGAAATGCACTAGGAAATATTCTGTATACAGGAAAAAAATAAATACTGATATAAACTTAAAAACATTTATTATTCATAAAATTACAAAAAATATTTCGGTGTGAGTAAATCTAACCAATTTTTTATTACAAAAACATTTCGTAAAGAACAAATAAAAGGTGGGGAACGTGAAAAACATGAGAAATTTATTGTGTTGGCAATTTTTAAACTGGGGTATTGCACTAAGTCGATGACATCAGCAGACAAGTTCAGTTTGTTTTGTAAATATTTCTTCTTCCTAGCTCCTTTAACGAAAATTTTCGAAGCGTTTGATAATTCTTCTTGTATATTTTCTAGTGTTTGCGAATAGGCACTAGATCCTGAATCCCAATATAATCCATGATAATTATCTAACAACCACTGTGATTCTTTCCGGCGTGACTTATTTAACTGGCCCCAATCATAAGGTGGTTCAAGAAGAAAATGTTGTAATTTTTCACCATTTCTCGAGAGAATAGCAATTTCTTTCGGAATAAAGTCACCATTATTCGCAGTGAAACCTTGGATGTCTACGATGAATTCCATTGTACAACTAACTATTCCACTCAAATTACACAAGCTTTTTAACTGAGCTGGTCATCACATTATATTCTACCAAGCGATCATGAATAATAACGCAGTAGGCTGTTGTTTTGTCGGGGAAATTTTCAGTTGATTCAAAGTCAAGTCTTACATCGACAGGCGCTGTTTTCAAACTTTCATTTTGTTTGGAACAATCCAATACTATGAGTGGCATTTTATTAATAAAATCTCCTTTGTTTAAAAGCGGTTCTGGTACTTGGTCATAATAGGCTGGTTGAAATTGTGTGTACATATCGTACAAAACAGCATAACGATTATTTTTTATATTCAAGTTTAAATTTTCATAAGGATAATTTTCGGAATTAAGAAAAAGTTTAACATTTGAAATATTACAATGATCAAATTCACCAGCATTCTTCGCATCTTGATTTTTCCTGTCAGTTTGAAATGCTAATATAATAAATCGAGGCTTCTCGAATTGTGAAGATGTTTTAATTGTCCATGTTTGCGTTTGACTACCAACAGGAAGAATTGGATACTCAAATGTAGACCACGATCGAAACGGAATTTGAATTTGTTGGTTTCTTTCCAGTTTCTTTAAAAATTTAAGTTTTATTTTGTCATTTACATAGACATATGGCATACGCCATGAAAGTTTTGTTATTTTTAAAGTTAATTCTTCTTGTGTAACGTATGCATTCGAGTCTGTCTTTGATCTAATGATAACAAGTTCTTGTTTAGAATTCATAAGGATCTTTTTATAATCTTCAGCGAAACCAAGAAGCATATGCAGAGGTATTAGCACATTAAACTGTCCTTTATTATCAGTAATAAAAGAGCTGCCCCATCCAGCATTTTCGAGTGTTCTCTTTTGTCCTTCATTAAATGAGCAGTATCCTTTAAGGGTGGTCGTTATTCCAGGATTCTTGGTCCGATCAATTTCAATACCATTTAATTCATAACGTATCTCATCAAACAAGTGTGCGATGCCGTTATTGATAAAAGTAGATGTTGCAGCTGGAGGCGATCCATCCTTTTTTAATAGCACACCTTCAATAACGATAGAACTTTCGCTAGGAAGTGTGAAAAGATCTTGTTTTTGAACAGGAATTCGAATTTCATCATTATTATTGAATGTAGTAGCAATATATGGTTGATGCGAATGTATTTCATAACGTGTTATAGCCTCCTCATAAAAAATTTCTTCGTCAATTTGTAAAATACTATTCATTTTTCAATTTGTAGCCTTGTGTTTTAAGAAATTTTATATTCTTAGGTGTTAACCTCTTAGAAGACTGTAACTGAGTGATAACACGTTTCACCTTAATCACTCTTTTATTATTAAAATTAATACCCATTAATTCGTTTAAGATGTAATCTAACTGTAATATTTTCTTCTTGGAAATCAACAAAGTCCTTGTCTTGATCAAGAACTCTTACTGTTATATTATCAATTACTCTCACGGTTACTGGTAAATAAATGATGGTTGAAGGCACTTCAACTATTTTATATCCTGGCGCTGCGGTTGGAAAGAAAACATGTAATATATGTTCACTTGAATTATTTTGATATGATCCTCCGCAAATATTACAACTTATTTGTATACTATTCACTTTCATAATGTTTACAATTGAATCAGATTCATGGAATTTATTTTCATCGAGAATTCTTTTATGAAATCCCAACAAAGATCCAATGCTGTCTTCTTTCGTAAAGTCTATTTTATTTGAACATGAAATATGACATTTCAAAGTATTATTATTCGGAGTAAGTTGAAACTTTATCTTATCTTTTTTATCCTCATCATCTATGTCGCCCAAAGTATTTTGTATGTAATCGTTTAAATCTTCAATATCATACGCTCCAATTGGGATTGTTATAGATTTTAAAATATTTCCTTCGTAGTAGTAAAACTTATTTTTTCCATGGGGAATGTTCGGGATTGAATTATAAGATTGAAAGTCAACAAAGCCTATAACCCACTCTCCACCATTATTATCGTCGTTATCACTTTCTGCTGATAAATGTAAAGGTGGTGAAAAATCTGCACTTAATTCAGACCTTCGTCCTGTGAGTGTAATTGTAAACGACATTATATTTTATTATTTAGAAGAAACTGTAAACACAAATGTCCACAGTTAAATGAATTAAATTTTTGGTATCGTCGATAATTATACTTTATTTTTACATCTTTCCCAAAATAATTAGTTAGTTCAGAGGGTGGTTTTAAGTTTCCAAAACTGTCAAAATAGTGTATTAATTTATTTCGTTTCTTGTAGCATACCCAATGTGTTCCAATGTTATTTTTACTATCTAAATTTATAATTGCTGATTCCTTGTGTAAAGGACCTGATTTTGGTAAATTATCTCGCATATAAATTCCGCGAAAATATGGAATTCTTTTGGCATATTTTTGTAAATCAATATCAGTTAACGCTCTCATTGGAAGTTTTTTTTTATTCGCGGATTAAGATATAATCCTAATCCATTTTTATGTTTCCCCAAATATAATCCGTCCCCTCGTTTTCCAAGTGCGATGGCCTCCATAGATTTGTTATGTCTTTGAGCCTCAAGCAATTGTTGTTTGGCAGATTTTGCATCATTTACTGCTTTCGCTATACCTGCAGCACCTCCAGCTAAACCACCAAGGGCAGACAATCCGGCAAATAATGGAATAAGAGCTGGTAAAAATCCACCTGTTTTCGGTATCGGTATAACTCGCGGTGATTCGTATTGTTCATTTTTACGTTTCTCCACACTTCTACGTGCAGCATTTAAAGTTTCAGGAATTAGTTTACTTATATTACCCCTCCTTGCTTCCTTTAAATATGCTCTTCTAGCATTCTGAACAGCGTCGTGAAATACACTCTTACGTGACTCCATTGTTACTGTATGCAATACACTCACTATACTAATAACAATAAATATAAACAAAGTTTATTTATTGAATCATACGTGTGTGTAAGATGAAGTTTGAAACACAACAATACACTGTTCAAATACAGAATATTGAACCGAGTGACCACCAAGAAAGTTTTAGTAAACATGGTACACTTTTCCCGAATAGTATAAGGTGTATCATCTGTGGTCCATCAAACTGTGGTAAAACGAATTTAATGATTTCACTACTTACAAGTGCAAATGGATTGAAATTTGAAAACGTATATGTATATTCTAAATCTTTACATCAACCAAAATATCAAATGTTGCAAAATATATTAACAGACATTAGTGGTATAAATTATTTTCCATATACAGATAATACAAATTCAACTTCTCTCGATAAAATAATACCAAATTCAGTTTTCATTTTTGATGATATTTCAACCGATCGACAAGAACATTTACGCAGTTATTTTTCTCAAGGAAGACACTGGCAGATAGATACATTCTGTCTTATTCAAACGTATACAAGAGTATGTAAGCATCTTGTACGTGATAATGCAAACTTAATTATTCTCTTCAAACAAGACGAGTTAAATCTGAAACATATATACAGCGATCATGTGAACACTGACATGTCATTCAACGATTTTAAAAACTTTTGTACAAATTGTTGGTCGAAAAATTATGGATTTGTTGTGATAAATAAAGATTGTGACATATTTAATGGACGCTACAGGAGAGGTTTCGATCAATTTTTGAAGAGTATATAGTTTTATATGTGTAGCAATTTCAATCATTTTGTCACGATGAGTGAAACAAGTACACTAGAAGATATTATAAAAACTAAACAAATTATTAAAAATAAATTACTAGAACTTAAACGTGGCAAAGAAGAAAAAGAACAATTATTAAGTGAAACTTTTAAACCTATTGTGACGCCATTATCTAATTTGAGCGCGTCATTAGGAAAACTACAATGGCCTCTTACAAAAACAGAACCAAAAGAAGAAGACGAGTACAGCGATGAAGTATTTGAGACACCCGTAAAGAGAAGAAAACGGTTCCCGGCATTGAAATCGGACTACAGCAGTGAAATATTTGAGACACCAGTAAAGAGAAGAAAACGGTTGCCGGTACAGTTTTTAAAAGACGAAGAATCTTTTATTGAAACGCCGACTATATCACCTGCACAAGAAATTAAAGAACAATTTGAAACAAAAGATATAGAAAAATACACTCAAGATATACTGGGTGATATTGCTGGCAAGTATATGGCACAGTATCCGCTTGATAGTCCTAACCTTGACAATGTGTATGGAATTCGTTTTGATCCTACAACGGAAAAATTTATGATGGGAGATTCTGAAGTTGAAATAAATAATAATGATCTTAAAATTGGAGATAAATGGTATGAAGGCACGCGTGGACTATATGAACTTTTAACTTTAAAACATCCAACGGATTATACTGAAAATGAAAAGAAAACATATCTTGAAATTGTGCAAAATACAAATGCACATCGAAAACACTACAACATATTAGGGCCTATATCATTTCATCACGGGTATAAGTATAAAAACATAATAAGAGATATAGTTCCACATGTGCGTACTAGGTCAAAATCAAAAATGTTGGGTGAAGGAGGAAACTTAAGTTATCCAGAGTTAAATGTTACTAACAAACGTACTCAATATGTATACTGGTCTGATCCTAACGAACTTGTACAAAGATTAAAGTTATTATTAGCTTCAAAATTCGCTGGTCATACGGGACACAATGATGAAATAATACGAATAGAAGACGCTTTGCGAGATGCTCAAATAATAATATAAATGAAAGATAGATAAATATTATTTTAGTAATAGAATGGTTCTTGATAAGTTTGGAACTCATGTTAGTAATCGTATTCATAAGCATGTAAAGAAAAAAATTTCGGCATACATTAAAAGTAAAATATTTAAAGAAGGTGTGCTTAACATTAAAAAAATTCCTACTAATGAAGACGATGTTATAAATCTAAAATATCTTTCAAAAATTATTGCAGATTTAGAGCTTACATGGAAAACAAAAATTGATGATTTTATGCATCAGAAACTGTTTGTTTTCGAAAATAAAGTTGATGATAAAATTTCAAAGTCACACAGTTTACTGTTAATAAATTTAATACTTAAATTGGACGGTGATAAGTATACACTAGAAAATGGAAATTCAGAGTCATTCTATGTCTTCCCATTTAATGCTACAGTTAAAAAAATTCAATATAACATTGAACGAGTATTAATTGAAACTAAACTAAACGACAAATCATTATCGTTAGAGGGACAAAGTGTTTCAGCGAATGATAAGTTAACATTTTTACCAATAAAAGGACAAAAAATTGTGAAGAGACTTTCTGTGGAAATTTTATTGGAAACCAATTTAAAATATGAGTAAAAGAGATATTGTGAATGAGTTGCACAAAGCTGCTAGACAAAATTTTAAACGTCGACATGTCATAGTAAAAGGTTTAAATGACTTATTTCAAGCGGATCTTGTTGAAATGATACCATATGCAAACGAAAATAAAGGATACAAGTACATACTAACAGTAATAAATGTGTTTTCCAAAAAAGCATGGGCTGTTCCAATTAAATCAAAGTCTGCAAGGGATGTTACTATTGCGATGAGTGCTATCTTCAATGATGGTAATATTCCTAAGAATTTACAAACCGATAATGGAAAAGAATTTTATAATAAAGACTTTACAAATTTATTGAGAAAACATAGAGTAAATCATTATTCTACATACAGCACTAAAAAAGCGAGCGTTGTAGAACGATTTAATCGCACCTTAAAATCGTTAATGTGGAAAGAATTTAGTTTTAATGGATCATACAAGTGGTTTAATATTATAGATAATTTAATAACAAAATACAATAATACAAAACATAGAACAATTGGTATGAAACCGAATGACGTCAGTGAAAAAAATGAAAAAAAAATATTAAACGTCGCTTATAATCGAATAAAAATTGCTGCACCAGCGCAATACAAAATTGGTGACCACGTGCGAATCAGTAAATACAAATCTATATTTGATAAAGGATATCATCCATCTTGGACTACAGAAATATTCAAAATTAGAAAAATACAAGCAACATCTCCGGTAACATACTTACTACAGGACGAAAATGGACAAGACATAGCTGGCGGTTTCTATCAACATGAAATTCAACGTACAAAATATCCTGGCATATATCTCATAGAAAAAATTTTACGTAAAGATAAGAACAGATACTATGTCAAGTGGTTGGGGTTCGACGAGAAATTTAATTCTTTTGTAAACAAGGATGATTTATTGTAATAAATGTATTTGTTTTCATTGTTGGATCAAACACCTTTACCTTATAAACTTGTATTTAATATGATATTAACCTTGTATCTTATACAAATAAACTTCGAATTACGACAATTTTTATTATTTTTCAACCAGTTTCCAGTTCCATCTCTGGCACTGCTCCTACGCCTCGGTTATGGGGACGGTTCAGCCTGGGAAAATTTTGTCTACCGTGGGAATTTGTGGTTTCTTTGCCGACTTCTCTAACTCATGTTACTTGTTTCATTGTTGGGTCAAACACCTTTACCTTATAAAATCTGAACTTAAAATGATATAAACTTCCAATTACGACAATTTCTCAACCAGTTTCCAGCATCGTCTCTTGCACGCCTCAAACAATCACCTCACCTTGTATCCCACAACCAGTTTCCAGCGTCGTCTCTTGCAATATTCACAACAAAATGTATACATAGTTACAAAAATAATTCCTACGTCTATGGACAACAACATTCAGTGGCGTCTCATACAATATTCCACCTATAAAACCCCCACAGAAAAACGCACGCTCAATTCATTTTGCTGCGGCTGATGGTCTAGAAACGGCCTTCCCCCACTACTCAGAGGTTATATCAAATACACAACATAATACTTATTTTGTACAAAAATTGAATTTACCTTCAATTTCTAGTCACGACATTAGTTCCCCTTCTACCCGCTTGTTTTATTTAATGGATAGAATTTCCGGCCAACGTTTCCTCGTCGATACTGGAGCTGAGGTGAGTGTTATAAAGAATTCCTTACATGAAAGGCGTCAAACACAAAATGTCAAATTGCAAGCTGTCAACAATTCATCAATTAACACTTACGGTACAAGGTTATTAAATTTAGATTTTGGTTTGGGAACTACATTCAGTTGGAGATTTATAATAGGAAATGTAAAACATTCCATTATTGGAGCTGATTTCCTTGTGTATTTTAAATTACTTGTGGACTTGCCATCAAAACGCATCTTTCAAACGTCAAAATTTAATCATTTTATTACAACAAATTCTTCCAGTGTTGCCAACACATTAGATTTAAAAAAGTTCAACTGTCATAAAAAAATTGGCTGAAAATGGCCAAATTATGTATATAGAAGAAAAAGCTCGCGAAAAGCAGGCGAAATTATTTCGAAATCTAACCATTTTAAACAGGGATTTACTCATTTTTTTAAAATTTAAATATTTCTGAAAATGTGGAGAAAATGACCAAATTTGCAAATAAAATTTAGCTTTGAGTGTAATCTTGCAATGTTGCAAAAGATGCATTCCGCTTTACTTCTGTCAGAAGATACAGGTTGTAGCCAACTCTTAAAAAGCGGATTTTTCTCCCATTCCTTCCTGTAATTTTGATTATACTGTGGTTTTGGCATAATTGCACTTGTACATAAATTGCTCTAAAAGCAAAATACTCAAAAATAGTAAAATTATAAATAAATATGTAAATTCATTTTCGTACCTAACCAAACATACGACTGTCAAGTTGTTACTACAGATAATCCAGAGTAGATAGACATTAGTTAACCGATAGTTTATAATGTAATAGATAGATGGCCGATGGCGTCAGGCAATAAAAATAAGCAATGAAATGAAGTTAATAATAATCTTTATTGTATCCAAGATTTTACATCTTATTACAATTTAATGGGGGTGAGTTAATTTTTTACAAGTATTTTCATATCATTTGCGTAGTTTACATTACATTAATGGAGATGAGATGATGAAAGGGACACACACAAACTGCCATACCTTACCCAGGATTTGAACCCAGAACCGCTGGCACGTGAAGCTATTACGCTACCACCAAGCCACCTCGGTCGGTGATGAAATGAAGTTATAGTAGGTTTTCATATATTACCGCGAAAGCAATAAAATTATTTGGTCTAGCTAGAAATTTTAACTTATATCCAAAAAGCAACTCAAAAATGGCCAGGATTCCGTGATCCCGAAATTTCTCAAAAATTATAGCTGAACGTCTAGTGTAATATGCTAGATTTAGCCATAAATGGCTGAAGTTGGCAACACTGAATTCTTCGAAAAATGCTTTGAATTCTATTAACAATGATCAAGATAATTCTAATTTAAATAAATTTGAAAAATTTTTGTCAAAATTTCCAAACATTACCAAATCATTTAATTCTAAATGTCAGACGACTCATAAAACTAAGCATTTCATAATTACTAAAGATTCACCTGTTTTCGCAAAACCACGTCGTTTGGCTCCTGATAAATTGATTGTAGCTAAGCAAGAATTCGATAAAATGTTAGAAGTGGGTATTATTCGGCCATCTTCCAGTAATTGGGCATCTCCATTGCACATGATCGCTAAGAAAAATGGAGAATGGCGCCCTTGCGGTGATTATCGAGCACTTAATGCTATAACAGTTCCGGATCGTTATTCGATTCCTCACATCCATGATTTTACTGCTAATTTACATGAAACAGTTATTTATTCAAAATTAGATTTAGTTAAAGCATACAATCAAATACCGATGGATGAAGAATCCATTTGTAAAACTGCAATTACTACACCATTCGGTTTGTTTGAATACGTAGTCATGCCATTCGGATTAAGGAACAGTGCTCAAACGTTCCAAAGATTCATGGACGAAGTAACTAGAGGACTTGATTTTTGCTTTACTTATATAGACGATATACTAATCGCTAGCAAATCTAAAGAGCAACATATGGAACATCTAAAGTTGGTTTTTGACAGATTGCAAAAATATGGTGTATTAATTAATAAAGATAAATGTCAATTTGGTGTTAAAGAGATAGAATTTTTAGGACATCATATTTCTGCCACAGGTATTAAGCCATTAAAACATAAAATAGATATTATAATTAATTTTCCGTTATCTTCAAATCAAAAAAAGTTACAAGAGTTTTTAGGGATGATAAATTTTTATCATCGCTTTATTAAAAATTGCGCAACAATTTTACAACCAATTAACAAACTTATAACTAACAAACAAAAAGCACAATAGAAGTCGTTTGGACTCAGGAAGCTATCAAAGCATTTCATTTAATCAAAAAAGGGTTGGCAAAAATTACATACCTTTCTTTTCCCAAGAGTGATGCACCAACAAATATTATGGTTGATGCCTCAGATTTAGGTGTGGGAGCTGTTTTACAGCAATTTGTAGCCGGAAGTTGGCAACCTTTAGCTTTCTTCTCTACCGCTTTCAATATAACACAAAAAAGATATAGCACCTTCGGCAGAGAGCTCTTGGCGATATATTTAGCTGTTAAGAAATTCCGTTATTTCATAGAAGGCAGGGAATTCCACATATTAACTGACCACAAACCTTTAACCTTTGTAACCAGTAAAAATTCTGATATTTACACACCTAGAGAAATCAGACATCTAGATTTCATTTTGCAATTTACCGGAGATATAAGACATGTGACAGGCAAAGATAATGTAGTCGCAGATGCCCTTTCTAGAATTTACGTTAATTCCTTACAAACAAATGAATTCATTAATTTCGAAGAAATCGCCAAGGCGCAAAAACAAGATATTAAATTAAAATCGTTGCGAAGTGATAAAACAAGTAATCTTAAATTCATTGACGTTAAACTTAAAAACTCTAACCTAACTTTGACAGGTGACATTTCAAAAAATACATTTCGCCCTTACATTCCAGAACAGTTCCGTAGTATAATTTTTAAACATTTCCATTCTTTTTCTCATCCTGGAATTAAAGCAACAATTAAATTAATTACATCTAAATTAGTCTGGTTTGATATAAATAGAGATTTACAAAATTGGACACGAAATTGTGTACAGTGTCAACGGTCGAAAGTTACTAAACATACGAATTCTGAATTTGGTACATTCCTTCAACCACAATTCCGCTTTGATAATATTCATATAGATTTAGTTACCCTGCCCTTGTCTAAAGGATATTCTCACGTTCTCACTTGCATTGATAGATTTACCCGTTGGCCTGAGGTGATTCCGATCAAAGATTGCACTTCCGAAACAGTAGCAAAAGCATTAGTCAATAATTGGATAGCAAGATTCGGAGTTCCCTCGATTATAACAACAGATAGAGGTAAACAATTCGAATCTAGCTTATTCAAAAATTTGCTACTACTATTAGGAACTCATCACATTCAGACAACAGCATACCACCCTCAATCGAATGGCATGATCGAACGTTTTCATAGACAGTTAAAAAATTCACTTAAAGCATATAACAATCCTTCTGAATGGGTTACTTACTTACCTATGGTGTTATTAGGAATCCGCTCAACAATTAAAGAACCAATAAAATGTTGTGCTGCAGAATTAGTTTACGGAACCAAATTACGTCTACCAGGTGAATTTTATAAACATAATAAGCAATTATCAGATTCAAATATTCCATTTTATCTTCAACAGTTAAAACAAACTATTAATAATTTCATACCAATAATTTCAAAATATAAGAATGGTAAAATTTTCGTAGATAAAAATTTGTATCGTACCTCTCATGTTTTTATAAGACATGATGCTATCGGTTCCTCTTTACAGCAACCTTATGACGGCCCGTTTAAAGTTATTAAACGTTACGAAATTTTTTTAAAAATTTTGGTTAACAACAGTTTGCACACAGTGTCAATTGATAGATTGAAACCAGCTTTTCTTAAAATAGATTGAAACTGCGCTTTCATGTGTAAATTTTTGTATCACTCATTTCATTTTCATTCATTCATTTCCTATCAGTGATTTTTGATTTTTCTCTTTCTAAAAGGGGTAATTATGTAGTGACCTAGTGTTTTATTACTTTTCATATGTTTTGTATTATATAAGATATATATATATATATATATATATATATATATATATATATATATATATATATATATATATATATATATATATATATATATGGTTATCTATGAATGTTACTATTATTGTTATTGTTTTGTATTAAACATTCAAAAGCTTTATATAAAAATTGTTATTTTGCTCTTGGAATGAACGTCAAAATCTTTTGTGCATTATAACTAATTATTTATTTATATTATATTTATACAAGTAACTCACACGTTACATATATATATATATATATATATATATATATATATATATATATATATATATATATATATATATATATATATATATATATATATAAATTTGACTTCCGTACATGGGAAATACTGGTCTTAGGCGTCTACTTCTTCGAGTATATAGATTGTTTCACCCCACCTAATAATGTAAGCATAAGGATATTTCGAAAAAATCGTATTTAAAGAAAACAATATACACGTATATTTGACTTCCGTACTTTATAAGGGTTTTTGCCGTCCCGCGTATATTTTTGTACGTATTACTGACAATTTGGCGTCCAAAATTAATATACGTTTACAAAAAGCTATCAATCGGGCATCCTGCACTGTTGCCAAATATTGTGTACTGTAGCACCAATATGGAATACGAACATAGTCGTCTAACATGGGATCATGTTTTTTTTTTAAATTATATTTTTTACTAATATTTTGAAAACTATTTGTTTAAATTTGATTTACATGTAATTCTTCAATTAAATCAAATAAAACAAAATTCGTTCTGCATGTTTAATCAAATGGGTCTGCAGATATGTATTTATACGCCTTATGTGCAAAATATTTTAACATTGCTACGTAAATGCTCTTCCTCTCTGTGGTTTTTTTTATCTACCGTTACCTTAGGTAAGGAAGGTATTGTCTTTGGTCAAAAATTTCGTTTTACTATTTTTATGATGATGTCTGTATATACTCGTATGTATGTGTATGTGTGTGTTTACGTGTGTGTGCATCTCTCTCTCTCTCTCTTTGTGTGTGTGTGTGTTTATATATGTGTGTGTTTGGTTGTGTGTATGTGTGAAAAAAGTTCTCCGATAACTCCAACAACTACAATTTCAAAAATTATAATTCTTTCCTTTTGTACGTCCGTATAAAGACTTGATTAAATTTTGGCTATAATTGGTACACCGGAAGTACTCTTATTTGCGCAGTTCGTAACAGTTTTTTTTTTTAAAGCAGTTAATATCTCTTTTTCATATTTTGTTATCACAAATATTATAGATATATTATTCACGATTTGATTAGTTGTTTTTCTTTATATTCAATGTATTTGGAGATGAAAAATTATAAAGAAATTAATATTCATAAATCTTGCAACCTATGTTGCTATAAAGCACAATGGAATTCAAATAGAAACAATATATTTTAGTAATTGACAGATGTCTGTGTCAAGTATAACTTGCATAGTTTGTGAAATAATTTTACTGGAAATATATAATCTTTTGTAGGACACTACCTTATCTGTGAGTAATTTATATAAAATACATAGAATAGACGGAAGGTCATGTGTTGGCCACAACAGATTTTATACAAATTTGTCTGCTTCCGACATATTGAAAATTTGAATAAGTAACCAAATGCTTTTAGAATAGGTAAACATACTTGCACTGGGGTTTAGAAGATTTAGCATATTTTTTGATTGTTTTACAACCTAAATAGATACAAGTTACAAAGTTCCTTTTGAAACAAAGTTTAACCGTAGGTACATGAATTATTAAATAAATATTATGATATAAGGACTATTTAATATATGTATCGCAACGTCTGACGCCTAGACGAAATAAATATGAAATTGATTTTCTAATAAATTAAAATTGGATGATCGGAATAACAATCATTATTTTTATTTAATAATTACCTACTAGTTTTCTCACATCTTTCATAAATGTACCTCAGCGTATAAGATATAAAAGAAATATTTTTTTTTGTTCCATCTCAAAAATATTATTCACATAGATACATATATGTATCATTTACAAGTAAGTAAATTACCATCCATATTTCAAGCATTTTGATTATATTGAATATTTGTTTTGCCAAATTAATTTTGTCTATCCTATAATAACAGTATTTTTTAATGAAATGTATATGTGTATCACATGTAATATTTAACGCTATTTTTGCTACACCTTAACTTATATGAACGCAGTTCAAAAGACAGAAATACATTTTCAAGTTTATTTTTGATACAAATTACAATACTGATTTTGAATTTTTAAAATACTGAACTTTTTATTTCATTATACACCAATAAAATTTAAGCAGGAATAATGTTGCGAAGTGCTATGCACATCTCTACATAGTATAAAACTAGTGATGTACCTTGGCTTCACCTAGGAGGAGCAATATTGAATTTATCTGCAAAAGTTTAATTTAACCGAGTTCTTATAACATTTTGCAGAGATAAGTCGGCCGGGGGGCGCGCTTCCAATAATATCCCCGAAACTATAAATACCGTATTTTATATTTAAGTAATTTTCAGTTTTTATCCGATAGTGTTCTAAAGTTGTTAACCATTTTTTATATTCTTGTCTATTTTAATTATTTTTTAACCTAATTGTATGTCATTATTTAATTTGTCTCATTAATTCTTCTATTCAATTCTGAAGAATGTTTTATCTATAATTTAATATATTGTGTTTTCTATATAATAACATCCTAAAGAGACATTGATTAATCCTGAAGATGGTTATTGTAATGACAGAAACGTTGGTGTAATATCAATAAATTTTCTTCACTTAGGTTCATAATAATATATAAAAATAATTTGGGCGAGCTTTTTCTTTATCAGTAATAAATGCTTATGATTATTTTTTATAAATGTTTATCGAGATGTTTATAAAATTATTGTAGGAGCAGGTGTAGATCTATTTTAATACATAATTGTGTAATAAAAAATAATTTAAAATTTTACAAGTCATACATTCACAAAATATTTATAACAGTATAATAACGTGCGAATGGGAATGCACGAGCAATAATACGATATTACTTTCGACCGAGATATTTTTTACACGATTATAAAAATAAAGTATTTTCAAGAATTTTGTTTCAATTGACAATACTTACAATTTCCATTTTTTCAATTAATCTACCATAGGAACAAAGAAAGCAAAGCTACCTGTCTATGTTGATTTGGTATTTAAAGTACCTACGTGTGACGAGCTTACGTCATTTATGCTTTGTAAGCACTTATGCCCGTATATTATACGCTATTTTCTTATACCTCCATATTTATACCTGATTTGCGAATTCGGACAATAATTTAATCAATCTAATAATTATTTTACATCTGTTAAACTGAAAAACTCGAAATTACTTTCCAGCATAATGAAAATTAATTAAAAATTGTTTAAATTATTTAGTATTTTTTAAGATCCAAAAATAATTTCCTATTTCGCGTTTACAAAGTTTCATATACTGAATGAAGAAAATCTAATATGGTCAACACATTACCTGCCGTTAATTTTATATATTTTTAAATCCTTCTTGCAAAAGATTATATTTTAATAAAATTATTTCATGAACATATTTTGACCCTGACATGTGTCAATTAGTATAATTTGAATATGCAAATAGTTTCCATTGTGATGCTGCATAGACTGCAAGATTTATGAAACTTAATTTCTTTATAATTTTTTTTTTCTTCCAACTATAGCAAATATAATGAAAAATTATAACCATGTAATATAATATTCTTTAATGTTTATGATAAAAAATTGGGTACTTCCGGTCGGGCTGACCAATTATAACCAGAATCTAAACAGCTCTTCATAAGGGTATACAAATGAGAAGTACGTAAAAAATTGTAATTTTTGGAGTTTGCAGTTATCGAATAACGATTGTCACACACACACATATACAGACATCATCATAAAAGTAGTAAAATTGTATTCTAGCGACTCTAGAATGTATTTATTCGTTAAAAACGGACTATGAATTTTTTGACCAAAGACAATATCTTTCTAAAGGCGACGGAACGTAGAAAAAATAATTCATTTAAAATTTGTCATTGTCATAAAATGTTTTTATCAAAGAAGTTATTGCATTCCTATATTACACAGTAACAAAATATCGGAACAATAAATAAATATAAAACTATTTTTCATGTTTTAATGAATAAACTTTCGTCGTTTATATGTGAAAAAGATTTTTTTTAATTGAGAAAATACGTTCTTAACCTTCGTTCTCAAAAAATAATTATTTTATAAACGTACATTATCTCTGCAAATTATCTTTATAAAATAAACAAAATAATATGGAAAATAATAAACATCTTTATAATTTTACTCAGTGTTGACTAAATTCTTTAAAAATAATAATTTCTCAATATAATATTAGATTATGCTATCATAACCAATTCAGGTTCATATTCTTTAAACACTTAAAGTGAAGAAATACTGAAAACTAAACGCACGAGTTACACATGCCATGTTGCCAAGTGTATGGACGTCAAATTGATGGTGATTTTCGATTATCAATATACGCCGGCGTATATTATAATGCGACGACAGCGCCACACACGGAATTTCGATAAACTAAATATACGGCTGTTAACAACAAAACAGTCATTTGACGTCCAAAATGAAAATTTGCAGGTAGACTCCCTACATATATATATATATATATATATATATATATATATATATATATATATATATATATATATAGAGAGAGAGAGAGAGAGAGAGAGAGAATGTTTAAAAAGTAGAGGTCACGGATTTAAGACTGGATAATACATCTCAAAACAATAAAAAAAAGTTCAAATAAACATATATCCGGAAATGCCTAGTTTCAGAGCTATAGCGATTTTAATATTTTATTTCTGTCATATAAATACAACTCATACCTACTTTTAACATTTAACAATAAAATCATAGTGGCCATTTAGAATGGAAAACAGTCAATTATAAATTATAAAAAATGTTTCAAAATGTGTTTGTAACAAAAAATAACAATAATTATGACAAATAAGGAAAAACAAAAGAATATCTTCAATTGTTTTCCATTGTAAACGGCCACTATGATTTTATTGTAATGTTAAAAGTATGAGTTGTATATGTCAAAAATAAAATTTTAATATACCGTATTTTCATTGTAACATTGAGCTTTGTAAATTAATTGCTCTAGCAGAACCCAACAAAATGCATTCTACCATGAAGTATAGACGTTAATAAACCAGTATAAATTATATCCCTTTTAGTTACCACATACTAACCGATTAAAACCATATTATATGAGAATGAATCAATATACCGTACTTTCATTATAACATTGAGCTTTGTAAATTAATTGCTCTAGCAGAACCCACCAAAATGCATTCTACCATGAAGTATAGACGTTAATAAACCAGTATAAATTATATCCCTTTTAGTTACCACATACTAACCGATTAAAACCATATTATATGAGAATGAATCAATATACTGTACTTTCATTATAACATTGAGCTTTGTAAATTAATTGCTCTAGCAGAACCCACCAAAATGCATTCTACCATGAAGTATAGACGTTAATAAACCAGTATAAATTATATCCCTTTTAATTACCACATACTAACCGATTAAAACCATATTATATGAGAATGAATCAACATACCGTATTTTCATTCAAACATTGAGCTTTGTAAATTAATTGCTCTAGCAGAACCTAACAAAATGCATTCTACCATGAAGTATAAACGTGAATAAACCAGTATAAATTATATCCCTTTTAATTGCCACATACTAACCGATTAAAACCATTTTATATAAGAACGAATCAATATACCGTATTTTCATTCTAACATTGAGCTTTATAAATTAATTGCTCTAGCAGAACCCAACCAAATGCATTCTACCATGAAGTATAGGCATTCATAAACCAGTATAAATTATATCCCTTTTAATTACCACATACTAACCGATTAAAACCATAAACCATATTATATGAGAATGAATGAATATACCGTACTTTCATTTTAACATTGAGCTTTGTAAATTAATTTCTCTCGCTGAACCCAACAAAATGCATTCATAAATTATATCCCTTTTAATAACCATATACTAACCGATTAAAACCATATCATATGAGAATGAATCAATATACCGTATTTTCATTCTAACATTGAGCTTTGTAAATTAATTACTCTAGCAGAACCCAACAAAATGCATTTTCAATTTTATAATAAATGTATTGTGAAAATAAAATAAAAATCACATTACAAAAAACAATATTTATTTAGTGTCAGAGTTTTAGAGAAAAAAATTGAATTTTAATCTAAGTAAAAATCGATAAATTTTTACTTAAAAATTCAACCATTTTCTCTAACTCTTTTGTTTTTAGTTATACGTGGTTTATTACTGATTTCAGATAAAAATTGTAAAACACCAAATATTAAAATATCTCTGACTTAGTCTAAGCGCGACGTTGCCACAAGTATTCTACAACATTCAAACTTTAGTATGAGTGTATTGGAATACGACACTTGTGTATGTGTTAGTGCGAGGGGTACAGTTCAAAGAAATAATTTTCTACAGAAAAATAAAGAAAATTCATTTGTTGCAGTGCTTGATATTAACTTTTAACTATTTTAATACAATCTGTGTATATAATATAATGTTTAAAAATATGTTATTGCAAATATAAACTGCATTAGCTTAATTTTTATTTTGAACATAGAAAAGTTTTTGAACAGGTATACTCGAGTGTCAACTACTAACTACCTTAAAACTATCTCCAACTCGTTTATATCGTATTTTTTAAAGTGACTACAAGATAATTAGCGTTTACCCACTACCGCACCGCTTTACCAAATTATTTATAAATAATTGAGTGTCGCACCGGTACCATGGCAATAACCAGTTCCCGTTACACTGGAGCTGTAATTGAGTGTCGCACTGGTGCCATGTCAATAACCAGTTCCCGTTACACTGGAGCTGTTGTCGCTCACGGTGATATATGGGAAATTAAATAAAATTCTCAAAAGGAAAAGTTTTATAAAATTGGTGATGAGGTTAACGAATTTTCATATGAAAAAGGAAACAACGTTGTGGAGTCCAAAATTAAAAACAATATTTTCGTATTATAGCTCACGGACAAAGCGTTAAAAATAGGTAAAAGAGTTTAATATTAAGCTTTCCGTAGCTACTTTACCTCGGAAGGAAAACAAGTATTCGTAAACTAACGGAATTTTATAATACGAGTCCAAACTCATAATATATCGGCCGTTTTACATTTTCATCAAACAAATTCAAATTTTTCTATATCACATCACATTTTTCGACGACTGTCAAAGAGTAATTTACGGCCATTTTCACTGCACGGCGGATGTTACATCATGGCTGCACTTACTTCACGGCCGATATAATTTGTAACACGAGCTTCGGGGTGCGGGGTTTATGTGTCAGGCGATTAGGTTGACGTGTAGAAATACTTATTGATAAACAACACTTACCGTAGTCGCCCTGCCTCAATAACTGATGTTCTGTGGAATCGACGCACTACCTAACACTTCTTCGGGTTTCAAAATAAATAATTGTGAAGTTCCAAATAAATTTAATGGAAAGAATTTAATATTAAAATAAAAGGGATAAAAATATATAAATTTACGAATATAAAACAAAACTAATGAAAAATAAAACAAAACTACTAACGACTGATAATACAGATAAACGTAAAGTTCAATTAACTTAAATTTAACAACAAAGGCACGTTTGATCAGGTCGAAAACACAAGACACAATACTCTTTCGATTTGATCGAAATACTTAGTATCTTTTAGAGGGGGTAGGAAAAATACGTCATCCATATTGTCCTGTGTCTAGTGCACGTAGGCTTAATAATTTTAAGACTTAATTGTCTACAAATAAATGTCAAAAGCATAAACACTGAGACAACGCTTGGATACCAATTACCCATGATATAGTATGACAATGTGAACCCAGACGCGGCTGTCATAATATGATAAGAATTTCTAAACTAAATTTTGACATTTATAACTTAAATAGATAAACAGATTTGAAATATTATTATTGAAACTATTATTTAGAAACGTTTATTTGTCGTCTGCCTTCCACATTGTGACAAATTGGTTTGTTTAAATAACAAATAAATTTAGTGTTAAACTACGCAGCTTTATAAATTTCAGGCGAAGTATTGGACAAATTCTTGTCGCTGTCGTTCAATGATTTTCTTGTTAAACTGTTCAATTAATGTAAGTAGTTATTTTATTTTAAGCTATATTTTAACAGTATGCAGATTATTTCGTGATTTGTCGAGATGACAGCAAAGTACTCTGCAAATGACTTGAATCAATCAAATATGAAATATATTTTTACATAAAAATGTATAAGTTTTTGTAATATTTGTCAAGAAGTGTTGTATGGTGCATACAACACTTCTTTAGCTTAAAAGTTCTTTTTTGCCAATTGACAGTTAAAGTGCGATTTTTTTGACAGCTAACATTATGTAAAATGTCCGAAGACAATGAAGTACAACCTCTAAACGATATATGTACGAAAAGTAAGTCTTATCAGTGTCCCAACAACTTCAACCCTTATTACAACCCTGCTTGCGAACGTCACATTTTCCTACATGGCAACACCAGCCAGTGTATAGACACTAACTTGAAGATCGAGAGAAATCACATCGAGATGATCCCCGAAATAAACAAGTACCTAGTAAAAATCCCTAAAGAAGAAAAACTAAAGATTAAATGTGATCAAAGTGCTCAAGTTTAAGTGTTAAGTGGCGTATATTTAATTAGTGAAAACGGTTGTGAAATATTCTTTAAAAATCAAAAACTGAGATACCAAGACAAATCAATAGGAAAACCGATATTATTCGAAAAAATTAAGTACAAGTCAAACGTCAAATTTAACCATAAATTTAAAAACAATTAAATTAACAACGAACAATATTACTTTCACACCCCCAGCATATGGACACTATTACTTTGCAGTGGCCTCATAATTATAATAATTTATCTAATTTGCAAATGGAGTAGGAAATTACAGATACGAAGAAGGGCTACACCTCCATCCTCGCAGGAAATCGATATCCGCCTACCTGTAGGGGCTTCATTTTAGGAAGGGAGGAGTTATATTGTTGAAATACCGTTAGCTAGTTTATGACAAAGATGGTAACAGAGTAGAGTTAGAATAAGTTAGTCTGTAATCAAGCTTGAAAGTAGTAACATCTTGTATTGTAGTTTAAATGACATAAATATTTTTTTAAATATATATATATATATATATATATATATATATATATATATATATATATATATATATATTGTAACGTTTTTATTTATATGGGTGAAGTGTAAAACATAGACAAATATTATTAACTAAAAGAATACGTTTATTAAACGGTAAATAAATATTAGAAATATAATTAAAAGTTTATAAAAGTAACTAACACTATGATTAACAAATATTAACACTAATTTAAAGACTAAGAATATTATAAGACACTTAAACACTAAGATTATTTATTTAAATAATTAACACTACTCTTTATGTCACTAATTTATGTTCACTTGTCGACTTGTTTTTATATCACCAACTATTCACAACGTTTATTTATATCAGACTTCTTTACTCGTCACTTCTATAATACTGAATGTCTTCGCTGGCTTTCGCGGTGGGTTATATACCTGGCTAGATTATTCCTAGAACCTACTAGGGCCTTCTAGATAACTTCTAGAGGTAAACAGCGTGAACAATAGATAACCTCACTGTGACCTTATCCTAACAGGTTCGAACTAGTGAGTGGCGGGCGCGACTCTGTGGCGCGTAGTAGGGCGGCGGCGGCGGCCGCGGGGGTTACGTTACAATATATATATATACAGGGTGATTCATCGGTCTGTCCTCTCTTTATAACTCTTTTATTTTAAGTCAGATAGAAATACTCTTCAAATATAATTTATATAATATATTATTGTCTATCTACGTACTATATGCATTTGTATACAGGGTGCTCCGTTGAAGCGCAACAATATATAATTTTATATTTCTTAATGGAACACCCTATATATATTTATTTATTTTGATAGTAAATTAGATTCCCTTTAAAAAACTATTAAGTAATAAGAGGTCTAAAATTATAAATTAAGAAGTTATTTACGTTCATAAAAAATAGTAGTTCATAGTGGAAAAAACCATAATTTAATACAAAATTTTGATTCTTTTTTATTAATACTTATTTTAAACATTACACTAATTACAAAGAGGCTATTAAAATTTAGTGACAGACTAAATAATGCAAAATTATAATAAATTCGAAACAATTGATCAAATTATCCATAGCTTACTTTGTTAATAATAACATGATACAAAAATATCATTCAACGAATAAAGGTAAATAAGTTCTTAATTTATAATTTTAGACCCCTTATTACTTAATACTTTTTTAAAGGAAATCTAATTTACTATCAAAATAAATAAATATATATAGGGTGTTCCATTAAGAAATATAAAGTTACATATTGTTGCGCTTCAACGGAGCACCCTGTATAAAAGTGCATATAGTAAGTAGATAGACAATAATATATAATATAAATTTTATCCGAAGAGTTTTTCTATCTGACTTAAAATAAAAGAGTTATAAAGAGAGGACAGACCGATGAATCACCCTGTATATATATATATATATATATATATATATATATATATATATATATATATATATATATAGATATAGATATATTGAATAATAAAAATACAATGAACAAAACAAAAAGAAAACAATTATTAATTAATATTATTATTTTTTAATTAATTTTTGTCATCGTCATTGTCCCAATCTCTACTGATCCATTACAACTCACAATACTAGTTTGTTCACAACATTACTGCTGTTTAAATACTAATTTTCTATGTCAGTTAAAGGTCGCACACAGTTTATCCACTTTTCTGTTGCTATTCATTTATTTTATTACACAGGGTGGTGACCGGCACAGCCGAACGTAGGACTTTAACATGTAAAATCAGACTTTCCTAATTTCCTGCTTCCCTAATTATTTTAGGTAAAAAAGCTTCAAATAAGAGTTGTAGGGCATAAATTAATAAATAAAATTAATTTTGTATGCCTTGTAACGGTAGAAATTAGGTATGAAAATGTCGAAAATCACCTCGAAAATGGCAATAGCCATATGGAATTGAGACAAAAATAAATAAGAAGTCTAACGGTTTATGTATCATGTTATGGTAATATTTTTATTAGGTATTATTTTTAATTTCTGTTCCAGTTAATAATTATCTGTTAATTTAAATTGATATTTGTTCACTTGAATTACAAATAATAAAAATAAATTAACCTAGCTTGACAAATAAATTGTTAACATTTGTAATTTTTTTGTTTCAATTCCATTTTCAAATCTAATCTCTGCCATTACAAGGCAGAATATTATGTCCTTCAACTTTTATTTGAAGTTTTTTTATTTAAAGTAATTAGGGAAGCAGGAAAGTAGGAGAGTCTGATTTTACATGTTAAAGTCCTATGTTTGGCTATGCCGGTCACCACTTTGTATATTACATGCACCACATTTTTGCAGTGCTTTCATATATTACTGAATCGTATAAAAAAATTTAATTGCCTCCTTATGAATAATACAATAGTACCTATGTGGAAAAATGATGCACAGTGTAACTTAAATTGTCTGCATCAGGATCAAAGAAATATTGTTTTTGTAACTTTCAATAACTACGGCTTTGCTCAAAAATTACATTAGAAAATTAATTCATTTGATTGTTCATGTATTTGTTAGCATGACTTCCTACAGAAATAGGTGAAACCCCAAAATTAAGACGTCAGTTCAAAACGAAATATCGTTACGACAGCAGTGGTCGGAGAATCTTAGGATAATACGCTTGTATAGCTTGTTCGGAGATATTTCGTTATGGTCCTCTCAGCGGGTCTATTATTAGGGATTTAAGCTTGATTTATAGGGGTGCAAGGACAGGTGTGTATTCAATATTATCACAATTTTCAACTGTTAAACATCAGTATTGTCTTCTTCAAATTCAAATGGTCGCCACATATTAAATACGTATATTGTTGACCTCAGTACGAAAGTTAGTATTACAACTGATTTTAAATTTTTGAAAACTAGGTATGCCTTTGGTATCTTAGTTTCCCCAATATGTATTAATACCGGTCAAGGACGATTTTCTCATCTTATATTTCTAGTAATAGTGAAAGACTAAATTTAATTTTGCGAATTCATTATTATTTCAAGTAAATCTGAAATACGTAATGCGCACAGAGATTAGAGATTTCCGAATTTAAATATTTTGCAATCCTACCCTGAGGGCCAACAGGTAGAATCTCTTGCTGTGTGCGGTTCACCACAGGCTTAGTAAGTTAAAGCCATAACGAAATATCTTTGAACAAGGTATACACTCGGGGTGTGGAGTACGAGTCGGTGTTAAATCTTCCGACTTCGACTCCAAATTTTACAAAATATAAATTACTTTCTTTACTACTAAGTACAATGAAACAACAAATAAATTTGAAAATAAGATATGCGAAAGCCAAATCTATTTTTTATTGATCATAAATAAATGTATTACATAATCATTATATGCTATAGGAGGTAAGCGTGATTTAGAATTAGTATAATTATAGTCGGAGTCGAAGATTTAAAATTTCTGGAGGTTGAGTCGGAGATGGGGTAGCAATTTTTTCCCCGACTCCACACTCCTGTTGTACACAATGGCTCGTAGCAGGAGCGTGGTTCTAACACCAGTGTTAACTAGAGCCATATCAACGACTTGGCATATACTTCAGGGTTTTTAAAATATCAGTGTACTCCTGTCTAAAATATGATTCGAAAATTCAAATAAATTATTCCTATACTAGAACTATTAGTGCGGTAATAATAAATAAGAGTTACATTCAGAATAGCTTCCTTTTAACACAGGAATAGCTATTCCTAGTTTATCACGAGCTTAACCCATTTAACTCTGCATAAATGTTATTTTAACACAGGCTTCAAATATATTCTCGGAGTACCGAATCTCAAAATTAGAAATTACTTATTATTACCGCTGTTAGTATCTGAAAAAAATCTACATTATACAAAAATACTTCTGATATGAACCTGCATTATAAAAAAATAATTATTGAAATCTATTTGACTTTGATTTTAATGGAAGTTTTTGAATGCACCTAGTATCTATATGCTTATAATGTACATCTAATTTTAATTACATACTATAATTATTAATTTTTAATTATTAACATTTCAAGGGCAGTGTAGGTATATAAATACTTGCAATATCTATATTAATATTATTATAATCATATTTTGTTTATAAATATAAAGCTATTTCAAAAATTATAGTTATTATGTGCATGTAACTAACGAATATTTGATTCAGTTCGCATAATGTATTTTCAAATCATTTTGGTTATCTTATGTTTACAACATTTAAATTTTGTAACAAATGAAAATGTATTTCAGGACAAGTATAAAATATACTTGGAACGTTTTGAAATGGATTATAACAAGAATTACATATATGGTAAAGGTGATTTCAACGTAGGTTTCGTAAATAGAACAACAAAAGCGTTGAATTTATCATTTTACATAGATCCCGACATACATGCTGCTCACCTCGATATAGTAAGTACATATGTACATATAATTGAAATATTTTTTTACAGATACGAGTAAATAAAGGTACAAAATCTCATTTTGAATAGTTCTTACAATATGGCTGGACGGGAGATTTTTAATATACCTAACCATGAAGTAAAAATAATGGCTGGTACCACAAGCCTCGTTTTAACTAAAACGATATTTTAAGAAATGTCAAATTTTATTATTTAATATTAATAATAAATAATATTAAATTCATCAAAATATGATTTTAAAGCAGAACATAGTTCATAATCAAACAAATATTTTTTAAAAAAATCGCTCTTCAAACGTAAGGGTGAAATTAAATATTGAAATTTGAATTTGACATTTCTTAAAACATCGTTTTAGTTAAAACCAGGCTTGTGGTACCAGCCATTGAATTTAAATTATTTTATTCTATCTATCGAGACAGAAGATGAACGTCATAATTTGGTGAAAATTTTAAGAGATCAAAAATACTAGTCAAACGGATCACTATAATCATTTAGTTGCTTTGAAATTTCCACTTCATTTGTAACTTTGATTATTCGTTCTGCCGAAACAAAATCTTCATTCCTTTTCATGTATTCAGCCATAATTTAGTAAAGGGCAGTGTCTTTTGCACAAAGTTTGGAGTAAATAAGGATTTAGTGTTTGCTTGCAGCCACATTTTGTTATAAACTATTTATATGAAATAAAAATTCAAACAATGGACTCTAAATTTAGATATGTTTATATTATGTGGGAGTCATATATTTCTATTAAAACAATATATTTATGGCATTTTTCCATAATTTGTCTATTTACGTAATGTAATAGTTGTTATGGGCAGTGTCTTTATTTTACTGAATGATAAAAAAGACAGATATAAATGCAAGAAGTATTTATTAATTTAAAGTACCTAATACATTTTATCTTAAAAATTATTTTCTAGGTCCTCTATTTTGTCTTCCGCTAATTTAGGTACTGCTTTCAGCGGTGCACTGGCATCAAAATTTGGGTGTGGGAAAATAAATAGCGGCCCGCATAATAACGGCCATTAAATACCAAAAATTCAGAATACATATACGAGTAAATACCTAATAAATTGCAGTTACCTAAATTTTATTTTTAACAAATAAAATTATATCATATTGGTATACCAGTGCCTACTATTTTCCGAACATAGGAAATTCAATGTTAAAATTTTTACTTATTAATTTTAGAACAAAAGTGTAATGAAGAAAAATGTTCAGAATGAAAAACTGCATCGATGAGTACCAAGTTTGTTGTTTAGTAGTTTCTTATCTACGTGTTAGAAGCAAAAGAAAAATATGGTGTGGCCAGCACAATACCTTCCGTCAATCCTGTGTATTATGTACAAATTCCATACATAAATTTTCTTGCAAAAGATTATAAATTTCCAGTAATATTATTTCATGCAAATGGCACTTGACACTGACATCTTCTTCTTCTTTAGCTTTTCCCATTCGTTAGGGGTCGCTATTTTTTATTTCCTTCTTCCATTCATTTGTGTTTTGCGGGACATATCCTCACGTCAAAATTTTTCATTGAAGATTTCTTTTTTTTTGGTATTTTATGATTCCTTTTCTCGGCAACTGTATTCCACACCCCTGATAATAAATAAACCTATAGCGACATCAAATTATCCAAATCGTCTTAGGCTATTGTTCCTCTTTTTTCCCGAGGATTAGGATAATTTGATGTCGCTACAAACCACATGAAATAAGAAAATCATGAAATTTTGAATGAAAAATTATGACATTTGTCAGTTATGGACGTAATTAATAGCTGTCTTTTTGAATCGGGTCCACATATCTGCTTGCCAAAGTCAGCAAACTCACGTCACTGCACGCGCCCTACACATAATTTTTTTTGCGAAAGATCCAATATTTCCAGTTAAATTACTTCATAAACAAACTATGCGAATTGTGCTTGACACTAACAACTTCTTTAGTTTTTCCCATTTGTTTGGGAGTCGATATTTTTTTATTTTCTTCTTCCACTAATTTTTGTTTTGTGTGTCGTCCTCATCCAGTTCCTTTTCTCTCCATTCATCTTATTTTGTCTTCCTATGTTTCTTCCACCTTCTGTTATAAGCTATTCATTCTTCTAATATACTCATCTCTCCTCATGACATGTTCAAACCAATGTAATCGTCTCTCTTATATCTTTTTAGAAACGCCCAACACTAGAGTTATTTCCCTTATTCTTTCATTAATTTACGTTTTATTGATACTGACATCTGTCAATTTGAATTACCTGAATATATTAGCTGTTTCCATGGTTAAGTTAGCATAGCTGGCTGAATTATAAAATTTATTATCTTTATAATTCTTTAACTCTATATCTGTTGAATATGAAATATAAAATGCAATCAAATCGTATAGAGATTAATATATTCTTTAAGTTATAATAACATTTAACTGAGTTTTTCAAGAAAAAACTGTTAAAATTTTCAAATGAGGGTACTTCCGGTTGACCAATTATAACCAAAATCTAATCAAGTCTGCATATGGTTGTAGGAAGAGGAATACGCAAGAATTGTAACGAAACCGCGGTCACATACACACACGCACATATGAACACACACACACACACACACACACACACACATACAGAGATTATCGTAAAAATAGTAAAATCGTATTGTAAAGACCCTAAAACGTGCTTATTCAATGAAAACTCACCACCGAATTTTTTGACCAAAGACAATACCTTCCTTACCTAGAGGTGACGGAAGGTAAAAACACGATTTCAGGCAATTATCAGAGTGCCATAAAAATAAAACAATAATTTATGGTTGTTTTTTCTAACATATCTGACAGTTTGACAAATTGATGTAAATGTCGATGTAAATGTCGTCCAAAACCCAATACCGGCACATACAAACCGGCCCATGGGGAATTTTCTACATTTTCCATACAGCCAGTCTGCCCCAGACTGCGTTTTACCTTCTTAGCTATACCGCTTAAAAATTACATCATGTGACAGCAAATATCAGTAAAAAAAAACAAGTTGAGATATTGCTATTCATCTTCATATTACACAAAAAATTGCCAGTTACTGCTGTGCGCCACCAGCAGTTGCTCGTCTTTAGATTTAATTGTTGCCATTTGCCGTAACATAAAAAAGTCAATTTTACAAAAAGTGTCAGTTACCAAAACACGGCAGTATTCTTTGTTAATTTTTATCCTGACATGTACAGAAATTATTACAAAACTCATTTAGATTTCATTTCTGGTCCACTATCTGTTAACTAACATTTTAAAACGATATTGTAGCATAAGTTGGAAAGTTACACATGTGTCAATTTTTCAATACGAATTTTTTCTTATAACTGGCAGTTACTCTAAAAGACAGTTTAAACGGAGGTGAAAGTACCGGACCTACGTTCGATAAGACGATAAATGGTGCAGTAACTTGACTACAAAAAACTGGGATCGTCATTTGTTATTTCCATAACTATTAACATTAGCTATTTTTAGATTACATAAAAATATCCCTTGGTATACACGTATTCTGTATTTTAAAAACTAATTGTTTGAAATTATAATTGTACTAATTGTAGGTTGATATACAAGGATTCGAATTTCTGGATAATGAATATAAACCATTTGCATTAAAATCGCGTCGATATTTTTGCGATTTTTTAAAATTTGAATATAAACTGTTTATAGCTCCAAGTACACCTCATTTTTTTCCTACACATTGTCCCGTGAAAAAGGTTAGTACACCAAAACATATAAGCTGGTAGTAATTTCTAATAATTCACCAAACCAAGCTACTTAACTTTAAATAAAAAAAGGTTGATTTCGTTTGAAATTTCAAGCTTTTTACTCGTAAATGTTAGGCTTGGTTTGGGTTTGATTGAAACAAAGCTTGAATTGGCTTGAAAATTTCAAACATTAAACATTTTAGGCTTGGCTTGATTTTCAAGCCTTATCAAGCTTTTTCAAGCCTTTTCGAGCCTTTCAAAATTCATAAATGCTTATGCGCGAACTCATTTACGCACGTACATATGTTGTATAATAGTTTATATTTAATTTCTTTTATTTTCACAGTAGGTAATTATATAGGTTTTGAAAACTTACGTTAAAGGAGTATAGTTTTTTCGGTACCAATATTTGAATATCAATTATTCGATGTGAATCATATTAAATATACCGATGTACTGATAAATCCGAAGTATCCATGTATTGGAATATCGATTTATACTGGGCATACCGTTGTAGCGACATGTTATATTGATGTTTATTTTATTTGCATCATCGTAACGATTTATAAATCACGTTTTCTTTTATACATTTATTGTAGAGGTACAATTGTAAAATAGCTATAAGTAAAGATGATCTATAACGGTAAAATATAAAACTATTGAAATATACATACTATAATTTTTTTTTAAGAGTAAAGGATCAATATAAATACAATTAGGTACCTCGCAATTTTAATGTCACTTTTATCATTTTTATTGACGGCATTCATTATGCATTACTTTGTTTTTTAAATAATAAAATTAATAGGACCTAAGTTCATGAAAACTGAATATATAGGGTGTTAAAAAAAGGCAAAAAAATTGAAGGCATATAATACTGACCATAAAGAGTAAAAAAGCTTAATCAATATGAGTACAATTTTCAATAGTTTCCCAGATATAGACAGTAAAAAACGACTTTTTACGGAGTTTACCTCTGCTATTTCGATAACCATGAGTTACAACTTCAGTTAAATGAGACTTTTTGGTTACCTTTTAGAAGTCACCTTAGATGCGCTTTTGTTAAAAAAAGAGGTAAATGTTGTGGCGACCTTGGCCAATATTTAATTTTCAAATAACTCCGTAACTATTACATACTGAGAAAAATGTTTCATATTTTTTTTTAAATAAAATTCGGGGCTATTCCGGCCAAACCAGGACGGATGGTCAGCCTAACATGAATGAACAGTTTGACCTTTGTCTATATCCGATTGTGGATTGATTAGTCTCGGCATTCCCTAGAATTATTTAATCTTTATACTATGTTTAACCTACCTGTGTAAGCATTCTGAATTTTAAAATTCATACTTGTAATAATTCTTCTGCAACGCCGATATTGCAATAAAGAATCTTATAAACTTTGTGAATCTTACCGAATGTTTAAATTTTTGTTATTTAATTTTTATTTTTTTATAGGGGTTTTATTATACAAATAATTGGATTCCTAGTGCTGAAATTTTCCCTAATCTTCCCTTCAGAAAGACAAAGTTGGTTGCTAGAGTTTCCAGAAATAATACAGACAATCTTGTAATGTCAGCATATATGCGATTTGATCGTGATGTTGTTTACAGGCAAGGATATACGTAATCAATTAATTATCTGTACTTTATTTTATTATTTACCTAATCAAATGCTTTTTGTAGTATTATCTACATAATTAAATGTAATTATATGTATCAAATCTAGTTTTAATTATTGATATGTATCTTATACTATAATGATCCTCATCATCATTGTATGCTTCCAACTTATAAGACAATTACAATATTTTTTTTTAGTGGACAATTTGTCTTCCTAATTAGGAAGACATATTTTTATATAATTGGGGTCGCTGTATTTTTATATATTTTGAAAGCACAAACGAAGCAAAAACGTTTGACATACAAATCGACGTATGTGCTTCACATGTGGTCGCTGGAGGTGAAGTCAGCGACCAATTTTATATTGTTCATAAATTTTTAATCTTAGGGGTCCCTGGTTTTGTTTGTAGATAACAAACAGGCACAAACGAATCACAAATCTATGGTATATCTTTCATTGTTTGTCCTTAAAAGTAGTCGCTAACTTCACGGACCCCAATATTTAGTAACAGAAAATCAAAAAAAAAAAATCTGATGTGGGCACCACACGACTTCCTTGTACGATTATTAAACTATACATATTTTTTTAATAAATAAATTACAAAATATTAATTTTAACTTCAAAACAGTAAGATATATAGCGACCATAAAGGAAGTTTTTAAAGAGAGTTTTGATTACAACAAAGAAATATTTGATTACAACAATGAATATGACTAATTTCACAATAAAAATATAATATTTGTTATTGTACGAATCATAAGATTGCACGTATTTAATGTAATTTGACATGAACATTTTTTTTTTGTCCTAATCCAAGCAAGCTTTATTACAAAAACAAAAAAGTATATAATTTTTAAATTTACATATCTCGCTTATACAAAGGGCTAATTTAATAATACTTGATGTACTAGACGCAGAAATTAATAGTCTAAAACTTTTATTTGAAGCATTTATTTCTAAAATCAAAATAAAATAATTTTATTTAAGAAAAACTGTTAACACCTTCAAGTAATGTACCATTTCCGGTTAGCCTATTATGTTATTTCGATTGACATAAAAGTCTTGTATACCAAATTTGAAAAGTTTTGGATTATATTTTAAAACTTTTTCATTAAAATCTATTATAGGCTTCATGTAAAGTGCCACTTCTGGAAATTGTGTAATAACCAGAAAGGGAGGTTCACAACTAGATGTTATAGCAGTCCTAAATACAAAATTTCAACTTTCTACGGCTTACCGTTTTTGAGTACGTACGTACGTACAGACGTCTCGACGAAATTAGTCAAAATGGATTCAGGGATGATCAAAATGGATATTTCCGCTGAAATCTGAAAACTGAAATTTTTCGCGATTACAATACTTCCTTTACTTACGTACAAGGAAGTAAAAATGAACGCACAAGGCCTACTTTTAACATCAGGCACAAATAAAATTCATTTTTACATTGAGAAATTATACGAAATATTTTTATCTCATTAAACTACAATTAACATGAAACAAAATATTCAATTTATTTAAACTTAAAACTTAAATATTCAATTTTCATGAATAATATATAAATAATAAATGCGGGAAATTCCTCGACTGTAGTATGGATTAGGTGTTAACACAGAACTCGAAAACAGTCAAACAGAAATTATTCTCTTACAACCGACATTTTGGTACACCTTCGTACCTTATATTGTTTTAAAAAAAAATTAGACACAGAATAAGGTACAAAATTGTAACGAAACGTTGGTTGAGTAGGAATATAAATGCTGTATAACCGAGAATTCGTGTATTGTTATTATACGTATTGTGTATTGTGTATCTATCTCAATTATTTGTTTATTATTGCAACACTTCGCACTGTGCTTGGCAGCATTGTTAATTTGTATGCTTTTTTATAATTTGCAGGTTACTTGAGAATTTAGAAAAAAATAGCAATGTGTTTGATAGATTTATGTGTATTATAACTTATGGTATTTCCATTCTTATTATAAATAACTTTTTCAAGGCTATTACTGGTTTTTATTTATTATATTGTTTCCTTACGATTGTCCAACTTATGTAAACGTACGAGTTAGTGACGTCCTAAGGCTAGTCACTTTTTTTAAACAATCTGTGCTTGTCCGATTTGAGTATACAGGCTGTCCAATTTAAGGTTGATACGAATGCATTGGGATTTCGAGAACCCTAAGAGCTACGAGGTTAGTTAAATTAGACAAAAGTTTCCCCATTAGTGGATCATTTTAGTGGTGTTTCGTTTGTTCGAAAAAATGCATAAGTCATTAGATATAGGCAAAAATGTAAATTTTTACATTTTCGTTTTTTGCTTGTAACTTTTTTATGTGAATGGGGAAGTTTAGTGGTTTTTTTTTTATTTTATTCTATTAAGATTGTCTTCAAAAGTGATATTCTATATTGTAATTCACTCAAAGATGCCTAGATTTCTCAGAAAATTAAATTTTCTAAAATAATGACGTCAAACAGTTCACGGAGGACGTATAGTCTACCTTAAGCAGGCGCGCGCAGGGTTTCCATGGCAACATGGAGTTTTAAAAATGGCAGCCACATGTTTTGACGTTTATAAGCAGTGACAGTTCTGTGTTGAGATTATTATAGGTTATATTTCTGTTCTTCTTGTGCAAACGACTAGTTGAAGTTATTTCATTGTGTATTATTGTATTCATTTATGTGGACTGAAAAAGTTTATTAGTGTAAATATTTTAAGAAAATTAATTTTGTTTCGTAAAGGTGAGCAAAAAATAACAACAGAAATTATATTTTAGTAATAACCTACCGCTGTGTTTTTACATTTTTCAATTCCGCTGATACAAATAATGGTTTTTCTTTACAAAAATTGTGAATCATAGCATCATTGATTTCTGGTAAATTGTTGCTATCGGCGGCGACATATCCTGTTTTCATCTTAAATTACGAAAAGAAATAGAAAATATTAATTAATGTAAAAATAATAAACATTTGTTTACATATACGTAAAACTCGCAATAAACTTGCATATACATGCAAAAGAAAAGAATATATTAATATGTGTACAAAAAATATTTACTTTGTAAGTTGAACAGAACAGAATATTAAAAATTAAGTACTATACAATAGTTTTGCAAAGAAATATAATTACAGTTCGAGCTATTGACGTTGGCAACAGTGAATGAGAAGTGATTTTGTTCAATTAGTTGCAAAGAAAAAAATTTAAATATACACGCGAATAACAGAAAACAATTCGTTAAGTGCTAAAAAAACAGAATTTAGTATCTGTATACACAATACAAAAATAAAAACTTTATCTAAAAACGTGAATTAAACTAATAGTGTCAGTTGGTGAATTAAAATACGTGGAATCGGGCGCGCCGCGCAAGACGCTTCGCGCAACCTTGTCTCAAACCAGATTCAAATCAGTGTTGCCAACTATAGAAGAAATTAATACACAGCACAACAATACTTAAACAAAAAAATTGAGTATGTCACAAGAAAGTGGAGGGTATAAAATCCCAATAACTAATACTTTCACAAATGTGATAAGTTCTATCAGGTCACAAATACCAATAACATCCTCAATGGTTCGTAACTCAATTTATGCAAGTCCAACAATGCAGTCAACAAGCGGAGGATTCAATCTGACGACACATACTACCACAAACGTAACAACTTTTGCTACGTCATCACATAATATACAATCAGTCACATGTCAAACAACACCAATAACCACCTCTCTATTATCCAGCCCAAGTTATTCAATGAATGGAGAAAATTCTTATGTGACGCCAATTGTACATATACGTACAGCAGATACCGACATGGATGACACACAATCCACCACTAGTGAACCTAAAAATTGGCAAGTGGTACATACAAGGCGCGCAGGGAAAAGATATAGAGAAAATGAAACCAACCCATCCCAAGGAATGGCAAAAAAACCAAATAATAAAAACAAAAATAACACTACATCGTCCACATTTGAAAATAATAGATACGCTGTTATAGTGAACGAAACCAGTGATGCTCAAATAAAAACGGACCCAAAACCTCCTCCAGTCTTTGTGCAAGATGTTGCTGACTACAGCTTAATGTTGATTGGCCTTAAAACTGTACTCAAAGAAGACGAATTCATCTGCAAAACCTTAACAAACCAAGGCGTCAAAATAAATACCACAACCCCCACCGCATATCGAACTTTAATACATATGCTAAACAGTAATAAAACAGAATACTACACTTATCAACCCAGGCAAGAGAGAGCATATAGAGTCGTGATTAAGAACATACATCCGACAGTACCAATAGAAGACATACGAGCCCCAACAACTATAGGTTCGGACACTTCACTTTTTCTGAATGTGATAGAATCTGTGAAGTACATAATAAATTTAAAAAAATTATATTAATCATTTTAGATACTATAAATTGCAGGCTTACTTTTAGGGACTTGAATGTAGAAAGGATGTTTCATAATTATTTTAAAATATATATTTTTTTAAATTGTAGAAATATTACTTGTCAACTAAATCTTCGGACATTATTGTTTTATAATATTTTCAAATCGATATTGCTTCTAGTGGGCGCAATGAAATAAAATTAAGATGTTTCTATGTGTCAATTAAATTGTTTATCCGTTTATTTTATAAACATAGTTTTGAATGGTTGTAAATCATGTGTCGTGGAAAAGCGATAATAAGTCTAGGCATTCGCAACATTATTGTAAATCGTCATTTAGCTGGTGTAAGTGGAAGAAAAATATCAAAAGATCTGATGTTACCTGCGTCAACTATTGCTGGCATCATAAAAAAAATATTGTTCGATTGGCTCAATTGAAGTAGGGAAAAGTATAGGACGAAAACGTTTAATTACCGACAGAGATGTTCGGAGCTTAATTAATATTGGCAAAGAAAATCGTCGAAGTAGTTTACGTGATTTAAGTAAATTGTGGTCAAAAACAATAAAAAAGAATGTGTCGACCGAAACTACACGAAAATATCTTAGAAAACAGGGATATACATATTATAAGGTATCTTATGGTATTCTTATTTTCATTTAAATAAAATATGGAATTTATGTGGCGAAAGAAAAACCACTATTAACCACTTCTCAAAAACAAAAACGATTAAAATGGGCGAAGGAAAGACAAAATTGGGTACAGAGACAATGGGATTCTATAATATTTAGTGACGAATCCAAATTTGACGTGTGTGTCGGCGATATGCGGAAGAGAGTACTACGGACAAAGTGTGAAGCTTATCATAAACACTATTTAAAAAGAACTGTAAAATGTCCTGCTAGTGTCATGGTTTGGGGTTGCATGTCGTCAAAAGGTGTCGGAAGATTACACTTTATAAATGGCTTAGTAAATTCGCAAAAATATATAGATATATTGAAAACCAGCCTAACACCATCAGTTAATGCATTAAGTGACAACGGCGAATGGACTTTTCAACAAGATGGTGCATCTTGCCAAACAGCCAAAATGACGAAAAACTGGTTTAATGAGAATGGTATCACTGTTCTTGACTAGCCAGCAAGTAGTCCAGATCTTAATCCCATTGAAAGTTTGTGGGGAATCATGAAAAGAAAATTACGCAGCGATCCCCAAAGAACGGTTGATGGACTCAAGCAAAAAAATAGTGATATTTGGAATTCCATAACACAAGAACATTGTAAAGAGTTAATAAATACAATGCCAACTAGAATAAATGCGGTTATTAAAAGTAAAGGCGGCGTTACGCAGTATTAATATTAGTAATTATAGATATGTCCGAATATTTAGTTGACAAGATATTTGTATATATATATTTGTTTAATCAGTACTTAAAATAGAAATAAAAAAGCACATCAATGAAACATTACCTTAAAAGTAAGCATATAAGTTATAGTATATAAAATTGTTCATATTATTTAAAAAAAATACTATGTAGTCCACAATACGAATAAATTTAGAAAAAAAATGTAGTGTCCGAACTTATAGTTGTTGGGGCTCGTAAAAGAGGCATTAGAGGATCTAGGCTTCATTATCCGAAATGTTTCTAACATAAAAAGTTGGAAAACAAAAGAAGCCCTACCTATGCACTTCATCGATCAAGAACCCGGCGAAAATAATAAAAAGATATATGAAGTTAAACATATACTAGGAACTAAAATAGCTGTAGAACCCCCAAGAATCAAACGAGAAATACCTCAATGTATGAGGTGCCAGGATTACGGTCATACAAAAAGGTATTGCACGAAATCGTACTACTGCGTTAAATGTGCAGGCAACCATTCAACTTCTGCGTGTACTAAAAACAAAAAAGAGCCACCCTTATGCATACTTTGTTCAGGCCCACATCCTGCCAATTACAAGGGCTGTCAAGTCTATCAAGAACTGCAAAAAGCAAGAAATAAAACAAACGTAACTAAACCCCCCACAAAAAGTACTGTCATTAATAACTTGCCTCCAAGGCATAGTGAAAATATAAACTATTCTACAATAACAAATAGCGAAAATTTAAACTATGCTACAATAACAAAAAATCCGACAAACAATCTCACAATTAACACAAGCCAAACAAACAAGACCGAAACAGAATTATTTCTAACACAGTTTTTAAATAAATTTGAAACCATGTTCAGCCAACTTATGCAGCAAAATATAACGATAATTAATCTGCTCACTGCCTTCATCAACAGAGCAAATGGATAGTTCAATTATAATTGCACTATGGAATGCGAATGGACTGGCACAACACCGCCAGGAAATAGAAATATTTCTAAACCAACAAAAAATTGACATCATTCTCATAACAGAAACTCACTTCACCGATAGAAGCTTTTTCAAAATTCCGAGGTATAAAACCTATCATACAAACCACCCCGACGAGACGGCGCATGGAGGTACCGCGATACTAATAAACGAAAAATTCAAACACTACGAAATAGAAAAATACAATAAAGAATATTTGCAAGCTACCAGTATAAAAATTAAATAAACAACCGGTACGCTTGTTATCTCTGCAGCATACTGTCCACCAAAACATGCGATTAAACAAAAAGACTTCGATGAATATTTCAACACACTTGGAAATAGATTTATATCGGGTGGTGATTACAACTCAAAGCATACCTATTGGGGTTCAAGATTAATAAATCCGAAAGGTAGAGAACTATATAAAACAATCTCGACAAAAAGATATAATTGTGTCAGCACAGGAAAACCAACTTACTGGCCAACCGACTCAAACAAAACCCCTGACCTATTAGACTTTTTTATCTCAAAAGGAATATCTCAAAACTACATTGGAATTGAACCAAGTTATGAGCTGTCATCAGATCATTCGCCAATTATAATGACTGTAAGCTCCAGCATAATACATAAACAAAAGAACTCAACTCTACACAATAAACTTACAAATTGGGAACTATTTAGGAAATTTCTAAACAACAACACAAACTTACAAATGCAATTATCTACTCCTGACCACATCGATGAGGCAGTCGAACAAGTAACAAAACTTATCCAGAGGGCAGCGTGGAACTCCACTCCAAACATTGATAATGACAAAGAAAACGCAACAAATTACCCAAAAATCATAAGAGAGAAAATTGCTGAAAAGAGAAATCTGCGGCATAAATGGCACTTTACAAGACACCCTAGTGATAAAAACAAACTAAACCGCTTGTCAAAGGAAATAAGTAAACTAGCACGAGAAATAAAAAATGAAACTTTTCAAAATAACTTAAGAAGATTGTCAGCACTCCCAGAAGATGACTATTCTCTATGGAAAGTAACCAAAAAGCTTAAGAGACCAGTGCAATCCATAACTCCAATCAAGAAGGACGATGGTTCATGGGCCAGAGAAGATTCGTAAAAAGCTGAAACATTTGCGAAATACCTCTCTGAAACATTTCAACCAAATCCATCAACGCTGCCAGCCGAAGAACAAAAAGAAACAGAAAATGAGATTGATGATTATTTAACGGCTCCACTTCAGCTATCAATGCCAATCAAACATGTAACTCCTGGTGAAATAATAAATGAAATTAAATATTTAAAAGACAACAAAGCGCCAGGTTACGATTTAATTACTGGAAAAGTCGTGAAAGAACTACCCAAAAAGACTATTCTATTCCTAACATATACCTTCAACGCTATGTTAAGACTATCCTACTTCCCAATACTGTGGAAACTTGCCCAAATTATCCTTATACATAAAACAGGAAAATCCACTACTGAAGCATCATCGTACAGACCCATCTCCCTGCTACCCCTTTTATCCAAATTGTTCGAAAAAATATTGCTAAAAAGGATAAAAATAATAATAGTGTTAAGAAACATCCGTTTCAGCTACAGTCTACTAGATTAAATAATAAATAAATATAATGAATTATTGTTTTGTTATCTAGAAATGTCATGTCACATATAAAAAATATATTTTTTCTATTTCTGATAATTAAAATATTTTCTCTGCTACAAATTGAGTTTTAATTAACAGGTTATGGGGCCCAGCGTCTTAACATTGTGTACAAGTTTATATATTTTATATTTTTAGAGGCATTCATTAATAATGACCGTAAATTTTGATAGAGTTAATTTTCCCAAATTAACTGGCGAAGAAAACTGGCATGCGTGGAAGTACCAGCTAACATGCTATATTCGGGGCCACGGTCTTTGGGGCTACATAGATGGCAAAACCAAGAAACCAACAGACGGAAATGACGACGAGTGGAATGAGAAAAATTGGAAACTAATTTCAATTATTGTACAATCCCTCGACGAAAAACCGTTTACACTTGTCCAAGGTCTTGAAGATGCAAAGCTTGTTTGGGAAAAATTACAAGGAGTTTATGAAATGTCATCAGTTGATAGAAAAATGGCATTGTTAATAGAATTTTATGGGGCCAGTTGGGATAATGCAGACGACATTATTTCACATATCACAAAAATTCAGAATCTGCGAAAACAGATCAAGGATTTAGGAGAGCCCACATACGAAGAGACAATAATTGCCAAAATTCTGTCAAATTTACCCAGCTCATATGACAGTTTTGTTGAAGCATGGCGTGCTACACCAAAAATAGCTCAAACAGTCTCTCTACTAACTGAAAGATTAGTTGCGACCGAACGTAGACTGAAGATGCGTGAAGACGAAACGACATTAGCGTTTGCAGCATCAAAACAAATGTCAAATGGCTACAGGAAGAAAACTGAATATGCTACAATGACCAGGCAGAGTCACCACAAGCAGAAACAGTTAGACAATGACTCCCCAAAGAAGAAAACCTGTCATTATTGCGGCAAAATAGGTCAATTTTTGGGTTAATTGTTGGCATCGAAAGCGGGCTGAAAGAAATGACAATAATAAACAACAATCAAAAGGACCAAATGGAACAAGCGCAGGCAAGGTGTTTAACGTTTGTCGAAAGTCTGATTTTAGTGGGAGCAATGACATCTGGTATGCCGATTCAGGTGCCTCAGATCACATGACCAGCAGGTTAGACTGGTTTGTTGATTATAGAAAGCTCGCACAAGTACAGAAAATCAGATGTGGAAATGGGACCTTTATGGAAGCCATTGGATTTGGACGCATCAACGTAGAGATCCGAATAAATGGAATCAGTACAAAGCGCTATTTTGAAAAAGTGCTGTATGTTCCGGAATGCTGTCAAAATTTAATATCTGTGGGAAGAGCACTTGATGCAGGATATAAGCAAACAGCAGTTGGTCGAAGATGGTGGTTAACGGATAAATTTGGATCTACTATCCTAGAAGGTAAACGTCACGGTCAGATGACGAAGATACACGTATGCGTACTCAAGCCGAAGTATGCTGTTGCCTCCATCGCAGAAAGCAGAAATGATTTGCAATTTTGGCATGAACGCTTAGCTCATCAACACAAGCGTCATGTTGCAAAATTTCTACATGATCATGGAATAAAATTTAATGGAAGTATTGATGAAAAATGTGAAGCATGTATAGTAAACAAATTACACCAGAAATCTTACAAACAACGATTTCAAAAAGCAAATCAACCAGGTGAACTCATTCACGCTGACCTATGTGGACCGATGCAGACGACATCGATGAATGGTGCTAAATTTATGTTTTTATTAAAAGACGACTATTCACATTTTCGAGTAGTATATTTTCTGAAACAAAAATCAGATGTAAAAGAAGTCCTACCGAAATTCTTCAATAAGATAAAGAATGAAACAGATTTTCAGGTAAAAGTAATTCGCACAGACAGAGGTACAGAATTTGGAGATGCAGAAACTGTCAAAGTGATAGAAGCATACGGAGCCAGTCATGTCATGGTCGCAAGAGCTACACCACAACAAAACGGGACCATTGAACGGGAAAATAGAACAATCATAGAAGCTGCTCGTACGATGTTAAATGCTAAAGGACTCAGTAAAAAATTCTGGGCAGAAGCATGCAATACAGCTGTCACTACGTTAAATGTCACGGGTACGTCAACTATAAGAAACAAAACACCATTTGAATTATGGTATCGACGTAAGCCACGAATTAAAAATTTGAGAATTTTTGGATCAAGAATGTTCGCTCTTGTACCAGAAGCGAAACGTCAAAAATTAGATCCGAAGGCCAGAGTAGGAATATTCACAGGATATGATGATTGTGGATTCAGAATTTTCTACGAAGATTCACAAAAGCTTGACATCACAATGAATGTCGAGATTGATGAACAGCATGGTCCAATTTGCAATACCCAAAGCAATTTTGAAGTATATTTCAAACCAACGAAAGAGAAGAATGAAGATATGTTCAGTTGCAGTGGGAGCGAAGAAGAAGAAAAAGGAAAAGAAAGAAAAGATAAAGAAAAAGAAGAGCAAGAACAGAAAAATGAAAACCAAGAGCGAAAGACTTAAGAAGACGATAACATAAACACAGAAAAGCTTGAGCAGAAGATTAAAAACAAAGAAGAACAGAAAGCTCAAGAAAAACGATATCCAAGCAGAAATCGCCAACCACCAAAAATAATTTACGAACTTAGCTCATTTTTGGCTGAAATGATGGATGAACCTACATATGAAGAAGCGGTAAAATCATGTGATTCTGAAAAATGGATTGAAGCCATGAACAGTGAAATGCAGTCGTTATCTACAAATAGAACATGGTCACTAGTAAATCCACCTTCTTCTGCACGTATTTTGACAAATCGATGGGTTTTGCGTATTAAAAGACACGCTGATGGCTCTATCGATAGGTACAAAGCTAGATTGGTCGTACGAGGATTTGCACAAAGGCCAGGGATTGATTACGGAGACACATTCAGTCCAGTAGCACGATTCGAATCAATCCGATTGCTGCTAGCAACAGTGGCAAGTAAGAAACTAAATTTAAAGCAATTTGACGTAAAGACTGCGTTCCTGCATGGAGATCTTGATGAAAATATCTACATGTATCAACCTTACGGATTCAGCGATAATACAGGAAGAGTTTGCAAATTAATAAAATCTCTCTATGGGCTTAAACAAGCACCAAAGTGTTGGAGTAAGAGTTTTACAGATTTTCTGAAGAAACAAAATTTGAAACGAAGTGCTGAAGATGCATGTATATTCACACGAGAGATAAACAAGAAAATTTTAATCCTAGCAATATATGTGGACGATGGAATAGTTGCTAGTACAGACAAAAGCGACGGTGAAGAGCTATTAGTCAAACTGAACAAAGAATTTGGAATAAAATCGAGCGATTTAAATGAATATTTGGGACTTCAAATTAAACGACTTGAAGATGGTTCCATATTTCTTCATCAAAATGGATATCTTCAACGAATATTAGAAAGATTCAATATGACAGATGCTAAATCTGTATCGACACCTATGACAATAGAAAATGAAGAACCTCCTAGCAATGATGAAAAGCGAGAAATTCCATATCGTCAAGCGGTAGGCAGCTTGATGTATCTGATGGTCGGCAGTAGACCAGACATCGCATATGCTGTAAGTAGAGTCAGTCAGTATCTCGATTCTTACACGAAATATCATTGGCAACAGGTTAAACGAATTATGAGGTATTTGAAAAATACGTCTTTTTTCGGATTGTTATTTAAAGCAAATTCAAAAGAAGATCAAAGTCGCATAATTACGTTTGCGGATGCGGACTTCGGTGGAGATCTGCAAACAAGACGAAGCACCAGTGGCTGGATAATGATGTTCAACGGCACAGTAATCCAGTGGGGCAGCAAGCGTCAGCAACGAATAACTCTTTCAACAATGGAAGCAGAGTATGTAGCTGCCAGTGATGCTGCACGGGAAGTTATATGGTTACACCGATTGGCAGAAACCATGGTTAAAATTTACAAAAAACCACTAATGCTGGTCGATAATCAGAGTGCCATAAAATTCTCAAAATTGCAAGAAATACGAACACGTTCGAAGCATATCGACATAAGAAAACATTTCTTACGCGAGCTAGTTAATGAAGGAGATGTTGAAATTCAGTACATCCCTACAGAAGAACAGACTGCTGATATCATGACGAAAGCATTGACGTGGGCAAAATTCGAATATCATCGAAATAATCTTGGCTTGGTAGACATGAAGAGACTTACGCTGAAGCCGTAGTGGGAGTGTTAAGAAACATCCGTTTCAGCTACAGTCTACTAGATTAAATAATAAATAAATATAATGAATTATTGTTTTGTTATCTAGAAATGTCATGTCACATATAAAAAATATATTTTTTCTATTTCTGATAATTAAAATATTTTCTCTGCTACAAATTGAGTTTTAATTAACAAAAAGAAGAGGAGAATATAATTCCATCTCATCAATTCGGGTTCAGGGAGCAACACTCCACAGTGCAACAAGTGCACCGAGTTGTAAACGAAATAGAAGAAAGCCTACAAAATAAAAAAATATGTACTGCAGCTTTTATAGACATTAGCCAAGCATTTGATAGGGTATGGCACACAGGTCTACTCTACAAAATTAAATCCCAACTACCACACCAATATTTTCTTTTACTAAAATCCTACCTAAACGAGAGGTATTTCCAAGTTCGGTACGAAGACTGTACATCGAATCTATATCCTGTTAGAGCTGGAGTACCCCAAGGTAGCGTGTTAGGGCCTTTTCTTTATCAACTGTTTACCGCAGATCTACCCTGTCAAGAACAAGTCACAACCGCCACATATGCAGACGACACTGCCGTACTCGCATCACACGACGACCCAAACGAGGCAGCCGATCGACTACAAAAATCCATAGACGATATACAGAAATGGGCGGAAAAATGGAAAATAAAAATAAATGAGGGAAAATCAACTCACATCGTTTTTACAAACAGAAAAGTCACATGCCCACCACTACAAATAAATAACAAAGTATTAGAGACGAAAGAAGATGTCAAATATCTGGGGATGCACCTGGAGAAAAGGCTTACGTGGCAAACACACATAAAAAAGAAAAGACAACACCTAGATTTAAAACTAAGAAAAATGTACTGGTTACTTGGGCACAAATCACAACTATCAACAGAAAATAAATTGCTCCTGTACAAAGTGACATTACTACCAATCTGGACCTACGGCATCCAACTTTGGGGATGCGCAAAAAATCTAATGCGAACATCATACAAAGATTTCAAAATAAAACCCTACGAATGATCACTAAAGTGCCATGGTACGTCAGTAACCACACAATCCACAAAGACTTTAAAATAAAATATGTTCACGAACACATTCGGGACTTTGCTATCGCATACGAAAAGAAATTAAATTACCATCCCAACGAATTAGCAGTCAACCTATTAAATAACGAAAATGACATCAGAAGACTGAACAGAAATAAACCACTAGATTTAAAATTTATATAAATGAATAATATATAGAGGTAACCCCGTTGGGGGTTATCCTCCTGCATGCTATGTAAATATTGTAACAAATTTGCTTTTTGCCCCCCCCCCCCAAGGCTAGTTGTAAATAAATTGTTGAAAAAAAAACACTTCGAGCTATAAACTTATAACCTCACTCTGCGAAAACGTAAACAAACCCACGTGAACAGACCAGAAGTTTGTAGTGTAATACACAACCTACGTTCAAAAAGTCAGGTATCACCATCCATTCTACGCTTGCGCATAAGTCACTTGTGACGTCACAACAGTTCGATGATAAATAATTAATTATAAATAAATGGCAACATTATTTTAACTTTCAATTACATTTTCAATTATAATTATTCATATATTTACGATTAAAAAATATTTCACATGTAATTTCAATCACGCTAAACTTCCCCATTCAAACTAAATTTTAATTTGCAGTTTTGTGCGTGGAATTCATAGGCGTCCTCAAAAAAAAATTTCTTTTATCATTTTAGAAAATTTCATATTAACTTTCAATTTTTATATAGAGCTCTTTTCGACGATGTAAAACACATACTTTAATTTTTAAATCATTTAAGAAATTACAAAATTAATGATATTTTACAACTTTTTCAAATATTTGATTCAAGGAGGTAATGGAAAACAATTAAATATTTTGTTTTTAGTTCTCTTAATTGTCAATGTATAACAAGTACTTTATTGTTCATTGTGCTTAAACTTCGATAATTTTATTGTTAATATTACCTAAGAAGCCTGGTCCCCTGATTTAATACCATTAGATTTTCTTATTAGGGGCTTGGGGGTATATGAAAGAAAAAATATATTTTAGAACTTATAATACAATAAACGCCCTATAAGAAGCTATTTCAATCGAATTTCGAAGAATACTTCTTTGGATGATTAAGCGAGCAGTTCGGGCGAGCTTAAAATGAGCTCAAATTAGTAATCAGCGAAATGGCAATTAACCGAGGGGCAAAATTTTAAAAGTAGTTTCATTGTATTTTATTTTTATTTTCCGTTCCTTATTTTACATAATTATGTACTGTACAATAATTGTGATTTGCCTTTAAATTTTATTTAAGTAGTTTATAATTTTTGTAAATATTTAGAAAATGATTATAAATTGAAAGTACAGTAAATTTTTTGAAATGAACGAATTAACAAATTGGCATACATTTATCCTTCTCCTACCTTTACAAAGGCTTTAAGCGTGTGCGTGTGTATAAGGATGGATATAACACGCTTGTCTTTAAAAAATTCATATTGTTTCTACTTAAGTTAGGACATTCCATTTTAAAACGATGCTCGTTGTTAATAATATTTTCGCTGTAACGTAAGTTTAGATATTAATTCAGATACATTACCTTGATTCATAGCCGTACAAATAAAGTTATTTTCTGTCAGTATCACTCACAATTACATTGTGTCAGTATCTTATTTTTCACATATTTTGTTTTACATTTGCTAATAAACTTACCAGTTGACTTATTTTTGAATTTTGAATGCTTTTATTGTAACATATATTTTTATAATAATAAAATAACAGTAGTATCTTATGTACCCTCATAAAAACCAAGCAAACGACACTACTGAATTTGTCAGAATGGGCGGAGCAAAAATCTGAATTCATACAATTCTTAGACAACCTTGATCGGACATCTTTCAAACATTTTACTGTATACCTTGTTCAAAGATATTTCGTTATGGCTTTAACTTACTAAGCCTATGGTGAACCGCACACAGCAAGAGATTCTACCTGTTGGCGCAATATTTAAATTCGGAAATCTCTAATCTCTGTGCGCATTACGTATTTCAGATTTTCTTGAAATAGTACTAAATTCGCAAAATTAAATTGTCTTTGACTATTACTAGAAATATAAGATGAGAAGAATTGTCCTTGACCGGTATTAATACATATCAGGGAAACTAAGATACCAAAGGCATACATAATGAGTGGGTATATAAATGAGTTTTCAAAAATTTAAAATCTGTAGTAATACTAACTTTCGTACTGAAGTCAACAATATACGTATTTAATATGTGGCGACCATTTGAAGAAGACAATACTGATGTTAAGGTCGCCGTCGAATTGGGCTTGACAAACTAATCCGCTGCGGATCTCTAGCGCTACAATCGCAGGGAGAGGCGCCAAAATCTCAAAGAGCAAGATTTAAAAATTACGGCCAGCGCGAGCGATACCTCGCTTGGAGGCTAGTCTAGTACGTACTGGACGGGAAATATCTCTACACTGCAGTATTTTCATTCTTTCATACTTCAAGAACGAAAAGTATTTAATTTTGGTTTGAAGAAAAATTGTATTTTTATAAATATAATTAGGGATTGAATTTATACTACGAGTACATAAAGAACATATCTAGAAAAAAACGCGGCTCCCTATAATTTCTCTATTATTCAAGTTAAAAATAATAATAATAATACTAATAACAATAATAATAATTTATTCTTTAAGTAAGACCAAAATTGCATCGGTATATGGAATGTCAAAAATACATACATGTCACAAATATAGTGTTCATGATATTTCAATAAACAAAGTACCTACTTAAAATTATCCGTATAATATTCATTAAATGTTGTAACATTTATCAATTAATAAATATTTTAGTTTCCTTTTAAATAAATTAAACGAATCAATGTTCTTTATATGTTCGGGTAATGGTTATATAATTTGATTCCTATTACAAAAGAATTATTTAGAGTTAAATGTCACTTGTTTTGGAAGCACTAAATTCTCTTTATATCTAGTATTATAACTATGACAATTCTTATATTTTAAAATTTTATTTTTTATTTTTTTTAATAAATAAAATGACATTTAAAATATACAAACATGGCAGAGTAAGAAACTTTCTTTTATAAAACTATGTTTACAGGTATTTCTGTAGCTAAGGTTATAAATATTTCTAATATGTAGCTCGTTTCTGTATTATAAAAATGCGAACGGCATTGGGAGAGCAGCCCCAGAAAATTATGCCATATGACTGACTGACTATAAAATTTTGCAACATAATTTTTTTTGCTGTATTTACTATGGTATTTTGTGCAAGTTTTTTAAGAGCAAAAGCATATATGTAAATAATAAAGTTGTAGGAGCCAAAAGCGACAGCTACTTATAAAAGAAAATAGTTCTTCGAATTGGAATACGTATTTTTTTTTAAATGAAAACATATACTTTTACATAGAACGATAGATAATTTTATTCTGAATTTATTCTAAATCTAATTCCCTCAAGTGACTTGTTTCTCTTTTGTAGAATAACCCATTTGAAATTTTCCTGTTCATGATTTCCGGTAACATGCATTCTAAATAAAATGTGGCGAGATTGTAACGTACCGCCACATTGTCAAATATTCGTTGACTACAATGATTTACAATCTGGCTAGTCTTGTGCACTTAGCTTGTATGAAAGCTATTCTTCGTTTATTAAAACGTCTATCCATATTGTGAAATGCATAGGTGTTTTATAATTTGGCTAATTTTACAATCTGACTAAGACATAATTAGAAAACCGGGATTAATACCGATACCGACGTGGGAGGCTAGGCACAGCTTATAAAATATCGTTTATGAAAGCAATGTTATGATATATGTGACAGAAGTTTATGTCTCCGACATATTTTTTATTAATCAGCTAAATAAATTTATTAGTGAATTTATTAGGAGGTGGATATACCTTTTCATTTTCAATTTTGTAAAATGTATCCTTATTCAGAGATTTAATGTTCATGATAGAAAGCAATTCTTATTTGTGCGAATTTATACTACCAGTTGCTATATTGCCCCATACGCAACCAATATTTATTTGTGATTTTTCTTTATTTGATTCTTCGGTGTATTTAGAAATTTCAATATCATACATTGAAAATTTGAAGCATGTTAGGCTTACTAGACCTAATCCTCTGCAGGTTTCGGATATAAGTGACCCATAGTGCAAATTTTGGAATGATCCAGTTGTAATTTCACGGCCCATTTTAGAACATATCCTAATTGCTCAATTCTATTACCTGTTATGGTTTTCTCAAAATCAAATTCACTCGTAGGATTAGGATCACTTTCAATACATAATTTATAATTTTTTATATTAAAAATAAATTATTTATTAGAACCGTAAATATCTGAGTAGTTTTCACCTTCCGTCACGTTTTAGGGTCCGTAGAGTACGATTTTAGCATTTTTTTTGCGATGATGTGTGCGTGTGTGTATGTGAGTGCGTGCGTGCGTGTGTGTGTGTGTGACGATAACACGAACACTACAATTCTAAAAATTATAATTATTTCGTCTTCCTTTTATTTATATCCATATGAAGAGCTGATGAGATTTTGGTTATAATTGATCAACATTTAGAACATTTTATTGGTAGATATCTGCCAACCCTACACTATATAAACTATATACATAAACATTTACAAAAGGAGTATTAACAAACCTTTCGTATACATTTTTTTTGGCACCAAACATCTTCGAAATTAATTAAATCATCTGAAATATGTGTGCCATCTTCCAAACTAATTAGTACTTCAGAATTTTATGGCATTTGATTGGGAACGTCATACGAATCCAACAAAATCCTTCTAGTTGCTTTTTTGGCCAAATTTATATTTGTTTGCAAGTTCTTTTGTTGAAGAAGAGCATTTTTTCGCCTCCTTAAAGCAGTAGCCGTTCGTTTCTTTGATTTTGAAGGCCTGTTTTGATTTGAATTTTTAGTTTTAACCATTTTATAATAAGAGTATATAAACTTGGCGCATAAAATTTCAAAACTGATGCTAGCCAGCTAGCCTCTATTCGGACCGAGCCAACAAGATTTCATGCGAAATCGTTGTTTCTCCTCTCTCTAGCTTGTGGGTATGACCTGAGGAGGGGTGGTGGCGAGCGCGGTGTAGAGAGAGCGACGGCAGAGCTCCAGTAGTGCGCTCCGACAAAACGCTGCACTAAATTTACACAGTATAGGGCAATATCGTAATTCAATTGGTTTATAACAATTACTTATTGCATTAAGTTTTTTTTTTCATTATTCATTATAAAAAAAATATCTGCATATGACGAACATACTTTGGACCCATTTTTTTTATTTTATTACGTGATTTAATGTTATAAACAATATTATTATTGTTAACAAAAAAATGAATATAAGTTCAACCATTAGATTTACATTTCTCAAAATCAATAAACAAAACTGCATTTGTTTTAATGAATTGCTTCAATCAAACAAACTGAATTAATATTGGACTGTATTCGACGGCGACCTTAATTGCATTATTTAATTAAATGACGAATTGTTATACAATGATACTTTTATGTAACATTTTTTTTTTTTTGCTTCATAATCATTAATAATATTTGTACAAAATTCTGTGTTTCATTATTAAAAGTAAAATTAAATTGGGAAATATTGAATACATACCTGTCCTTCCACCCCTATAAATCAAGCTTAAATCCCTAACAATAGTCCCGCTGAGAGGGCCATAACGAAATATCTCTGAACAAGCTATACATGTATTTTGTGTCGTTGAAAAGAGAAAAAAAATATGTTTATTTAATGATATCACAGCATGCTCTAATCTCCATATGAAAATTGAAAGTGAATATGAATTTCTCGAAAATGGTAAGAGATAATTTTTTGGAGGATACCTATGAATTCCACTAATGGGGCAAATTTTGTTTAATTCAACCAACCTCGTATCTCGTACTGTTCTCGAGTTCTCAATGCATTCGTACTTTAAATGGGACATCCTGTAGAACAATATTTCTTGGTATTAAGATGTGATTTGAATTAAAAAAAAAACTAGTCAGACTTTCGTCGCAAATCTGTTTTATAGTTTACTTAACCTTGAACCTTGAGAGAGCACCGTTGTGTTTTGGCGATACACTGATTTAAGAACGGTTAAACCACTTTTTCAAACCAGTTTATTTTGGCGTTGCAAAGATTGAAATGATGACGACACGCAAGCAAACGTTTAAAGCGTATTCAAATTGCTTTGTCAGCCAGTTTAAAACAGTGTGTAAAAATTATGTATATGTATTTTTTAATATGAGGTTATTTAAATAACAATGTTTTTTTTAAATTTTAAGACTTAGAAGGCATATAAAAATTCTTGCAATAACCTTAAACCAAATGAATTATTTATTGCACAGTGAGTTAAAATTCTGTTAGAGTGACTATTTTTTTTAAGTCACTAGCAAATAAACAGTTATTTATTGTTGTTGCTATGGAGTTAATAATGACAGTTTAAAATGTGAAATTGAATAAAAATATATAAGGTACTGCATGATTTTAATTTCGTAGATTTATTATAGTCACATAAAAATGACTGTTATAACGAAACGTCAGAATCATATGAAAAACACCGTGATGCCAAAAATTGAAATTATTACTTACTAGCAGATGTTTACCTGCACGTACTCTCTGGTTATAGTGACACATGCCCGATTGCACCGCTGACGAGTAAATTTTAAGTGTTCCTTAAATTAAAAATATCGTATTGAAACGAAATTTCAAATGGGAAAGTGAATATTACTCTCAAAATTTCAATTTGCATTTTTAAGCCTAGCTTAAAATTTAAGTGTCAGCGGTGCAATGGGAATTATGGCGATATTACAGGTTTCTGTTGTAGAAGTTAATTTATTTGTTGATTCTAATATAGTTTCTTAGGATATTTATTTTATTTCTACCTTGCGAATCAAGTCACAAAAGATAACACTTTTATGACGTTTGAATAGTTATTTTTGCACGATAAGGTTTCTCTTATTGTTTACCGATAGGGTTTCCAAGGCAGTAGTTTTTATTTACAAATTGCTGATAGGTAAGTGATTGTGATTATTTTACCGATTAGGTGGCGGAGGCGGTAAGATAAAAAACTAACGATCAAACCTTATTTTAGAAAGGACAACTAAGGAAATCATTGTAACTTATTATGAAGAAAAAAATAGCGGAAGAATTTCTAAGGAAGAGATAACCATTTTCTAGCATAAATCGTGCTATTAGGCGTTTGATGGAAATTGGATCGATTTTCGAAAACCTGGGGATGTAAGGTCACTAAGGTCAGTAACTGTGACGAATAACGAATTTTTACATGAACTGTCCCAGGTTTTCTGAAAAATGAATAATGAATCAACATTTTAAATGTATTGAAAATAAATAATATATTTATTAAGAATACAAATACTTATACAAAAGCTATTGATAATAAATAAATATATATATATATATATATATATATATATATATATATATATATATATATTCAGACAAATAAATACTAACCTGCTTGCTGTATAATGAACAACAACACATAAATAATATCAAGATGCAAAACTGTTACTGCAAATATATGCTCTTCTGGTGATAGTTTACATCTGTGATCACCGTCAATGATATATTGCATATCAATAATTAAAACAAGAGAAAATACGTAAAGAGGGAGACCGGACAATGCAATACGTCCACAAATACTCAGGAATGACAGAGATAGGAACGTTGTTACAACTATTACAAATGCCAAGGAGAAAATTGTCATATTCAGAGCGGTAAAATCGAATATGGGTTGTAAAGCAAACAAGCTGAGACCCAGAACCAAGGCGGCAGTCATGCCGAAAGCTATAATCATCTAGAAAAAAAAAAAAAAAAATTATATGGGGTCTCGTGGCCACGTGCCTGGAGAACCAGGTTCGATCCCGACCAACGCCAAATGAAATATTTCAAATTTTAAATGGTACAAAATTGACCCCTGTAATGCACGATAGTAAAAATTTGTTGATAGTCTTGAATTTGGATACCATAGAAATTATTTTTTACTCCCAATCATGGAAAAACATATATTTTTCTTAATAATTTATAAAATAATAAAAATCTGACGTATAAAATTTATAAAAGAATGAAAAAGTTTGTTTAGTATTATTTTTATAGCAAGACACTGTCATTTTATTGGAATTGTATCGTAATGTTAGATCAGTAATCAATTACTGTTTACCCTTATTTTATGATTAATAAATTACAAATATTTCTCGTAACAGTAAACGAAAGGAAAATATGTTGTTTATTATTTAATATTAGACAATCTACTCATAAAGGAAAAGATTACTCACCACTTCTTCCTGTAAAATTGCGCATAATCCTCCAATCATATACGTTAAAGAATAAGAGATCATGAAAAGAAATATATAGGTCAATGGTTTTTGCTGTCGAATCGATGGAAAACATGCAATTATAAAAACTAAAACTAAATAAATTGGTATTCCCCATAGAAGGTGAACACGATTATTCGACCAATATTCACGAAGTGGTTGGACATATGTACAAAGAGCACAATAGACTACTGTTTTTAAAAATAAAATACCCAACAAGAAATATACTTTTCGACTAAATGCTCTTCGGATGGATGTTTCGCTGAACATGAGGGCATATTCGTTAGGTTCCTGCTCATTTTCTGGAAAAGAAATATAATTTTAAATTTTTATTCATTGTACTATCGGAAAAACAAAAAACAAATTCGTTATTAGCTGTGAAAAATTATAGGACCTTACTTATGGAATTATATATATATATATATATATATATATATATATATATATATATATATATATATATATATATATATATATATATATATATATATATAATATGTGATACTACCAATTTCAAATGGAATATACTATATTATTTATATTTTTTAAACAGTACATAAAATTTGCTTTACAATGGTAGTAATTTAGAAGTACGTTGTATTTTTAAAAATAACAGCGGACGTTTGAAATATGAATATATTGCATTAAATAAGATCAAGTGTGTTAGATTTTTTTGTTCATAGATGATGGTATTTTTTGAGATAAATTCATTTATATGACGTAACCTAGACAACAAATCCAATAATAAAACACACTTTCTTGACTTATTTTGTAAGATATTTGAAACGTCCGCCATTTTATTTTTTAATAATGTAACGTCCTACTTGTTTACCATCATTGTAAAGCAAATTATGTGTACTTTTCAAAAATATAAAAAAAATATAGTATGTTCCATTTGAAATTTCAAAGTTGGTATCCCGTACTTCGGAACCGGAAGTGATAGGATCGTTTTTGATACATCTTATTGCCCATATTGCCTATAGTAAATTTTCTTATTTGAAGATAATCGCTGTCTCGCTTAATAAGGGAGATAATTTCTGGGTCATTCTCGCGCGATCATACGGGTATTTTTCTATTTCGGGTAAAAACTTTAAGAGCATTATAATACTTGTACTGACCAATATGAGTAAAAAGATTAATCAACATAAGTGTGATCTTCAATAGCTTACGAGAAATAAGGCAGTGAAAGATGAGTTTTTACGAGGTTTATCTCTGATCTCGAAAACTATGAGTTGCGACATCGATTAAATGAAACTTCTAGTTTATGTACTAGTAGTAGTAGTATGTTAACAAAAATCTTCGAAATATTATTTTTTGAAAATTTATGTTATTTCAAATATTAAAGAACATAAAATTCTCTATGCGATACGTTTAATTTTTTTTATTATATCGTCTATAGGTTTAGAGATACAGAAATATAATCTATAAAATAATTTGTTGTAGTAAATCTCATAGCCCAAACAACTCCATGGTAACCAGTTGAGAAATTAAAATGTTTATGACAGACAGATAAATGTCACTAATGTCAGTGTCAAAAATTCAGAGAACTGAAGGCTTTTTCTGAGAACAACATTTAATATTTCGTATTGTATTATTAATTAAATATTTAAAATTATGGGTATATTACATACACCCTACAGAAATCCCGTCAATCCTGTCAATGACATGGAAGAACCTCGAACATTTAGAAGAGTAGGAGAAAACTTGCTCATAGAATGAATTTAAATTTATAAAAAATATCTAAATATAAAGAATAGATATAATTAGATTTTTTTGTGTGAAATGTTAAATACGATATTTATATATCCCATATTGAAAAGGGCGTGAGGTATTGTGCTGACCACAACAGATTTTTTTTACTTCCTTGTACGTAAGTAAAGGAAGTATTGTAATCGCGAAAAATTTCGGTTTTCAGATTTCAGCGGAAATATCCATTTTGATCATCCCTGAATCCATTTTGACTAATTTCGTCGTGACGTCTGTACGTACGTACGTATCTCGCATAACTCAAAAACGGTAAGCCGTAGAAAGCTGAAATTTTGTATTTAGGACTCCTATAACATCTAGTTGTGCACCTCCCTTTCTGGTTATTACACAATTTCCAGAAGTGGCACTTTACATGAAGCCTATAATAGATTTTAATGAAAAACTGTTTTAAAATATAATCCAAACCTTTTCAAATTTGGTATACAAGACTTTTATGTCAATCGAAATAACATAATAGATTTTGGTTAAAATAGGCTAACCGGAAGTGGTACATTACTTGAAGTTGTTAACAGTTTTTCTTGAATAAAATGATTTTATTTTGATTTTAGAAATAAATGCTTCAAATAAAAGATTTAGAGAATTAATTTATGCGTCTAGCACATCAAGTATTATTAAATTAGCCCTTTGTATAAGCGAGATATGTAAATTTAAAAATTATATACTTTTTTGTTTTTGTAATAAAGCTTGCTATGGATTAGGACAAGAACATAAAAAAAATGTTCATGTCAAATTACGTTAAATACGTGCAATTTTATGATTCGTACAATAACAAATATTATATTTTCATTGTGAAATTAGTCATATTCATTGTTGTTATCAAATATTTCTTTGTTGTAATCAAAACTCTCTTTAAAAAGAACCGGGTTAGATTATGGTCGCTATAAATCTTACTGTTTTGAAGTTAAAATTAATATTTTGTAATTTATTTATGAAAAAAATATGTATAGTTTAATAATCGTACAAGGAAGTCGTGTGGTGTCCACATCATATTTTTATTCAATAAAATACATCGAATTATATCGAATTTTAATGCTACAAAATATAATCTCCATGCCAGCAATGCCAATGAGTACAAGTGAGGTGACGTCTAGTAAGCGCCTGCATGGTACAAATATTTCATCATTACTGAAATCTGTGTCCAAAGCAGATTGGCACACCCAGCAATGAGTAATATACCTTGATGATATATTTATTTTATTTATTAAATACATACCTACAGTCCTACATATTTACTTGCTGGAAACTATATTAAGTTCCTTTCCATATAATTATTATTCTACTTAGTATATATCCTTTTTAAAACATTACTATTGTTTATTTGAAAGGATTAGTTTTTTAACAGTGACATTTATCTGTCGATTATACACATTTGAAATCTGAGCTGCGTAACCATGGAGTTGTGTATAAAGCGTAGGCTACGGGACTTAAATTATAGATAATTTTATAAATTTATCCATAAAATATATATAGAAAAAGTATTAATGCAAACCTGTACACAATTTAATAATCTTTAAAAAAATAACATTTAAATGTATTTTTCGAAGAAAACTATTTTAAGCTTCAAGTAAAGTGCCATTTCCGGTTATCTGATTTATATCAAAATCTAATGGCTTCTTTCAATATTAGAATAAGGTAGAAATACAAGGTTTCAAAATTTTCAGAACGATAGTATTTGAGTTAGAGCGTAAAAAAAACACACACACACACCCAGTCACACACACACACACACACACACACACACACACACACACACACGAACACGTACACGCACACGCACACGCACACGCACACACACACACACACACACAAATGACACAAGTTTTGTACGAATGGATATGAATGAAAATATGAAACCGGCTTATGAAGACGTGGAAGCGTAAAGAATTTTTCAATGCGACATTTTTCGTTTCAACTGATAGTTAAAAGTACCGGGTTTAAAGCTACAAAACGCTATTAATACTAAATAATACATACTTGCTGTTTCAACACCTTTTTCTGTTTCATTTATTACAGCTTCAGTATTCGCCAAATTAACATTTGCAAAATCAACATCTTTCGCAACTTCTTCTTCTTGTAACTTTTTTTTTTCTTGAAACTCCTTTGCATCTTGACGAGTGTAGAGTGGTGGTGGAATGTTTGTCGAAGGTATTGTTGTCGTTGCAGCGATTATTTGATCTTGTTGTTGATTACTACTTTTTAGGCGTTCGCCGTCTATCACGAACGCTGCTAAGGTCACAACTAAACTACTGCTTATATTTTGTTATGTCTTATCCTAATGTGTTAATGTCAAAATATCGTTAGTTCCCGAATGACATAGGTTAGTGTGACATTGTTTCCGACTATAATTTAATTATAAGTTTATTATAACTTTTATAATGTTGTAGTTATAGAATATTCTTTTTTTCTTTTCAACAATGTATTAGTTTTACCTTCCGTCATCTTTTAGGTAAGGAAGGTTTTGTCTTTGGTCAAAAAAATTCGATAGTGAGTTTCTAATGAATAAGCACGTTTTGAGGACCCTACACTACGATTTTACCATTTTTACGATGATGTCTGCTGTGTCCAATACCACGATTCTAAAAATCATAATTTTTTCATATTCCTCTTTTGTACGTCCATATGAAGAATTAGATTTTTGTTACGATTGGTTGACCAAAAGTACCCTAATTTGAAGATTTTAGCAGTTTTTCTTGAAAAAACGCTGTTACATATCATTTTTTGACATTTAATGTTATAAATATTAAAGAATATTCTATTATCTGTACGAACTGATTACATTTAATATTTCATCTTCAATGGATATAGAGTTAAAGAATTATAAAGAAATTAAAATTCATAAATCAGCCAGCTATGCTTTACCATGGAAACAGCTACTGCATTCAGAAAATTCGAATTCACAGATGTCAGTGTCAATGAAAAGAAAATGAATGTGGCAGAAAGATGAGGATGTTGAGATGGATGTTGGGGAAAACACGGAAAGATAGGCTAAGTAATTAAAGGATAAGGAGAATGGCTCAAGTGATAGAAGTTTCTAAGAAGATATAAGAGAGACGATTACATTGGTTTGAACATGTCATGAGGAGAGCTGAAGAATATATTGGAAAAAGAATGAATAGCTTAGTAATAGAAAATAAAAGAAACAGAAGAAGACCTGAGATAAGATGGAAGGACTGTACTGTGGAAGATTTGAGAGAAAAGGAACTGAATGAGGACGACACGCAAAACAAATGAGTAGAAAATGAAGATAATAAAAAATAACGACTCCTGACGAATGGGAAAAGCTAAAGAAGAAGATGCCAGTGTCAAGTGCAATTTGCATAGTTTGTTTATGAAATAATTTTACTGGAAATATAGGATCTTTTTTAAGAAAATTTATGTATGGAATTTGTACATAATACACAGGACTGACGGAAGGTAATGTGCTGGCCACATCAGATTTTTTATTAATGTACTTGGAAAAATTCGAGAAAAGTTAAATATTTTTTTTCAAATATTATAATAATAATAATAATAATAATAACCTTTATTACTGAAACAGGCGAAGCCCAATACAAGTAAATATAAATATGAGGTACAATAACAATAATTACAACAAAAAGCACAGATATTAATCAAAAGAATTTACACTTACATTATATAAATTACACAAGTGGCTATGTGAAAATAAACATAATGTAACAATGCCAATATCAACAAAGTAAATATTTGTTTGTTACTTAACTGTTATTACTTACTTATTATTTACTTATTTATCTATTTTTTATTATTTATTTTCACATAGCCATCTAGAATATTTGAATAAAATTATTTCTTATACATATATCTCAATTATATTATTTTTCTCGATTTTTTTCAAATGCATCAATAAAAACTAATACATCGTTGAAAAGAGAAGAAAATGGCAGTTTATATTTTAGGAAAATAATTCTAGGTTGCTATTTAAAAAAATAAAAGTTGATAGTTATATCTTATAAACCTAACTTTATCAAAAATATTTATATCTGTCATCAAATAGTATATTTAAAATAATGAAACTTTAATATGAGACATTTTCTTCTATTACTTATAACAAAAAAGTTAAAGGGGGGGGCGTCTTCCCAGACTCACCGTGTATTTTACCCGTCAAATAATTATATATATTCTACGATTGGTTGAAACTTCGCTTTATACAAATTGCATGAACCAGTCTTTAAGCTATAAAACGCTATTAAAACCCATTACCGGCCATTGTCCCTTTTATGGGACGCAACTTTTATTGCACTTAAATATTATTTAAATGCAAAAAATTGTATCAGAGGCAGCACTGTAGTTTAATACTCACATATATTTACAATATTTATTGTTAGATGGCGTTAATTTGGATATATTTATGTTATGTAGCATTTCAAAGTTGACGTTTTTAAGCACTTGTGCATCATATAATTGAAACGTGTATAAAATTTTTTCTGTTTTTTCAAATATTGTACTGACTCTGGAAATATATTATAGAATAGTTGTATTTTCTGATTCAACTAAAAATGTAAGCCACCAACTTTTTTATTTATTGAAAATTTGCTATTTATGTTCGTGTCCCATTATTGGGACATTGGCTGAAAACAACTTCAGTGACCAGGTGGATGTTTTTCGAGTCCTAAAAACTTTTATGGCTTTATCTCCTGATCAATATGAAAAACATGAACTGTTTTTCGAAAACTTTTTCACCAGCCATCAAATTATGTGCCACCTTAGAAAGATGAAAATAAAAGCAACCGGAACAGTTCGAGAAAACCGAACACAAAAGTGTCCCTTGATTTCTAGCAAGCAAATGATAAAAGAAAACGATCGGGGCTATTACGATTATAGATTCGACAAGACAAACGAAATTCTTGTGCTAAAATGGAATGATAATAAACCAGTATCACTTGCCACTAACTACAGTAGTATAGAACCACTGGGACAAACAAGACGCTACTCTCGCAAAGAAAAAAAACAAATTCAAATTCCCATTCCAAAAGTAATACAAGAATATAATTCACATATGGCATATGGGTAGAGTAGACCTGCTAGATAAGCAAGTTTCACTCTACAGAATCAGAATTCGTTCTAAAAAATGGTGGTGGCCATTATTCACACAATTCATAGATATATGCGTAGTCAACACTTGGAGGCTCTATCAAATTACATATCCCCGAAAAAATGCATCTCTTCTGGATGTACGCAGAAAAATAGTGTTGGCCTACCTTTCTAAAACAACTTCTGCTCCAAAGAGACCGGGACCACAAAATTCCAAAGTTCTAGGTGCACGAGTGAGTTTGGACGTCCAATTTGATGGAAAAGGACACTTGGTTGTACCAATAAAGACACAACGAAGATGTGCTTTATGTGGTAAAAAAACAAAAAGACTTTGTTGTAAATGTGATGTTCCCCTACATGATATGTGTTTCCTTCCATTTCACACAAAATAATTAATGTAAAATTTATTTTGTCCATCCTGAATACATTTTTTGTTTGTTCAAATTTAGCCAACGCCCCAAAAATGGGACGTACTTTTTCTCCGTAACTATTGAGTTTTTTGAATATATATTTTTTTAGTTGTCTTAATTTGAATGCTCTTAGTTAATATTAAGCGAGAAAATGGCGTTTTTCTTGCGCAATTAATTATGGCCGGTAATGGGTTAATACTAAAATGTATACATACTTGCCTTCTTTTTCTGAAGCATTTATTGTAGCTTCAGTATTCGGTAAATTAACATTTGCAAAGTCAACACTTTTCGCAACTTCATCTTGTAACTTTTCTTTTTCTTGAAACTCCTTTGCATCTTGAGCAGTGTAGGGTGGTGGTTCAATGTTTGTCCAAGACATTGTTGTCGTTGCAGCGATTATTTGATCTTGCTGCTGATCACTACTCTTTAGGCGTCCGACGTCCATCACGAACGCTGCCAAGTTCACAACTAAACTAACTGGTTATGCTTGGTTTGCAAGGTTAGCATTTACATTCAAAATTTCCTCACAACAAACCGCGGAATTATATTACGGAATTCCCTGGTCGGTGTGTTGTGCTAGCTGGAAAATCTTGTAATTTTTTTATTTATAACAAGAATGACTTCAGTACAGAAATTCTTGTTTTTACTTTATTAAACTCGGCTCACGAGGTGATGGTTGCATGATTGGCGAAGGCATTGTTGTCGTTCACAACTAAACTACTACAATGCTAGTATTTACGTACAGAACTTTCTGATAACAAATTGCAGTGTTATCTTATGTAGTTTCCTGGTTTTATTCGTGTTGCTATATATATATGAGACTTTAGTATAAATTCATAAAAAACTTAAAACTCTATCCCAGAGGCCGTGGCATTCGTCAATATGAAACACGAACTGGAGAAAAATTCAGAATATATAAATACAGAATAAGCGTATCTGAAATAAACTCCATGAACTTGAAACTATACAACTATTTGCTAGAGGTGGGCGCGTGAGTAACTTTTTGTTCACGATTACGCACGTTCACGAAACTAAAAATTTAATCACGACCAATCACGCACGAGTTTTTGTTTGATTCACGCTCACTCACGCTCACGAATTTATTTTGGCACTTATGCCCGATCACGCCCGGCGGGTCACGTTCGTGTCACGTAATTGTTTCTATATTTACAATATGTATATCTTTAATGATATTGAAGCTAACTATGTATATAATTATGGGTACTAGAAAAATATTTTCAAGAAAAAATCACTTGTTTCGACATGCTAATAATAATAAAATTATAACGTAAAATATTTATATTAAAACTACAATATTTTTTAGATAAAAAATAGAAAAAATCATATTGCTCACGTCCAAATAAATTGCAATCACGCCCGATCACTCACGATATATTTTTAGGCCCTCAAATATTTATGTAGGGGTTGTCTTGCAACATTGTCATAGATTCCTATAAATTTTTAATAGAGCGGTCAAAAAGCATTAATTAAACTAAAGGTTATAACTAAATGATTTATTCTGAAAATTATTTATTTAAAAAAAAGGATGATTGTGAATAAAATAGTATACATACCTCGGTGGGAGTTTTACATCCTCGCGCTGTATCTTGTATACATAAGCCATCGGCTGTAATGAAACATATCCCACTTCGGATGTAATGTCTCGGCATTAAGGTCGCCGTCGAATACAGTCCAATATTAATTCAGTTTGTTTGATTGAAGCAATTCATTAAAACAAATGCAGTTTTGTTTATTGATTTTGAGAAATGTAAATCTAATGGTTGAACTTATATTCATTTTTTTATTAACAATAATAATATTGTTTATAACATTAAATCACGTAATAAAATAAAAAAAATGGGTCCAAAGTATGTTCGTCATATGCAGATATTTTTTTTATAATGAATAATGAAAAAAAAACTTAATGCAATAAGTAATTGTTATAAACCAATTGAATTACGATATTGCCCTATACTGTGTAAATTTAGTGCAGCGTTTTGTCGGAGCGCACTACTGGAGCTCTGCCGTCGCTCTCTCTACACCGCGCTCGCCACCACCCCTCCTCAGGTCATACCCACAAGCTAGAGAGAGGAGAAACAACGATTTCGCATGAAATCTTGTTGGCTCGGTCCGAATAGAGGCTAGCTGGCTAGCATCAGTTTTGAAATTTTATGCGCCAAGTTTATATACTCTTATTATAAAATGGTTAAAACTAAAAATTCAAATCAAAACAGGCCTTCAAAATCAAAGAAACGAACGGCTACTACTTTAAGGAGGCGAAAAAATGCTCTTCTTCAACAAAAGAACTTGCAAACAAATATAAATTTGGCCAAAAAAGCAACTAGAAGGATTTTGTTGGATTCGTATGACGTTCCCAATCAAATGCCATAAAATTCTGAAGTACTAATTAGTTTGGAAGATGGCACACATATTTCAGATGATTTAATTAATTTCGAAGATGTTTGGTGCCAAAAAAAATGTATACGAAAGGTTTGTTAATACTCCTTTTGTAAATGTTTATGTATATAGTTTATATAGTGTAGGGTTGGCAGATATCTACCAATAAAATGTTCTAAATGTTGATCAATTATAACCAAAATCTCATCAGCTCTTCATATGGATATAAATAAAAGGAAGACGAAATAATTATAATTTTTAGAATTGTAGTGTTCGTGTTATCGTCACACACACACACACGCACGCACGCACTCACATACACACACGCACACATCATCGCAAAAAAAATGCTAAAATCGTACTCTACGGACCCTAAAACGTGACGGAAGGTGAAAACTACTCAGATATTTACGGTTCTAATAAATAATTTATTTTTAATATAAAAAATTATAAATTATGTATTGAAAGTGATCCTAATCCTACGAGTGAATTTGATTTTGAGAAAACCATAACAGGTAATAGAATTGAGCAATTAGGATATGTTCTAAAATGGGCCGTGAAATTACAACTGGATCATTCCAAAATTTGCACTATGGGTCACTTATATCCGAAACCTGCAGAGGATTAGGTCTAGTAAGCCTAACATGCTTCAAATTTTCAATGTATGATATTGAAATTTCTAAATACACCGAAGAATCAAATAAAGAAAAATCACAAATAAATATTGGTTGCGTATGGGGCAATATAGCAACTGGTAGTATAAATTCGCACAAATAAGAATTGCTTTCTATCATGAACATTAAATCTCTGAATAAGGATACATTTTACAAAATTGAAAATGAAAAGGTATATCCACCTCCTAATAAATTCACTAATAAATTTATTTAGCTGATTAATAAAAAATATCTCGGAGACATAAACTTCTGTCACATATATCATAACATTGCTTTCATAAACGATATTTTATAAGCTGTGCCTAGCCTCCCACGTCGGTATCGGTATTAATCCCGGTTTTCTAATTATGTCTTAGTCAGATTGTAAAATTAGCCAAATTATAAAACACCTATGCATTTCACAATATGGATAGACGTTTTAATAAACGAAGAATAGCTTTCATACAAGCTAAGTGCACAAGACTAGCCAGATTGTAAATCATTGTAGTCAACGAATATTTGACAATGTGGCGGTACGTTACAATCTCGCCACTTTTTATTTAGAATGCATGTTACCGGAAATCATGAACAGGAAAATTTCAAATGGGTTATTCTACAAAAGAGAAACAAGTCACTTGAGGGAATTAGATTTAGAATAAATTCAGAATAAAATTATCTATCGTTCTATGTAAAAGTATATGTTTTCATTTAAAAAAAAATACGTATTCCAATTCGAAGAACTATTTTCTTTTATAAGTAGCTGTCGCTTTTGGCTCCTACAACTTTATTATTTACATATATGCTTTTGCTCTTAAAAAACTTGCACAAAATACCATAGTAAATACAGCAAAAAAAATTATGTTGCAAAATTTTATAGTCAGTCAGTCATATGGCATAATTTTCTGGGGCTGCTCTCCCAATGCCGTTCGCATTTTTATAATACAGAAACGAGCTACATATTAGAAATATTTATAACCTTAGCTACAGAAATACCTGTAAACATAGTTTTATAAAAGAAAGTTTCTTACTCTGCCATGTTTGTATATTTTAAATGTCATTTTATTTATTAAAAAAAATAAAAAATAAAATTTTAAAATATAAGAATTGTCATAGTTATAATACTAGATATAAAGAGAATTTAGTGCTTCCAAAACAAGTGACATTTAACTCTAAATAATTCTTTTGTAATAGGAATCAAATTATATAACCATTACCCGAACATATAAAGAACATTGATTCGTTTAATTTATTTAAAAGGAAACTAAAATATTTATTAATTGATAAATGTTACAACATTTAATGAATATTATACGGATAATTTTAAGTAGGTACTTTGTTTATTGAAATATCATGAACACTATATTTGTGACATGTATGTATTTTTGACATTCCATATACCGATGCAATTTTGGTCTTACTTAAAGAATAAATTATTATTATTGTTATTAGTATTATTATTATTATTTTTAACTTGAATAATAGAGAAATTATAGGGAGCCGCGTTTTTTTCTAGATATGTTCTTTATGTACTCGTAGTATAAATTCAATCCCTAATTATATTTATAAAAATACAATTTTTCTTCAAACCAAAATTAAATACTTTTCGTTCTTGAAGTATGAAAGAATGAAAATACTGCAGTGTAGAGATATTTCCCGTCCAGTACGTACTAGACTAGCCTCCAAGCGAGGTATCGCTCGCGCTGGCCGTAATTTTTAAATCTTGCTCTTTGAGATTTTGGCGCCTCTCCCTGCGATTGTAGCGCTAGAGATCCGCAGCGGATTAGTTTGTCAAGCCCAATTCGACGGCGACCTTAACATCAGTATTGTCTTCTTCAAATGGTCGCCACATATTAAATACGTATATTGTTGACTTCAGTACGAAAGTTAGTATTACTACAGATTTTAAATTTTTGAAAACTCATTTATATACCCACTCATTATGTATGCCTTTGGTATCTTAGTTTCCCTGATATGTATTAATACCGGTCAAGGACAATTCTTCTCATCTTATATTTCTAGTAATAGTCAAAGACAATTTAATTTTGCGAATTTAGTACTATTTCAAGAAAATCTGAAATACGTAATGCGCACAGAGATTAGAGATTTCCGAATTTAAATATTGCGCCAACAGGTAGAATCTCTTGCTGTGTGCGGTTCACCATAGGCTTAGTAAGTTAAAGCCATAACGAAATATCTTTGAACAAGGTATACAGTAAAATGTTTGAAAGATGTCCGATCAAGGTTGTCTAAGAATTGTATGAATTCAGATTTTTGCTCCGCCCATTCTGACAAATTCAGTAGTGTCGTTTGCTTGGTTTTTATGAGGGTACATAAGATACTACTGTTATTTTATTATTATAAAAATATATGTTACAATAAAAGCATTCAAAATTCAAAAATAAGTCAACTGGTAAGTTTATTAGCAAATGTAAAACAAAATATGTGAAAAATAAGATACTGACACAATGTAATTGTGAGTGATACTGACAGAAAATAACTTTATTTGTACGGCTATGAATCAAGGTAATGTATCTGAATTAATATCTAAACTTACGTTACAGCGAAAATATTATTAACAACGAGCATCGTTTTAAAATGGAATGTCCTAACTTAAGTAGAAACAATATGAATTTTTTAAAGACAAGCGTGTTATATCCATCCTTATACACACGCACACGCTTAAAGCCTTTGTAAAGGTAGGAGAAGGATAAATGTATGCCAATTTGTTAATTCGTTCATTTCAAAAAATTTACTGTACTTTCAATTTATAATCATTTTCTAAATATTTACAAAAATTATAAACTACTTAAATAAAATTTAAAGGCAAATCACAATTATTGTACAGTACATAATTATGTAAAATAAGGAACGGAAAATAAAAATAAAATACAATGAAACTACTTTTAAAATTTTGCCCCTCGGTTAATTGCCATTTCGCTGATTACTAATTTGAGCTCGTTTTAAGCTCGCCCGAACTGCTCGCTTAATCATCCAAAGAAGTATTCTTCGAAATTCGATTGAAATAGCTTCTTATAGGGCGTTTATTGTATTATAAGTTCTAAAATATATTTTTTCTTTCATATACCCCCAAGCCCCTAATAAGAAAATCTAATGGTATTAAATCAGGGGACCAGGCTTCTTAGGTAATATTAACAATAAAATTATCGAAGTTTAAGCACAATGAACAATAAAGTACTTGTTATACATTGACAATTAAGAGAACTAAAAACAAAATATTTAATTGTTTTCCATTACCTCCTTGAATCAAATATTTGAAAAAGTTGTAAAATATCATTAATTTTGTAATTTCTTAAATGATTTAAAAATTAAAGTATGTGTTTTACATCGTCGAAAAGAGCTCTATATAAAAATTGAAAGTTAATATGAAATTTTCTAAAATGATAAAAGAAATTTTTTTTTGAGGACGCCTATGAATTCCACGCACAAAACTGCAAATTAAAATTTAGTTTGAATGGGGAAGTTTAGCGTGATTGAAATTACATGTGAAATATTTTTTAATCGTAAATATATGAATAATTATAATTGAAAATGTAATTGAAAGTTAAAATAATGTTGCCATTTATTTATAATTAATTATTTATCATCGAACTGTTGTGACGTCACAAGTGACTTATGCGCAAGCGTAGAATGGATGGTGATACCTGACTTTTTGAACGTAGGTTGTGTATTACACTACAAACTTCTGGTCTGTTCACGTGGGTTTGTTTACGTTTTCGCAGAGTGAGGTTATAAGTTTATAGCTCGAAGTGTTTTTTTTTCAACAATTTATTTACAACTAGCCTTGGGGGGGGGGGGCAAAAAGCAAATTTGTTACAATATTTACATAGCATGCAGGAGGATAACCCCCAACGGGGTTACCTCTATATATTATTCATTTATATAAATTTTAAATCTAGTGGTTTATTTCTGTTCAGTCTTCTGATGTCATTTTCGTTATTTAATAGGTTGACTGCTAATTCGTTGGGATGGTAATTTAATTTCTTTTCGTATGCGATAGCAAAGTCCCGAATGTGTTCGTGAACATATTTTATTTTAAAGTCTTTGTGGATTGTGTGGTTACTGACGTACCATGGCACTTTAGTGATCATTCGTAGGGTTTTATTTTGAAATCTTTGTATGATGTTCGCATTAGATTTTTTGCGCATCCCCAAAGTTGGATGCCGTAGGTCCAGATTGGTAGTAATGTCACTTTGTACAGGAGCAATTTATTTTCTGTTGATAGTTGTGATTTGTGCCCAAGTAACCAGTACATTTTTCTTAGTTTTAAATCTAGGTGTTGTCTTTTCTTTTTTATGTGTGTTTGCCACGTAAGCCTTTTCTCCAGGTGCATCCCCAGATATTTGACATCTTCTTTCGTCTCTAATACTTTGTTATTTATTTGTAGTGGTGGGCATGTGACTTTTCTGTTTGTAAAAACGATGTGAGTTGATTTTCCCTCATTTATTTTTATTTTCCATTTTTCCGCCCATTTCTGTATATCGTCTATGGATTTTTGTAGTCGATCGGCTGCCTCGTTTGGGTCGTCGTGTGATGCGAGTACGGCAGTGTCGTCTGCATATGTGGCGGTTGTGACTTGTTCTTGACAGGGTAGATCTGCGGTAAACAGTTGATAAAGAAAAGGCCCTAACACGCTACCTTGGGGTACTCCAGCTCTAACAGGATATAGATTCGATGTACAGTCTTCGTACCGAACTTGGAAATACCTCTCGTTTAGGTAGGATTTTAGTAAAAGAAAATATTGGTGTGGTAGTTGGGATTTAATTTTGTAGAGTAGACCTGTGTGCCATACCCTATCAAATGCTTGGCTAATGTCTATAAAAGCTGCAGTACATATTTTTTTATTTTGTAGGCTTTCTTCTATTTCGTTTACAACTCGGTGCACTTGTTGCACTGTGGAGTGTTGCTCCCTGAACCCGAATTGATGAGATGGAATTATATTCTCCTCTTCTTTTTGTTAATTAAAACTCAATTTGTAGCAGAGAAAATATTTTAATTATCAGAAATAGAAAAAATATATTTTTTATATGTGACATGACATTTCTAGATAACAAAACAATAATTCATTATATTTATTTATTATTTAATCTAGTAGACTGTAGCTGAAACGGATGTTTCTTAACACTCCCACTACGGCTTCAGCGTAAGTCTCTTCATGTCTACCAAGCCAAGATTATTTCGATGATATTCGAATTTTGCCCACGTCAATGCTTTCGTCATGATATCAGCAGTCTGTTCTTCTGTAGGGATGTACTGAATTTCAACATCTCCTTCATTAACTAGCTCGCGTAAGAAATGTTTTCTTATGTCGATATGCTTCGAACGTGTTCGTATTTCTTGCAATTTTGAGAATTTTATGGCACTCTGATTATCGACCAGCATTAGTGGTTTTTTGTAAATTTTAACCATGGTTTCTGCCAATCGGTGTAACCATATAACTTCCCGTGCAGCATCACTGGCAGCTACATACTCTGCTTCCATTGTTGAAAGAGTTATTCGTTGCTGACGCTTGCTGCCCCACTGGATTACTGTGCCGTTGAACATCATTATCCAGCCACTGGTGCTTCGTCTTGTTTGCAGATCTCCACCGAAGTCCGCATCCGCAAACGTAATTATGCGACTTTGATCTTCTTTTGAATTTGCTTTAAATAACAATCCGAAAAAAGACGTATTTTTCAAATACCTCATAATTCGTTTAACCTGTTGCCAATGATATTTCGTGTAAGAATCGAGATACTGACTGACTCTACTTACAGCATATGCGATGTCTGGTCTACTGCCGACCATCAGATACATCAAGCTGCCTACCGCTTGACGATATGGAATTTCTCGCTTTTCATCATTGCTAGGAGGTTCTTCATTTTCTATTGTCATAGGTGTCGATACAGATTTAGCATCTGTCATATTGAATCTTTCTAATATTCGTTGAAGATATCCATTTTGATGAAGAAATATGGAACCATCTTCAAGTCGTTTAATTTGAAGTCCCAAATATTCATTTAAATCGCTCGATTTTATTCCAAATTCTTTGTTCAGTTTGACTAATAGCTCTTCACCGTCGCTTTTGTCTGTACTAGCAACTATTCCATCGTCCACATATATTGCTAGGATTAAAATTTTCTTGTTTATCTCTCGTGTGAATATACATGCATCTTCAGCACTTCGTTTCAAATTTTGTTTCTTCAGAAAATCTGTAAAACTCTTACTCCAACACTTTGGTGCTTGTTTAAGCCCATAGAGAGATTTTATTAATTTGCAAACTCTTCCTGTATTATCGCTGAATCCGTAAGGTTGATACATGTAGATATTTTCATCAAGATCTCCATGCAGGAACGCAGTCTTTACGTCAAATTGCTTTAAATTTAGTTTCTTACTTGCCACTGTTGCTAGCAGCAATCGGATTGATTCGAATCGTGCTACTGGACTGAATGTGTCTCCGTAATCAATCCCTGGCCTTTGTGCAAATCCTCGTACGACCAATCTAGCTTTGTACCTATCGATAGAGCCATCAGCGTGTCTTTTAATACGCAAAACCCATCGATTTGTCAAAATACGTGCAGAAGAAGGTGGATTTACTAGTGACCATGTTCTATTTGTAGATAACGACTGCATTTCACTGTTCATGGCTTCAATCCATTTTTCAGAATCACATGATTTTACCGCTTCTTCATATGTAGGTTCATCCATCATTTCAGCCAAAAATGAGCTAGGTTCGTAAATTATTTTTGGTGGTTGGCGATTTCTGCTTGGATATCGTTTTTCTTGAGCTTTCTGTTCTTCTTTGTTTTTAATCTTCTGCTCAAGCTTTTCTGTGTTTATGTTATCGTCTTCTTAAGTCTTTCGCTCTTGGTTTTCATTTTTCTGTTCTTGCTCTTCTTTTTCTTTATCTTTTCTTTCTTTTCCTTTTTCTTCTTCTTCGCTCCCACTGCAACTGAACATATCTTCATTCTTCTCTTTCGTTGGTTTGAAATATACTTCAAAATTGCTTTGGGTATTGCAAATTGGACCATGCTGTTCATCAATCTCGACATTCATTGTGATGTCAAGCTTTTGTGAATCTTCGTAGAAAATTCTGAATCCACAATCATCATATCCTGTGAATATTCCTACTCTGGCCTTCGGATCTAATTTTTGACGTTTCGCTTCTGGTACAAGAGCGAACATTCTTGATCCAAAAATTCTCAAATTTTTAATTCGTGGCTTACGTCGATACCATAATTCAAATGGTGTTTTGTTTCTTATAGTTGACGTACCCGTGACATTTAACGTAGTGACAGCTGTATTGCATGCTTCTGCCCAGAATTTTTTACTGAGTCCTTTAGCATTTAACATCGTACGAGCAGCTTCTATGATTGTTCTATTTTCCCGTTCAATGGTCCCGTTTTGTTGTGGTGTAGCTCTTGCGACCATGACATGACTGGCTCCGTATGCTTCTATCACTTTGACAGTTTCTGCATCTCCAAATTCTGTACCTCTGTCTGTGCGAATTACTTTTACCTGAAAATCTGTTTCATTCTTTATCTTATTGAAGAATTTCGGTAGGACTTCTTTTACATCTGATTTTTGTTTCAGAAAATATACTACTCGAAAATGTGAATAGTCGTCTTTTAATAAAAACATAAATTTAGCACCATTCATCGATGTCGTCTGCATCGGTCCACATAGGTCAGCGTGAATGAGTTCACCTGGTTGATTTGCTTTTTGAAATCGTTGTTTGTAAGATTTCTGGTGTAATTTGTTTACTATACATGCTTCACATTTTTCATCAATACTTCCATTAAATTTTATTCCATGATCATGTAGAAATTTTGCAACATGACGCTTGTGTTGATGAGCTAAGCGTTCATGCCAAAATTGCAAATCATTTCTGCTTTCTGCGATGGAGGCAACAGCATACTTCGGCTTGAGTACGCATACGTGTATCTTCGTCATCTGACCGTGACGTTTACCTTCTAGGATAGTAGATCCAAATTTATCCGTTAACCACCATCTTCGACCAACTGCTGTTTGCTTATATCCTGCATCAAGTGCTCTTCCCACAGATATTAAATTTTGACAGCATTCCGGAACATACAGCACTTTTTCAAAATAGCGCTTTGTACTGATTCCATTTATTCGGATCTCTACGTTGATGCGTCCAAATCCAATGGCTTCCATAAAGGTCCCATTTCCACATCTGATTTTCTGTACTTGTGCGAGCTTTCTATAATCAACAAACCAGTCTAACCTGCTGGTCATGTGATCTGAGGCACCTGAATCGGCATACCAGATGTCATTGCTCCCACTAAAATCAGACTTTCGACAAACGTTAAACACCTTGCCTGCGCTTGTTCCATTTGGTCCTTTTGATTGTTGTTTATTATTGTCATTTCTTTCAGCCCGCTTTCGATGCCAACAATTAACCCAAAAATTGACCTATTTTGCCGCAATAATGACAGGTTTTCTTCTTTGGGGAGTCATTGTCTAACTGTTTCTGCTTGTGGTGACTCTGCCTGGTCATTGTAGCAGATTCAGTTTTCTTCCTGTAGCCATTTGACATTTGTTTTGATGCTGCAAACGCTAATGTCGTTTCGTCTTCACGCATCTTCAGTCTACGTTCGGTCGCAACTAATCTTTCAGTTAGTAGAGAGACTGTTTGAGCTATTTTTGGTGTAGCACGCCATGCTTCAACAAAACTGTCATATGAGCTGGGTAAATTTGACAGAATTTTGGCAATTATTGTCTCTTCGTATGTGGGCTCTCCTAAATCCTTGATCTGTTTTCGCAGATTCTGAATTTTTGTGATATGTGAAATAATGTCGTCTGCATTATCCCAACTGGCCCCATAAAATTCTATTAACAATGCCATTTTTCTATCAACTGATGACATTTCATAAACTCCTTGTAATTTTTCCCAAACAAGCTTTGCATCTTCAAGACCTTGGACAAGTGTAAACGGTTTTTCGTCGAGGGATTGTACAATAATTGAAATTAGTTTCCAATTTTTCTCATTCCACTCGTCGTCATTTCCGTCTGTTGGTTTCTTGGTTTTGCCATCTATGTAGCCCCAAAGACCGTGGCCCCGAATATAGCATGTTAGCTGGTACTTCCACGCATGCCAGTTTTCTTCGCCAGTTAATTTGGGAAAATTAACTCTATCAAAATTTACGGTCATTATTAATGAATGCCTCTAAAAATATAAAATATATAAACTTGTACACAATGTTAAGACGCTGGGCCCCATAACCTGTTAATTAAAACTCAATTTGTAGCAGAGAAAATATTTTAATTATCAGAAATAGAAAAAATATATTTTTTATATGTGACATGACATTTCTAGATAACAAAACAATAATTCATTATATTTATTTATTATTTAATCTAGTAGACTGTAGCTGAAACGGATGTTTCTTAACACTATTATTATTTTTATCCTTTTTAGCAATATTTTTTCGAACAATTTGGATAAAAGGGGTAGCAGGGAGATGGGTCTGTACGATGATGCTTCAGTAGTGGATTTTCCTGTTTTATGTATAAGGATAATTTGGGCAAGTTTCCACAGTATTGGGAAGTAGGATAGTCTTAACATAGCGTTGAAGGTATATGTTAGGAATAGAATAGTCTTTTTGGGTAGTTCTTTCACGACTTTTCCAGTAATTAAATCGTAACCTGGCGCTTTGTTGTCTTTTAAATATTTAATTTCATTTATTATTTCACCAGGAGTTACATGTTTGATTGGCATTGATAGCTGAAGTGGAGCCGTTAAATAATCATCAATCTCATTTTCTGTTTCTTTTTGTTCTTCGGCTGGCAGCGTTGATGGATTTGGTTGAAATGTTTCAGAGAGGTATTTCGCAAATGTTTCAGCTTTTTACGAATCTTCTCTGGCCCATGAACCATCGTCCTTCTTGATTGGAGTTATGGATTGCACTGGTCTCTTAAGCTTTTTGGTTACTTTCCATAGAGAATAGTCATCTTCTGGGAGTGCTGACAATCTTCTTAAGTTATTTTGAAAAGTTTCATTTTTTATTTCTCGTGCTAGTTTACTTATTTCCTTTGACAAGCGGTTTAGTTTGTTTTTATCACTAGGGTGTCTTGTAAAGTGCCATTTATGCCGCAGATTTCTCTTTTCAGCAATTTTCTCTCTTATGATTTTTGGGTAATTTGTTGCGTTTTCTTTGTCATTATCAATGTTTGGAGTGGAGTTCCACGCTGCCCTCTGGATAAGTTTTGTTACTTGTTCGACTGCCTCATCGATGTGGTCAGGAGTAGATAATTGCATTTGTAAGTTTGTGTTGTTGTTTAGAAATTTCCTAAATAGTTCCCAATTTGTAAGTTTATTGTGTAGAGTTGAGTTCTTTTGTTTATGTATTATGCTGGAGCTTACAGTCATTATAATTGGCGAATGATCTGATGACAGCTCATAACTTGGTTCAATTCCAATGTAGTTTTGAGATATTCCTTTTGAGATAAAAAAGTCTAATAGGTCAGGGGTTTTGTTTGAGTCGGTTGGCCAGTAAGTTGGTTTTCCTGTGCTGACACAATTATATCTTTTTGTCGAGATTGTTTTATATAGTTCTCTACCTTTCGGATTTATTAATCTTGAACCCCAATAGGTATGCTTTGAGTTGTAATCACCACCCGATATAAATCTATTTCCAAGTGTGTTGAAATATTCATCGAAGTCTTTTTGTTTAATCGCATGTTTTGGTGGACAGTATGCTGCAGAGATAACAAGCGTACCGGTTGTTTATTTAATTTTTATACTGGTAGCTTGCAAATATTCTTTATTGTATTTTTCTATTTCGTAGTGTTTGAATTTTTCGTTTATTAGTATCGCGGTACCTCCATGCGCCGTCTCGTCGGGGTGGTTTGTATGATAGGTTTTATACCTCGGAATTTTGAAAAAGCTTCTATCGGTGAAGTGAGTTTCTGTTATGAGAATGATGTCAATTTTTTGTTGGTTTAGAAATATTTCTATTTCCTGGCGGTGTTGTGCCAGTCCATTCGCATTCCATAGTGCAATTATAATTGAACTATCCATTTGCTCTGTTGATGAAGGCAGTGAGCAGATTAATTATCGTTATATTTTGCTGCATAAGTTGGCTGAACATGGTTTCAAATTTATTTAAAAACTGTGTTAGAAATAATTCTGTTTCGGTCTTGTTTGTTTGGCTTGTGTTAATTGTGAGATTGTTTGTCGGATTTTTTGTTATTGTAGCATAGTTTAAATTTTCGCTATTTGTTATTGTAGAATAGTTTATATTTTCACTATGCCTTGGAGGCAAGTTATTAATGACAGTACTTTTTGTGGGGGGTTTAGTTACGTTTGTTTTATTTCTTGCTTTTTGCAGTTCTTGATAGACTTGACAGCCCTTGTAATTGGCAGGATGTGGGCCTGAACAAAGTATGCATAAGGGTGGCTCTTTTTTGTTTTTAGTACACGCAGAAGTTGAATGGTTGCCTGCACATTTAACGCAGTAGTACGATTTCGTGCAATACCTTTTTGTATGACCGTAATCCTGGCACCTCATACATTGAGGTATTTCTCGTTTGATTCTTGGGGGTTCTACAGCTATTTTAGTTCCTAGTATATGTTTAACTTCATATATCTTTTTATTATTTTCGCCGGGTTCTTGATCGATGAAGTGCATAGGTAGGGCTTCTTTTGTTTTCCAACTTTTTATGTTAGAAACATTTCGGATAATGAAGCCTAGATCCTCTAATGCCTCTTTTACGAGCCCCAACAACTATAAGTTCGGACACTACATTTTTTTTCTAAATTTATTCGTATTGTGGACTACATAGTATTTTTTTTAAATAATATGAACAATTTTATATACTATAACTTATATGCTTACTTTTAAGGTAATGTTTCATTGATGTGCTTTTTTATTTCTATTTTAAGTACTGATTAAACAAATATATATATACAAATATCTTGTCAACTAAATATTCGGACATATCTATAATTACTAATATTAATACTGCGTAACGCCGCCTTTACTTTTAATAACCGCATTTATTCTAGTTGGCATTGTATTTATTAACTCTTTACAATGTTCTTGTGTTATGGAATTCCAAATATCACTATTTTTTTGCTTGAGTCCATCAACCGTTCTTTGGGGATCGCTGCGTAATTTTCTTTTCATGATTCCCCACAAACTTTCAATGGGATTAAGATCTGGACTACTTGCTGGCTAGTCAAGAACAGTGATACCATTCTCATTAAACCAGTTTTTCGTCATTTTGGCTGTTTGGCAAGATGCACCATCTTGTTGAAAAGTCCATTCGCCGTTGTCACTTAATGCATTAACTGATGGTGTTAGGCTGGTTTTCAATATATCTATATATTTTTGCGAATTTACTAAGCCATTTATAAAGTGTAATCTTCCGACACCTTTTGACGACATGCAACCCCAAACCATGACACTAGCAGGACATTTTACAGTTCTTTTTAAATAGTGTTTATGATAAGCTTCACACTTTGTCCGTAGTACTCTCTTCCGCATATCGCCGACACACACGTCAAATTTGGATTCGTCACTAAATATTATAGAATCCCATTGTCTCTGTACCCAATTTTGTCTTTCCTTCGCCCATTTTAATCGTTTTTGTTTTTGAGAAGTGGTTAATAGTGGTTTTTCTTTCGCCACATAAATTCCATATTTTATTTAAATGAAAATAAGAATACCATAAGATACCTTATAATATGTATATCCCTGTTTTCTAAGATATTTTCGTGTAGTTTCGGTCGACACATTCTTTTTTATTGTTTTTGACCACAATTTACTTAAATCACGTAAACTACTTCGACGATTTTCTTTGCCAATATTAATTAAGCTCCGAACATCTCTGTCGGTAATTAAACGTTTTCGTCCTATACTTTTCCCTACTTCAATTGAGCCAATCGAACAATATTTTTTTTATGATGCCAGCAATAGTTGACGCAGGTAACATCAGATCTTTTGATATTTTTCTTCCACTTACACCAGCTAAATGACGATTTACAATAATGTTGCGAATGCCTAGACTTATTATCGCTTTTCCACGACACATGATTTACAACCATTCAAAACTATGTTTATAAAATAAACGGATAAACAATTTAATTGACACATAGAAACATCTTAATTTTATTTCATTGCGCCCACTAGAAGCAATATCGATTTGAAAATATTATAAAACAATAATGTCCGAAGATTTAGTTGACAAGTAATATTTCTACAATTTAAAAAAATATATATTTTAAAATAATTATGAAACATCCTTTCTACATTCAAGTCCCTAAAAGTAAGCCTGCAATTTATAGTATCTAAAATGATTAATATAATTTTTTTAAATTTATTATGTACTTCACAGATTCTATCACATTCAGAAAAAGTGAAGTGTCCGAACCTATAGTTGTTGGGGCTCGTATGTCTTCTATTGGTACTGTCGGATGTATGTTCTTAATCACGACTCTATATGCTCTCTCTTGCCTGGGTTGATAAGTGTAGTATTCTGTTTTATTACTGTTTAGCATATGTATTAAAGTTCGATATGCGGTGGGGGTTGTGGTATTTATTTTGACGCCTTGGTTTGTTAAGGTTTTGCAGATGAATTCGTCTTCTTTGAGTACAGTTTTAAGGCCAATCAACATTAAGCTGTAGTCAGCAACATCTTGCACAAAGACTGGAGGAGGTTTTGGGTCCGTTTTTATTTGAGCATCACTGGTTTCGTTCACTATAACAGCGTATCTATTATTTTCAAATGTGGACGATGTAGTGTTATTTTTGTTTTTATTATTTGGTTTTTTTGCCATTCCTTGGGATGGGTTGGTTTCATTTTCTCTATATCTTTTCCCTGCGCGCCTTGTATGTACCACTTGCCAATTTTTAGGTTCACTAGTGGTGGATTGTGTGTCATCCATGTCGGTATCTGCTGTACGTATATGTACAATTGGCGTCACATAAGAATTTTCTCCATTCATTGAATAACTTGGGCTGGATAATAGAGAGGTGGTTATTGGTGTTGTTTGACATGTGACTGATTGTATATTATGTGATGACGTAGCAAAAGTTGTTACGTTTGTGGTAGTATGTGTCGTCAGATTGAATCCTCCGCTTGTTGACTGCATTGTTGGACTTGCATAAATTGAGTTACGAACCATTGAGGATGTTATTGGTATTTGTGACCTGATAGAACTTATCACATTTGTGAAAGTATTAGTTATTGGGATTTTATACCCTCCACTTTCTTGTGACATACTCAATTTTTTTGTTTAAGTATTGTTGTGCTGTGTATTAATTTCTTCTATAGTTGGCAACACTGATTTGAATCTGGTTTGAGACAAGGTTGCGCGAAGCGTCTTGCGCGGCGCGCCCGATTCCACGTATTTTAATTCACCAACTGACACTATTAGTTTAATTCACGTTTTTAGATAAAGTTTTTATTTTTGTATTGTGTATACAGATACTAAATTCTGTTTTTTTAGCACTTAACGAATTGTTTTCTGTTATTCGCGTGTATACTTAAATTTTTTTCTTTGCAACTAATTGAACAAAATCACTTCTCATTCACTGTTGCCAACGTCAATAGCTCGAACTGTAATTATATTTCTTTGCAAAACTATTGTATAGTACTTAATTTTTAATATTCTGTTCTGTTCAACTTACAAAGTAAATATTTTTTGTACACATATTAATATATTCTTTTCTTTTGCATGTATATGCAAGTTTATTGCGAGTTTTACGTATATGTAAACAAATGTTTATTATTTTTACATTAATTAATATTTTCTATTTCTTTTCGTAATTTAAGATGAAAACAGGATATGTCGCCGCCGATAGCAACAATTTACCAGAAATCAATGATGCTATGATTCACAATTTTTGTAAAGAAAAACCATTATTTGTATCAGCGGAATTGAAAAATGTAAAAACACAGCGGTAGGTTATTACTAAAATATAATTTCTGTTGTTATTTTTTGCTCACCTTTACGAAACAAAATTAATTTTCTTAAAATATTTACACTAATAAACTTTTTCAGTCCACATAAATGAATACAATAATACACAATGAAATAACTTCAACTAGTCGTTTGCACAAGAAGAACAGAAATATAACCTATAATAATCTCAACACAGAACTGTCACTGCTTATAAACGTCAAAACATGTGGCTGCCATTTTTAAAACTCCATGTTGCCATGGAAACCCTGCGCGCGCCTGCTTAAGGTAGACTATACGTCCTCCGTGAACTGTTTGACGTCATTATTTTAGAAAATTTAATTTTCTGAGAAATCTAGGCATCTTTGAGTGAATTACAATATAGAATATCACTTTTGAAGACAATCTTAATAGAATAAAATAAAAAAAAAACCACTAAACTTCCCCATTCACATAAAAAAGTTACAAGCAAAAAACGAAAATGTAAAAATTTACATTTTTGCCTATATCTAATGACTTATGCATTTTTTCGAACAAACGAAACACCACTAAAATGATCCACTAATGGGGAAACTTTTGTCTAATTTAACTAACCTCGTAGCTCTTAGGGTTCTCGAAATCCCAATGCATTCGTATCAACCTTAAATTGGACAGCCTGTATACTCAAATCGGACAAGCACAGATTGTTTAAAAAAAGTGACTAGCCTTAGGACGTCACTAACTCGTACGTTTACATAAGTTGGACAATCGTAAGGAAACAATATAATAAATAAAAACCAGTAATAGCCTTGAAAAAGTTATTTATAATAAGAATGGAAATACCATAAGTTATAATACACATAAATCTATCAAACACATTGCTATTTTTTTCTAAATTCTCAAGTAACCTGCAAATTATAAAAAAGCATACAAATTAACAATGCTGCCAAGCACAGTGCGAAGTGTTGCAATAATAAACAAATAATTGAGATAGATACACAATACACAATACGTATAATAACAATACACGAATTCTCGGTTATACAGCATTTATATTCCTACTCAACCAACGTTTCGTTACAATTTTGTACCTTATTCTGTGTCTAATTTTTTTTTAAAACAATATAAGGTACGAAGGTGTACCAAAATGTCGGTTGTAAGAGAATAATTTCTGTTTGACTGTTTTCGAGTTCTGTGTTAACACCTAATCCATACTACAGTCGAGGAATTTCCCGCATTTATTATTTATATATTATTCATGAAAATTGAATATTTAAGTTTTAAGTTTAAATAAATTGAATATTTTGTTTCATGTTAATTGTAGTTTAATGAGATAAAAATATTTCGTATAATTTCTCAATGTAAAAATGAATTTTATTTGTGCCTGATGTTAAAAGTAGGCCTTGTGCGTTCATTTTTACTTCCTTGTACGTAAGTAAAGGAAGTATTGTAATCGCGAAAAATTTCAGTTTTCAGATTTCAGCGGAAATATCCATTTTGATCATCCCTGAATCCATTTTGACTAATTTCGTCGAGACGTCTGTACGTACGTACGTACTCAAAAAGGGTAAGCCGTAGAAAGTTGAAATTTTGTATTTAGGACTGCTATAACATCTAGTTGTGAACCTCCCTTTCTGGTTATTACACAATTTCCAGAAGTGGCACTTTACATGAAGCCTATAATAGATTTTAATGAAAAAGTTTTAAAATATAATCCAAAACTTTTCAAATTTGGTATACAAGACTTTTATGTCAATCGAAATAACATAATAGGCTAACCGGAAATGGTACATTACTTGAAGGTGTTAACAGTTTTTCTTAAATAAAATTATTTTATTTTGATTTTAGAAATAAATGCTTCAAATAAAAGTTTTAGAGTATTAATTTCTGCGTCTAGTACATCAGGTATTATTAAATTAGCCCCTTGTATAAGCGAGATATGTAAATTTAAAAATTATATACTTTTTTGTTTTTGTAATAAAGCTTGCTATGGATTAGGACAAAAAAAAATGTTCATGTCAAATTACATTAAATACGTGCAATCTTATGATTCGTACAATAACAAATATTATATTTTTATTGTGAAATTAGTCATATTCATTGTTGTAATCAAATATTTCTTTGTTGTAATCAAAACTCTCTTTAAAAACTTCCTTTATGGTCGCTATATATCTTACTGTTTTGAAGTTAAAATTAATATTTTGTAATTTGTTTATTAAAAAAATATGTATAGTTTAATAATCGTACAAGGAAGTCGTGTGGTGCCCACATCAGATTTTTTTTTTTTGATTTTCTGTTACTAAATATTGGGGTCCGTGAAGTTAGCGACTACTTTTAAGGACAAACAATGAAAGATATACCATAGATTTGTGATTCGTTTGTGCCTGTTTGTTATCTACAAACAAAACCAGGGACCCCTAAGATTAAAAATTTATGAACAATATAAAATTGGTCGCTGACTTCACCTCCAGCGACCACATGTGAAGCACATACGTCGATTTGTATGTCAAACGTTTTTGCTTCGTTTGTGCTTTCAAAATATATGAAAATACAGCGACCCCAATTATATAAAAATATGTCTTCCTAATTAGGAAGACAAATTGTCCACTAAAAAAAAATATTGTCATTGTCTTATAACTTGGAAGCATCACTTGCTCTTACAATGATGATGAGGATCATTATAATATAAGATACATATCAATAATTAAAACTAGATTTGATACATATAATTACATTTAATTGAGTAGATAATACTTCAAAAAGCATTTGATTCGGTAAATAATAAAATAAAGTACAGATAATTAATTGATTACGAATATCCTTGTCTGTAAACAACATCACGATCAAATCGCATATATGCTGACATTACAAGACTTTCTGTATTATTTCTGGAAACTTTAGCAACCAACTTTGTCTTTCTGAAGGGAAGATTAGGGAAAATTTCAGCACTAGGAATCCAATTATTTGTATAATAAAACCCCTATAAAAAAATAAAAATTAAATAACAAAAATTTAAACATTCGGTAAGATTCACAAAGTTTATAAGATTCTTTATTGCAATATCGGCGTTGCAGAAGAATTATTACAAGTATGAATTTTAAAATTCAGAATGCTTACACAGGTAGGTTAAACATAGTACAAAGATTAAATAATTCTAGGGAATGCCGAGACTAATCAATCCACAATCGGATATAGACAAAGGTCTAACTGTTCATTCATGGTAGGCTGACCATCTGTCCTGGTTTGGCCGGAATAGCCCCGAATTTTATTAAAAAAATAAATATATGAAACATTTTTCTCAGTATGTAATAGTTACGGAATTATTTGAAAATTAAATATTGGCCAAGGTCGCCACAACATTTACCTCTTTTTTTAACAAAAGCGCATCTAAGGTGACTTCTAAAAGGTAACCAAAAAGTCTCATTTAACTGAAGTTGTAACTCATGGTTTTCGAGATAGCAGAGGTAAACTCCGTAAAAAGTCGTTTTTTACTGTCTATATCTGGGAAACTATTGAAAATTGGACTCATATTGATTAAGCTTTTTTACTCTTTATGGTCAGTATTATATGCCTTCAATTTTTTTGCCTTTTTTTAACACCCTATATATTCAGTTTATTGGGAGATCATTTCTAGTGAAAATAGCATCATGAACTTAGGTCCTATTAATTTTAATTATTAAAATACAAAGTAATGCATAATGAATGCCGTCAATAAAAATGATAAAAGTGACATTAAAATTGCGAGGTACCTAATTGTATTTATATTGATCGTTTACTCTTAAAAAAAAAATGAATAGTATGTACATTTCAATAGTTTTATATTTTATCGTTATAGATCACCTTTACGTATAGCTATTTTACAATTGTACCTCTACAATAAATGTATAAAAGAAAACGTGATTTATAAATCGTTACGATGATGCAAATAAAATAAACATCAATATAACATGTCGCTACAACGGTATGCCCAGTATAAATCGATATTCCAATACATGGATACTTCGAATTTATCAGTACATCGGTATATTTAATATGATTCACATCGAATAATTGATATTCAAATATTGGTACCGAAAAAACTATACTCCTTTAATGTAAGTTTTCAAAACCTATATAATTACCTACTGTGAAAATAAAAGAAATTAAATATAAACTATTATACAACATATGTACGTGCGTAAATGAGTTCACGCATAAGCATTTATGAATTTTGAAAGACTCGAAAAGGCTTGAAAAAGCTTCATAAGGCTTGAAAATCAAGCCAAGCCTAAAATGTTTAATGTTTGAAATTTTCAAGCCAATTCAAGCTTTGTTTCAATCAAACCCAAACCAAGCCTAACATTTACGAGTAAAAAGCTTGAAATTTCTAACGAAATCAACCTTTTTTTTATTTCAAGTTAAGTAGCTTGGTTTGGTGAATTATTAGAAATTACTACCAGCTTATATGTTTTGGTGTACTAACCTTTTTCACGGGACAATGTGTAGGAAAAAAATGAGGTGTACTTGGAGCTATAAACAGTTTATATTCAAATTTTAAAAAATCGCAAAAATATCGACGCGATTTTAATGCAAATGGTTTATATTCATTATCCAGAAATTCGAATCCTTGTATATCAACCTACAATTAGTACAATTATAATTTCAAACAATTAGTTTTTAAAATACAGAATACGTGTATACCAAGGGATATTTTTATGTAATCTAAAAATAGCTAATGTTAATAGTTATGGAAATAACAAATGACGATCCCAGTTTTTTGTAGTCAAGTTACTGCACCATTTATCGTCTTATCGAACGTAGGTCCGGTACTTTCACCTCCGTTTAAACTGTCTTTTAGAGTAACTGCCAGTTATAAGAAAAAATTCGTATTGAAAAATTGACACATGTGTAACTTTCCAACTTATGCTACAATATCGTTTTAAAATGTTAGTTAACAGATAGTGGACCAGAAATGAAATCTAAATGAGTTTTGTAATAATTTCTGTACATGTCAGGATAAAAATTAACAAAGAATACTGCCGTGTTTTGGTAACTGACACTTTTTGTAAAATTGACTTTTTTATGTTACGGCAAATGGCAACAATTAAATCTAAAGACGAGCAACTGCTGGTGGCGCACAGCAGTAACTGGCAATTTTTTGTGTAATATGAAGATGAATAGCAATATCTCAACTTGTTTTTTTTTACTGATATTTGCTGTCACATGATGTAATTTTTAAGCGGTATAGCTAAGAAGGTAAAACGCAGTCTGGGGCAGACTGGCTGTATGGAAAATGTAGAAAATTCCCCATGGGCCGGTTTGTATGTGCCGGTTCCATGATAATTTTTATGGTTATTATTATTTACTGGCACTTATCACTATTAAATCTCAAGAATATTTGAGTAACTTCATATTGGTAACATATGCAAGTTTTGGCCATGGCACAAATTTCAATATATATTTTTTTGTAATATAAAATGCATTTACTTAAAGTTTTGTAATACTTAACAATTAACTGTTTCATAGGCAACAAAATTATGAACTTAAATTAAATAAAGATGGGCGAGTTCTTCCACAAGGCGCAACTTTCTACGAACACCTAGTATTGGGTTTTGGACGACATTTACATCAATTTGTCAAACTGTCAGATATGTTAGAAAAAACAACCATAAATTATTGTTTTATTTTTATGGCACTCTGATAATTGCCTGAAATCGTGTTTTTACCTTCCGTCACCTCTAGGTAAGGAAGGTATTGTCTTTGGTCAAAAAATTCGGTGGTGAGTTTTCATTGAATAAGCACGTTTTAGGGTCTTTACAATACGATTTTACTATTTTTACGATAATCTCTGTATGTGTGTGTGTGTGTGTGTGTGTGTGTGTGTGTGTGTGTTCATATGTGCGTGTGTGTATGTGACCGCGGTTTCGTTACAATTCTTGCGTATTCCTCTTCCTACAACCATATGCAGACTTGATTAGATTTTGGTTATAATTGGTCAACCGGAAGTACCCTCATTTGAAAATTTTAACAGTTTTTTCTTGAAAAACTCAGTTAAATGTTATTATAACTTAAAGAATATATTAATCTCTATACGATTTGATTGCATTTTATATTTCATATTCAACAGATATAGAGTTAAAGAATTATAAAGATAATAAATTTTATAATTCAGCCAGCTATGCTAACTTAACCATGGAAACAGCTAATATATTCAGGTAATTCAAATTGACAGATGTCAGTATCAATAAAACGTAAATTAATGAAAGAATAAGGGAAATAACTCTAGTGTTGGGCGTTTCTAAAAAGATATAAGAGAGACGATTACATTGGTTTGAACATGTCATGAGGAGAGATGAGTATATTAGAAGAATGAATAGCTTATAACAGAAGGTGGAAGAAACATAGGAAGACAAAATAAGATGAATGGAGAGAAAAGGAACTGGATGAGGACGACACACAAAACAAAAATTAGTGGAAGAAGAAAATAAAAAAATATCGACTCCCAAACAAATGGGAAAAACTAAAGAAGTTGTTAGTGTCAAGCACAATTCGCATAGTTTGTTTATGAAGTAATTTAACTGGAAATATTGGATCTTTCGCAAAAAAAATTATGTGTAGGGCGCGTGCAGTGACGTGAGTTTGCTGACTTTGGCAAGCAGATATGTGGACCCGATTCAAAAAGACAGCTATTAATTACGTCCATAACTGACAAATGTCATAATTTTTCATTCAAAATTTCATGATTTTCTTATTTCATGTGGTTTGTAGCGACATCAAATTATCCTAATCCTCGGGAAAAAAGAGGAACAATAGCCTAAGACGATTTGGATAATTTGATGTCGCTATAGGTTTATTTATTATCAGGGGTGTGGAATACAGTTGCCGAGAAAAGGAATCATAAAATACCAAAAAAAAAGAAATCTTCAATGAAAAATTTTGACGTGAGGATATGTCCCGCAAAACACAAATGAATGGAAGAAGGAAATAAAAAATAGCGACCCCTAACGAATGGGAAAAGCTAAAGAAGAAGAAGATGTCAGTGTCAAGTGCCATTTGCATGAAATAATATTACTGGAAATTTATAATCTTTTGCAAGAAAATTTATGTATGGAATTTGTACATAATACACAGGATTGACGGAAGGTATTGTGCTGGCCACACCATATTTTTCTTTTGCTTCTAACACGTAGATAAGAAACTACTAAACAACAAACTTGGTACTCATCGATGCAGTTTTTCATTCTGAACATTTTTCTTCATTACACTTTTGTTCTAAAATTAATAAGTAAAAATTTTAACATTGAATTTCCTATGTTCGGAAAATAGTAGGCACTGGTATACCAATATGATATAATTTTATTTGTTTAGGTAACTGCAATTTATTAGGTATTTACTCGTATATGTATTCTGAATTTTTGGTATTTAATGGCCGTTATTATGCGGGCCGCTATTTATTTTCCCACACCCAAATTTTGATGCCAGTGCACCGCTGAAAGCAGTACCTAAATTAGCGGAAGACAATATAGAGGACCTAGAAAATAATTTTTAAGATAAAATGTATTACGTACTTTAAATTAATAAATACTTTTTGCATTTATATCTGTCTTTTTTATCATTCAGTAAAATAAAGACACTGCCCATAACAACTATTACATTACGTAAATAGACAAATTATGGAAAAATGCCATAAATATATTGTTTTAATTGAAATATATGACTCCCACATAATATAAACATATCTAAATTTAGAGTCCATTGTTTGAATTTTTATTTCATATAAATAGTTTATAACAAAATGTGGCTGCAAGCACACACTAAATCCTTATTTACTCCAAACTTTGTGCAAAAGACACTGCCCTTTACTAAATTATGGCTGAATACATGAAAAGGAATGAAGATTTTGTTTCGGCAGAACGAATAATCAAAGTTACAAATGAAGTGGAAATTTCAAAGCAACTAAATGATTATAGTGATCCGTTTGACTAGTATTTTTGATTTCTTAAAATTTTCACCAAATTATGACGTTCATCTTCTGTCTCGATAGATAGAATAAAATAATTTAAATTCAATGGCTGGTACCACAAGCCTGGTTTTAACTAAAACGATGTTTTAAGAAATGTCAAATTCAAATTTCAATATTTAATTTCACCCTTACGTTTGAAGAGCGATTTTTTTAAAAAATATTTGTTTGATTATGAACTATGTTCTGCTTTAAAATCATATTTTGATGAATTTAATATTATTTATTATTAATATTAAATAATAAAATTTGACATTTCTTAAAATATCGTTTTAGTTAAAACGAGGCTTGTGGTACCAGCCATTATTTTTACTTCATGGTTAGGTATATTAAAAATCTCCCGTCCAGCCATATTGTAAGAACTATTCAAAATGAGATTTTGTACCTTTATTTACTCGTATCTGTAAAAAAATATTTCAATTATATGTACATATGTACTTACTATATCGAGGTGAGCAGCATGTATGTCGGGATCTATGTAAAATGATAAATTCAACGCTTTTGTTGTTCTATTTACGAAACCTAGTTGAAATCACCTTTACCATATATGTAATTCTTGTTATAATCCATTTCAAAACGTTCCAAGTATATTTTATACTTGTCCTGAAATACATTTTCATTTGTTACAAAATTTAAATGTTGTAAACATAAGATAACCAAAATGATTTGAAAATACATTATGCGAACTGAATCAAATATTCGTTAGTTACATGCATATAATAACTATAATTTTGAAATTTATATTTATAAACAAAATATGATTATAATAATATTAATATAGATATTGCAAGTATTTATATACACTGCCCTTGAAATGTTAATAATTAAAAATTAATAATTATAGTATGTAATTAAAATTAGATGCACATTATAAGCATATAGCATAAGCATTCAAAAACTTCCATTAAAATCAAAGTCAAATAGATTTCAATAATTATTTTTTTATAATGCAGGTTCATATCAGAAGTATTTTTGTATAATGTAGATTTTTTTCAGATGCTAACAGCGGTAATAATAAGTAATTTCTAATTTTGAGATTCGGTACTCCGAGAATATATTTGAAGCCTGTGTTAAAATAACATTTATGCAGAGTTAAATGGGTTAAGCTCGTGATAAACTAGGAATAGCTATTCCTGTGTTAAAAGGAAGCTATTCTGAATGTAACTCTTATTTATTATTACCGCACTAATAGTTCTAGTATAGGAATAATTTATTTGAATTTTCGAATCATATTTTAGACAGGAGTACACTGATATTTTAAAAACCCTGAAGTATATGCCAAGTCGTTGATATGGTTCACTGGTGTTAGAACCACGCTCCTGCTACAAGCCATTGTATACAACAATTGCGACCCCATCTCCGACTCAAACTCCAGAAATTTTAAATATTCGACTTCGACTCTAATTATACTAATTCTAAATCACGCTTACCTCCTGTCCTATAGCATATAATGATTATGTAATACATTTATTTATGATCAATAAAAAATAGATTTCGCTTTCGCATATCTTATTTTTAAATTTATTTGTTGTTTCATTGTACTTAGTAGTAAAGAAAGTAATTTATATTTTGTAAAATTTGGAGTCGAAGTCGGAAGATTTAACACCGACTCGTACTCCACATCCCGAGTGTACAAGCGTATTATCGTAAGATTCTCCGACCACTGCTGTCGTAACGATATTTCGTTTTGAACTGACGTCTTAATTTTGGGGTTTCACCTATCTCTGTAGGAAGTCATGCTAAGAAATACATAAGCAATCAAATGAATTTATTTTCTAATGTAATTTTTGAGCAAAGCCGTATTTATTGAAAGTTACAAAAACAATATTTCTGTGATGCTGCTGCAGAAAAATTAAGTTACACTGTGCATCATTTTTCCACATAGGTACTATTGTATTGTTCATAAGGAGGCAATTAAAAAATTGTATACGATTTAGTAGTGTATGAAAGCACTGCAAAAATGTGGTGCATGTAATATACAAAGTGGTGACCGGCATAGCCAAACATAGGACTTTAACATGAAAAATCAGACTTTCCTGCTTCCCTAATTACTTTAAGTAAAAAATCGTCAAATAAAAGTTGAAGGGCATAATATTCTGCCTTGTAATGGCAGAGATTATATTTGAAAATGGAATTGAAACAAAAAAATTACAAATGTTAACAATTTGTTAATTTATTTTTATTATTTGTAATTCAAGTGAACAAATATCAATTTAAATTAACAGATAATTATTAACTGGAACAGAAATTAAAAATAATACCTAATAAAAATATTACCATAACATGATAGATAAACCGTTAGACTTCTTATTTATTTTTGTCTCAATTCCATATGGCTATTGCCATTTTCGAGGTGATTTTCGACATTTTCATACCTAATTTGTACCATTACAAGGCATATAAAATTAATTTTATTTATTAATTTATACCCTACAACTCTTATTTGAAGCTCTTTTACCTAAAATAATTAGGGAAGCAGGAAATTAGGAAAATCTGATTTTACATGTTAAAGTCCTATGTTCTGCTGTGCCGGTCACCACCTGTATAATAAAATAAATGAATAGCAACAGAAAAGTGGAAAAACTGTGTGCGACCTTTAACTGACATAGAAAATTATTATTTAAACAGCAGTAATGTTGTGAACAAACTAGTATTGAGAGATGTAATGGATCAGTAGAGATTGGGACAATGGCAATGACAAAAATTAATTTAAAAATAATAATATTAATTAATAATTGTTTTCTTTTTGTTTTGTTCATTGCATTTTTATTATTCAATATATATATATATATATATATATATATATATATATATATATATATATATATATATATATATATATATTTAAAAAAATATTTATTTCGTTTAAACTACAATACAAGATGTTACTACTTTCAAGCTTGATAAATGCAATGTAAACATTATATAAACTAGCTAAGGGTATTTCAACAATATAACTCCTCCCTTCCTAAATGAAGCCCCTTCAGGTAAGCGGATATCGATTTCCTGCGAGGATGGAGGTATAGCCCTTCTTCGTATCTGTAATTTCCTAGTCCATTTGCAAATTAGATAAATTATTATAATTATGAGGCCAATGTAAAATAATAGTGTCCATATGCTGGGGGTGTGGAAGTAATATTGTTCTTTGTTAATTTATTTGTTTTTAAATTTATGGTTAAATTTGACGTTTGACTTGTACTTAATTTTTTCGAATAATATCGGTTTTCCGATTGATTTGTCTTTGTATCTCAGTTTTTGATTTTTAATGAATATTTCACAACCGTTTTCACTAATTAAATATATGCCACTTAACACTTAAACTTGAGCACTTTGATCACATTTAATCTTTAGTTTTTCTTCTTTAGGGAAGATTGCTAGGTACTTGCTTATTTCGGGGATCATCTCGATGTGGTTTCTCTCGATCTTCAAGGTAGTGTATATACACTGGCTGGTTTTGCCATGTAGGAAAATGTGACGTTCGCAAGCAGGGTTGTAATAAGGGTTGAAGTTGTTGGGACACTGATAAGACTTACTTTTCGTACATATATCGTTTAGAGGTTGTACTTCATTGTCTTCGGATTTCAGCAAAAAAATTACTTCCGGAATTATTGTTACGAACTCTGATACCAATTTTGTAGGAATAGGGTGTTGATAATATAATTTAAATTTCTTATTAAAATTTATTGGTAGGGATATTATGTAATTTATAGTTGTAGGCATTATTTTACAATTAATTGTTACTTTTGATGCGAAATCTAAAATGTTTTCATATTTTACCTCGAATGGCAATTGATCACTGTAGTACTTTGAAATTTTTTGTAATTCCAAAAATAATTCTTCTGGTCTAATTATGCTCGGATGCATTGCTTTGAGTTTACAGAATGTCACGGAGTTCTCGATCTTTTGAAATACGTTTTATAATGAATTGTACAATTATTGTCAGCTGATTATAAAGATCTTTGGCGGTCAAGATATTATCGAAATCGATTTTGTCCTTTATCATTTGTTCTAAATGTTCTATTTTTCATTTTAATAATAATAATTACATTCAATATTAATTTCAGCTTTATATTGAATTACATGATCGTATATATTAAATGATTGTTTATTTAGGTATCGGTCAGTTGTGCTAGAGCTGCTGAAGCGACAACATGAGGGTATAGAGGATGTATTTATTTATTTTTGAGTAACGGTGAGTGCTAGAGTTGTGTTCTTACTGTATGTAGTTGCCCTCCGCTGCGCTGTTGAGGAAGGGCTATTCTGCGGTTTAGCTGTACCCTTGCTTGCGGGCTAAGGAAGAGTTTACAGTGCGGCTGGGGCTGGTTGCTCTCACGCTGCGGTGTTGAGAAAGAGCTGTTCTCCGGTTCTGCTATACCCTCGCTTGCGGGCTGAGGAAGAGTCTACAGTGCGGCTGGGATTGGTACCTAATCTATCCTAATCCCAAAGCTAGGCCATGACCTAGCGTTTTACGTAGATCCTAAGCACGCACTGAGAGAGTATACTCATCTATTTTTATCTGTTCCAGGCTATTGGCGCTCGCAGAAGAGAGTTTAAACCATCCAGGGATTAGAGGCTATTATATTTGTTTGAATCTGTTTTCCATTATGTATTTTTGAGATCTTTCATCAATTAATTATACTGGTTATAAATTTCAGAAGTGGGATCAGAACAGTTTGAACTTTCAGCTTTTAGGATCAGAACAGTTTTAACTTTCAGCTTTTAGGATCAGAACAGTTTTAACCTTCTGCTTTTAGGATCAGAATAGTTTTAATCTTCGGCTTTTAGGATCAGAATAGTTTTAACTTTCAGCGTTTAGGATCAGACCAGCACAACCTTTGGAACAGGCGGGCATTTGTTACGTTTATGTTTAGCTGGATTACGAAAATGGAACAACATTACAACATGGCTCTTAGTTTCAGTGTACGTTCACTTAGAAACGCAACACCGGATGTAAGTGCGGAGGATAGTTTGTGGAAAATATCGGATATTATGGTGCAACTTATCCAAAATGTGTAGCGAATGCAAGAAGCTGGAGTCACTTTTATTATTATGTTTGAAGGATAAGTTAGCAATACGAAGCATTTCTGCTCCCTTTAAATGCGATTTACATCGTACTTTTCAGAGGAACAAGCGGCCTTACTATACTACGCAGCAACACAATGATGGAGTGGCGAACGTTCGTTGTTTTATTTGTGGAAAGTTGGGACATACACACTCACATTGTGATAACAAACGGCTATGTGTACCGAATTACGTAGGAAGAAATGCAGATGAATTTAATGGAAGTACGAACTAGCAACCACAGTAACGGCAACATCAGCATGTTCAACGTCAACAACAGCCGCAACCATAACTGAAGAAAGGAACATCTTAACAATTTATGTGGAGGTAAGTGGAAATTGTAAATTCTTTTTGGATGTTGAAGTTAATGGAACGTGTTGTTTTTAAGAGATTGCAGCAAAATAGACTCGAAGTTCAAAGAGAATTATGTTTATTTTAAGTTTTACAGAAATGACATAATGTAAAATCAGACAACTTAAAAACAACTGTTTTCTTACTTACTAACAAAAGATTGTGTAGCCAACTCAAAATAAAATAAGCTGTCGCCTATGTCAACACTCCCACTCTTATTTTATTGAGTTAGTCTTGAATAAAAGTTAAAGTGTTTCTGTTTGTTACAAATTTGTCTCGAGTTAGTGATTTTGTGAATAGATCAGCTAACTGATCTTCTGAACGAATATAAGAGACTAAAATATCATTATCATCAACACGTTCGCGGATGTAGCGATACTTTACATTTATATGTTTAGTGCGTTTGTGATGATCTGTGTTTTTAATTAAGCTAATGGTGCTTTGATTATCTACATAAAGCTTAGTCGGCTTCTTCACTTTGATTCCAATTTCCCTCAAAAAGTTGCATAGCCACACTATCTCGGTTGCCGCATCTGAGGCGGCAAGGTACTCCGCCTCCGTCGTGGATCTTATAACACATTTTTGTCGATGTGAAGACCAAGTGACAGGACCATTTGCTAGCATGCAAACGTAGCCTGTGGTTGATCGACGAGTGTCACAATCCCCAGCATAGTCGGCGTCTGAGTAGACTACCAATTCAATTTCTTCTGCGTTGTACTTAATGGATAAGTCCTTGGTACCCTGCAGATATTTCAGAACTCTCTTAACAGCAGACCAATGTTCTAATCCGGGATTGTTTAAGAATATACTCACCTGGCTCACGACAAACATGATGTTGGGCCGTGATACAGTTGCAGCAAACATTAGGCTACCAACTACTTCGCGATATGGTATCTTGCTCATCTCTTTTATCGCTTGGTCATCTATGGGACATTGGCCATTATGGAGTACAGCTCCGGGTGTACAGGGAGTAGAGCTTGACTTTGAATCTTCCATGTTGAATTTCTGTAGTATGCGATGGATGTTGACTTATTCGAATCTCTCTTTTTTCGAAGTCCCGTTTGATCTCCAGTCCACAGAAGTACTCGCCGTTGCCAATACTAATTTCAAAGGCTGGCCGAAGTTTCGATAAAAGTGTTTCCAGAATATTTATTGATTTGCACATGATGAGTCCATTGTACTTTAATGTAGTACCTCGTTGTGTGATTGCGGCCGATTTCAATGTAGGAATGCCAACCGCAATCACACGGTGTAAAAAAACTAAACTTTAAATTGTAAACGAAAAAACTAAACTAAGAAAATTTTGATATTTTTATTTTTCTCTATTTACAAAACAACTAAACTTTTCTTTTATTCTATCGTCATGGTTCTGGTTTTTTTGTCGAAAATATTATCATAGTCGCCACATTGCTCTCCCCCCAAAAAAATATATGACAATAAAATACAAGAAGAAGGTATAACAATATCATAAATAACAATGATAACAATATAAGAATGAAATTGGCAAGTTACCTGGTCTCTATGCGATTGATGACACTGGCAGCAGTCAAAAATTATTGTATTATGTATGCTGGTTTTAACCTATCTATTGAAATCACTTCCGGGTTTTGAGTTAATGTCTAATGTGAAATGTTTTTTTTTTGAATTACTCTAAAAGGGCCGTCGTAGGGCGATTGTAGAGATTCTTTTTGAGAGCCTTTGCGTATGAATGCATGTGTATTTTTAAGAAGATCTTTACTCAGGAATATTTTTGGGTTATTTAATGTTGTAAAAGATGGTTTTAGGTTCGCCATGAATGTTTTTAATTTTGTTATATAAGTTTGTAATTTTTCGTTGCTGGGAGTAATGGTTTTGTCAAAAAATTCGCCTGGTAATCGTAAAGGTTTTCCATAAACCATTTCTGCTGCTGAACAGTTAATTGGTGATTTAATAGCTGATCTGATTCCTAAAAGGATGCTGGGTAATTTGTCAGACCAGTCTTCCAAACTATTATGTGTTCTGAGAGCTGTTTTAAGTTGTCGATGGAATCTTTCTACTAGACCGTTTGACTGTGGATGGTAAGAGGTTGTTCTTATTCTGTCTGAACCAAGTGTTTTTAAGAGTTGTTTAAAAAGGGTAGATTCGATCTGTACTCCGCGATCTGTGGTTATATACGATGGAACTCCAAAGCGAGCAATCCAACCTGAAGTTAAAGCTTTTGCTACAGTTTTGGCCGTTGAATCTTTGATAGGAATCGCTTCTGGCCACCTGGTCTATGTGGATGTTGTCAAATCTAGCTTCTGGTGTCGGGAAGTTTTCAAATTAAGAATTCGAATGTATCGTTATTTTTGACAATTAATACAAGATTTTGTCCATTCTTTTATATCGCGTTTCATATTTTTCCATACGAATCTCGAAGCTATTAGGTTTTGAGATGTTTTAATACCGGGATGAGAGAAGGAGTGTAGGGGAGAGAGAGGCACTTTGATGCAGTTTTTACTTGGCAATTTTTTGTAAAGTTAATATCCAACTTTTTCTACACTTAAATTTACGGACAGGTAGACCGGACATTTAGCTTGTACTTCTGAATTATAAATGAACTTTATTAAATAATACAGAGTGGTAAAAAAATATATACGCACCACCTGCAAATGAATCAATCTACCCCATCATTGAGGCACTTTGATACACGCATGGGGCACTTTGATACAATCGTAACTTATAACTAGAAACAACTGAAATAATATAATAACATGAGTGGTAATGCCTTTATGATAGACATTACCAAATACTAACATAAGTATGACTATTTAATAATAATAATATTGAGTGAATTTAGATCAATCGGAAAATAAAATAAGGAATTATTCTGTCTTGCAGTAGTTCCGGCAGTAGGCTTGGGAAGTTTTAACACCACATCCTCACGAGTTACACAACTCACATCGTCTATTTGAGGAAAAACGAATTTCTTATTTTGCTTTCGCAAAAATTTGACTTCCATGCCTTCTTCTAAGATATTTTCTATTCGGCCAACATAATGCGTGATGGTTTTTTTCGTACTGTGAGGTGCGCCCCTGAGAGAAAAGTATGCTTGCGCCGCTACTGATAGCATGTTCGCGAACAATGACGTAATCCCTTCGAAAGAACGTACCAGAGCGATGTCGAAATCCCCGCGACGCGCCGGCTAAAGAACTACGCCGTGACCCATTTCTTTTGTATACAGGTCATTGTCGCTTCAGAAGAGTTCTAGAATGATAGGGGCTGTATAAATACCGTCGGGAGAACAGCGGGAGGGCAGTCTCATATATACAAGCAACCAGAAATGAACTCAGTGATATAAATAAACAGTTTAACAGTTGTTAACATAAATAAATGTAGTTATATAAATAAGTGTAGTGATATAAATATTGTATAGATAAATAATCGTAGTGTTTAAGCATTTAATAATATTCTTAGTGTTTATAATTATTTAATCATAGTGTTAGTTGTTTTTATCATCTTTTAATATTTCATCCTTAATCATTTACCGTTTAATAAACGTATTCTTTTATTAATAATATTTGTCTGTGTTTTACACTTCACCCATATAAATAAAAACGTTACAGTACAGAACTTTACCAAAATGAAGTCGCCCTGGTTAAGTTCTTCATTATCTTCGAGGAAATGAACTTCTTCATCAGAAAGATCTTCCAAAGAATCCGATTGGGCCGAATCATATTCATCATCACCACTCTCGGAATCGGACTCAATTACTGCTTTCGATTTAACTTTTCTGGTAGCCTCTTGTTTAGACGGCAATTCCTTCTTGTCATCCAGGTTCAAAACTTTGGTTGCTAGTTTTAGTTTCTTAGAATTTACAAGTTCCATGATTCTATCCTTCTCGGGGGTGCTTGTATAAATCCTTGACTTGCCTCTCTTTCTTACATTTTTTGTGGATGTTTTTGGCTTTGCCTTGGGAAAGGGCCTAACGACTTCTGGAGTTACCACTTCCAATGGAGCTCGAATCGCACCCAAGTCTTCTTCTCTGGCATCCTTGTTTTGTGTGACAGGAGTCTCACCTTCTGCTTCAAGGTTTGAGACTTCGTTTTCAGCAATATTGTCCGCACTGTTGTGGTCACTATTGGCACAAGTACCGGGGATGCTCAGGTCAATCACATTTTCTTGAATACTGGGATCAATGATATTGTCAGGAATACTGCGGTCAGTAACAAAGCTGGAGAGAAAGTCCTCGTCAGAAAAGGCCAACTGATTAACTGGCCACAGGCCAGGTTTTTCAAAACCCTTCAGAATATTTCTTGGAGTGAATGCATTCATATATGCCTTATTAGCCAGTGCAGGAATGTCATAGATTGTTATTGTTTTGCCAGCGTTAGTTACCATCCAGTCATTAAACGCCGTCTTACAATGTGCCCTGAAGGAGCCATAAACCGTTACGTCCAATGGCTGGAGTTTATGGGACGTATGCGGCGGGAAAGAAAGTAGAACAATACCGTTCTCCCGTGCAAATAGTATGGCCTCAAGAGAACAATGCGATTCATGGTTATCTAACAAGACTAGAATAGGGTGTTGAGGTGCGGAATTTGTATGTTTTTTAATATGTTTTAAAACATCTAAAAATAAGGTCCCAGTCATCCAACCAGTCTTGGATGCCAATCCAAGTGAGCCAACTGGCGCTCCATTCAAGAAGTGGTCCTTATACCTTATCCTTGGAAAAAGGAATACCGGGGGAATTGTAGTCCCAATAGCTGTTATTATGCCGCAGAATGTTACCAACTGGCCTCTCTCCGCGGACACCGCCTGCCCCACCTGTTTTTTACCTGTTTCAGCGATAATTCTGGGTGTTTCTAAAACTGTCGTTATTCCCGTTTCATCCACGTTTAAAATTTTATCAGGTGTGAATTTATATTTATCCAACACTTTGAGGTAGTTTGTAAAAAACTCTGTCACATTATGTTTATTAAACGCTGTAGCTCTTCCCAAGCTAGTATTTTCCGATTTACGAAGACTAAGTCTTGGGTGGCGTTTCATGAAATTTTGAATCCAAAAGAGTCCAGCCATTTTATTAATACTCCAGCTTTGAGGGACTTTAAAATTTGGTAGCTTAGTACTATATTCGTATGCCAATAATCTGGCTTGACGGTAAGTTAGACCATATTATATTCTGGAAGATTTGACAAAATACTCTTCTAGTTGATCCTCTTGTTCAGTCGTAAAAATTTGATAGCTTGTATATTTTGATTGATATTTGTTTCCCACAGTCCCGACATCCTCTTCGAAGGCCGAATCAGAATCTGACCTGTCAGCTAGTTCATCACCATAAAGTAGTTTGTGTTTTTCTATTCTATGCTGCAAGGTACTTGCTTTTATATTGTGATCTAAGGCCGCTTGTCTGATTGATTTCTTCTTTTGTATTACTTCTTTTACCGCTTTTTTTTTATATCATTCTCATTGATAAAAACTCGCTGCGTCTATCTAATATACGTACGAACCATCTTCTTGTCTAAAATTTAGATAAACCAATCATGAAAATTAAAAAAAAAACAAAGTTCTAGTTGCGGCAGGAAACAAGTATCAATGTGCCCCCCTGATAGTGCATCAATCTACCTCACCAGCTAGTTTTCTACTTTTGAGCGGTGTAAACCGTTAACATAAAATATTTGAGGTTAATTTCTTGCAAATAATAAAGTAACCACTGGACACCAACTCTTGGCAAAATATTAGCTTAAATGGAATTATTGGTAGATGTAAAGTTACAATTATAAAACAAGCAAAATATTTACCTTAGTATAGCCGAAATAAACAAAAAAATCCTTCGTCCACAAAAGCGTCACCACAACTTTGAAACTTCGTTGACTGTAGAGGCATACTGTTTCCATGCAGTGAGTAAAATATGAACTAAATCTTTCAATCGTGCCGCAAAATTTGAACGTTGTATCAATGTGCCCCATGTATCAATGTGCCTCTCTCCCCTAATTGTTCGAAAATAACTTTTTAATTTTTTTTAAAAATAAACCGTCTTAGTTTACCTGTTGAAAAATTACATTTTAGAGTTGTATTCGAGTTGGGTAAAGGTATGTCTTTGAATTTAAGATTTGTATCATTATTTTCTAGAATGGATTGTAAATCTTGGTCGGTTACTTGTTCTTTTGCTATCATTTTGTAGTCAATTTTGTCTATAAATTCAATGTTACTTATGTTGAGACGTCAGCGGGTAAACGGCGGGAGACCCAACTCAAGTATTGTTGCTTTTATTTGCTTAAGCGGCTGATATGTGGTCAAAATCCGGGTATCAAGCCGCTTTTTCTATCTAAGAGTTTTTATACATGGTTAAAGCCGTCTTTTTAGAGACGTTATACACGCACTGCACCTCCGCTATACGAACGAACCACCTCCCCGAGGTCCATTCGTCCACGAACGAAGGCATACAAGGCAACCCAATTGCACGGGACCGTTATAACGTTATAAGTTCCTTCGACGGCTAAGTACCACCGTATAGCTCGACCTGGTTGGGGAATCCGGAGGCATACCAGCCGAACCAATCAGACCGTGAGGGTTTTTAACTTGTGTATAAATCCGCGACGCGACTATTTATTTTTTCTCTATTTGTGCTGCGAGGCCGTTCAGGTACGTACGCCACTTATGCTCAAAGAACCTCGTGAATCCAGATAATTGTTCCAAAACTTATCTAAGGCGGAGAGAAATTTCCTCTTGCCTGCTGGATTCACCCCTGCTTGTATCGGACATTTATCTTTACAAGGCATACCATCTGCCTGTAAGTTACAGAAACTTCTTATCGCTGCAGGTCGCACTGGGGTTTCTAAGTTTATATTTGTGACAATGGCTGATAAACAGTTTATATGCGACTGCGGAGCTTCTCTCGCTAATGCGAAGAATCTCCGTAGCCATCAGAGAGTGAACTGCAAGATTGGCGACTTGTTCCCCGTCTGTGCTGACTGCGGGGAAAAGTTCCGTTCTGTACAAAGCCTGAATCAACACAGGAGGCAGGCGCACCCTAAAAGTTATAATGCTGAGATGGAGGCTGCCGCTTATAGAGCGAGACCTAAGCGGAGGTGGACCGAGTTGGAGTTGGAACTAGCCCAGCTAAAAGCTGCATACAAAGGCTCGCTCACTACTATTAACGAATACCTTGCCTCTCAGCTTACACAAACGGTGGAGGCAATCAAGAGCAGGCGAAAGAGGCCTGACCATAAAACCCGTGTCGAGTCAGAACGGCACGGGCTCGGAGGGTTGAGTGAGGAGGACGACGAGAAGTCCTCTCACCGCAAAAGCGGTGATGAAGAGGGCTTCGAAACTCTCCCATCTAGTCCGTTGGGCCGTATGGTCTTTCGGTCACGCAGAGGCGTTATTGACCGCACACAAGCTAGCTCAATGTCGGGGTCGGATGGTGGGAGTACAAGTACCGGTCCTTCCGTTCACTCCGGCATTAGAACTGAGGACCTGCGGGGCACTAGCACGGTGATTGACAACCCTGAGGGATCACCGTCCACACCCGTAGGCCGTGATGGTGTTGTAGAGCCAGATCCCGTACGGGAGTATCTGACTCTAATTTCTGAAGCCGATAAGTACGGGAGCTATGTGGCGTGCATCCAAAGCATACTCAGTGGTTGTGCGCACAGTGCATTGTCCCAGCTTGTCGGGACGCTAGCTTGTAACGCCGGGGGAAACACGAAGTCCAAATCGCAAGACCCTCCTATCATAAACGACCATCGGTCTAAGGCAGCCTGCTCGAAGAGCGCCGAAGCCGTTCACAAGAAATCCGCACAGCCTAAGGGTGTGGCCGCTCCGAAGTATAAGGAACGGTACCAAGCTCGCTCGGCTGAGTATAAGGAAGTTCAAGACCTCTTCAGGAAGGATAGGCGGCGACTGGCCGCCAGTCTTTTCGACGAGGGTGATCTTAGCACCCCTGACATCTTCCCAACAAGCGATTCTGTTGAGCTCGCTTATACCAAAATATTTGGTCATGAATTTCCGCCGGACCGCGAACCGACGGAGAGAGTAAACTATGGGACCGATGATAGTTATCGGCCCATACTAGAGGCTGAAGTAAAAGAGGTGATCGGGTCATTGAAGGCCTCCGCAACCGGGCCGGACGGATTCAGGGCGAACGACGTGAGGAAAATGTCCGTTGAGGGACTTACCGTCTTATTCAACGGCATGCTTTTCGCGCGTCGTTCGTTCCTCCGTCTTTGAAAGAGTGCCGGACTACTCTGATCCCTAAGGGAGGAGATCCGGCTGATGTAAACAATTGGAGACCCATGACGATCACCTCACTTCTACTCAGAATATTTATTAAAATTTTGGCTAAGCGCCTCAGCGGAATCGCGATACACTGTTCGCAGAAGGGATTCCGTAAGATTGATGGTTGTCTGGCGAATACACTGATCTTGCAAGATCTGATTAAGAGCCATCGGGACCGCAATAGTCCATATGCGATTTTAACGATCGACTTGAGGAAAGCTTTCGACTCAGTGAGCAATGAGTCTATTCCTCGAGCGCTGAACCGTGTAGGTGTCCACGGCAAAACGATTAGCCTGATCGAACATCAGTATCGGGACTGCCGCACTACTATCAGGTGCGGCAGGAGCCTTACAGATGAGATACAGATATTAAGGGGTGTTAAGCAGGGAGACCCCCTCTCGCCGGTGCTGTTCAATCTCGTGATGGATGAACTGTTATCGGAAATTGACTACAAATATGGCTTAGAGGTGGGCCAGGAGAAGGTCGCCTGCTTGGCTTATGCAGACGACCTGTTGATCGTCGGTCCGGACGATCGCCACGTCCAGCACACCTTGGACAAGGTGTGCTCGTTTCTATCAAAACGTGGGCTATAGATAAATCCCGGTAAGTGCACGGCACTCGTTACCCGCAGGGTCCCCCGTAAAAAGAAGTTATTTCTCGTAAGTGAGCCGACTGTCCATGTAGATGGACAGTATCTCAAAGTCATCACAGTTGATGACCAATTTAAATATTTGGGCCGCCACTTCGATTTTGCGGGGGTTAAACCTGTCACGACCAACAGACTTGAGCGAGTATTAGACAAGTTACTCACCTGCCCACTGAAGCCTAGTCAGCGAATGCAGTTGATACTGCAGTACATTATGCCTAGGACTCTCGCGGATATGCAATATCCTGACATTACAGCTGCCACTCTGCAGCAATGCAATGTGCTATTCAGTGTGTTAAGCGCACACTCCATCTACCTATGCAGACTCCCAACTCGTACTTCCATTCGAAGATGCGGGACGGAGGACTCGGGCTGATCTGTCTTGCTACACAAATCCCCTTAGTCTTACTAGGACAGATGAATAAGCTGGCCGCTTCCGAAGATGCACTGGGCCAGGCTGCATTGGCCACAAATCAAGGCTTGTCTTTGCAGCGTTGCCTGAGGAAAGTAGCCGGTCGTTGCACCTCCAGGGCCGAAGCTACTACCTACCAGAGAAATGAGTTAGAGAAGGGTTATTCCAGTAATGGTTTATACCACGCCGGTAATAACGCGGTGTGCAGCCGCTGGATTCTTAATCCACCTTCGTACTGGTCTGGTAGGCACTATGTGCGAGCCGCTCAGTTGAGGGGCAATATGCTACCAACGCGGGGCGGAGCTCCGGCGTTGCAGAGCTGGCTGTGAAAGGACGGAGAGTCTTTCGCACGTGCTGCAGGGGTGCGGAGTGACTCTCTTTAGCCGTATAAAAAGGCACAATTATGTTGCGAAGACGATTAAAAGAGCTGGTGTCAAGAAAGGTTACACGGTCGAGGTAGAGTCTCGTATTACGTGTGCCGACGGCAAATGGAAAGTGCCGGACCTCATCTTCACAAAGGGAGGTGAGGTTGTAGTGAGCGACATTGCGGTTGCCTGGGAAGGAGCTAGTTCCCTTTCCAGTTCATGCAACCGCAAACTTACATATTACTCAGAACCTAAGTTTATAGAAGCTATAAGGAAACGCTATGGTCGCAAGAAGAACATACTTGTGGCACCATTTATCGTCGGTGCTCGGGGTACTTGGTGTGCCCCGAATCGAACGCTTGTATCTGTGCTTGGGATTACCCGGGCACAGCAAGAAGTAATTATTCTTGACACTCTAAAGGGAGGATGGACTATACACGCTTACTTTTACAGACGTACCCGGCGGCATTAGTTCATTCCTCCCTTTTATCTTCGTATCGTATCAGCTCATAATTGGTGGTGCAATTATCTGAATTCATGAAGTTCTGAAAGGCGCAAAGTTTTTTATTTCTGTGAACACTTTGTGTTCTTTTAGATCACCCTCGCGATTTTTAACATTTGCCTTTGTTTTATTTTCAACCGGGCATCCTCCGTATGAAATTTTAAATGTCTTGTCATGCGTATGCGTTTCGTTTTATACTTTGAACGTGTTGGAGGATGCCCTAACGCATCACTAATTACGGCTATAGTGACTATTTTAACTGTGTTTTCTTTGTTAAATGTAGTCGCCTAGTATTAAATTTTCTGATATACATGTTACCGACGGCCGGATAGCCGAAATGTCAATGTTTGCTTTTTGTAACTTGATTCACTATAGCCAAATGCTTCGTCATCTAAATAGTGACGCGCATGAATGGATTAACGAGATTCCTTCTGTCCGTGCTAGTTCTGAGTTGATCATTAAATGACGGCCGAAAAGGACACTTGCAGTAAGTAAGTTCCATGGGAGGTCAAGGCACGGGACCGAACTCGGATCAATACTTATACTACCAAAGGTACCAATAATACACAACAAATCACCTCGCCCAGGCCCGGCACGTTAACCGAGACCCACTTCGCAACCAAGCCCGATACGTTCCGATCCTCAGAGCCAATCCTTATCCCGAAGTTACGGATCAAATTTGCCGACTTCCCTTACCTACATTATTCTATCGACTAGAGGCTCTTCACCTTGGAGACCTGCTGCGGATATGGGTACGAGCCGGCGCGACACCTCCACGTGACCCTCGCCTGGATTTTCAAGGTCCGAGGGGACGATCCGGACACAGCGGCAACAGTCGCCACACCATCATCCACATATAATGCCATGTAGACATCCAAATCATTAATTTTTGTGCAGAAAACGCATTTGTCTGCATTTGATTGTTTGAAACCAAAGGTAGTCAGAAATTGAACAAATTTCTGATTCCAACATCTCGGTGACTGCTTAAGTCCGTAAATGCTTTTGAGTAGTCTACATACCAGTTTTTGATTTTCTGAAAAAAATCCTTTTGGTTGATCCATATAAACCTCCTCTTCTAAATTTCCATTGAGGAAAGCAGTCTTGACATCAAACTGCTTTATTTTCAAATTTTGAACAGCTGCCAGGGCCAAAAGAACCCTGACCGAATCATACCGAACAACTGGTGAAAAAGTTTCCTTGAAATCAATGCCCTTCTTTTGAGAATAACCTTTTGCGCATAATCTTGCCTTGAAACGACCAAAAGATACGTCTGGATTTTCCTTCACTCGATATACCCACTTGCAGCCAACAGGTTTTCGGTTGTCAGGTAATGGCACCAGTAGCCAAGTGTTATTCTTGATTAGGGATGCCATTTTCTCTTACATTGCTCTCTTCCATTCTAAAGATTCTTTAGATACTATAGCCTCTTCAAATGATTGCGGTTCCTTGATGACTGCAGAACAAGAGAAGTTGGGATCTCGAAAACGAGCTGGTTGCTGAATTTCTTGTCGATTGCGTAAGTTATATGCATTCTCGTCTTCTTCGTCGTCTTGTTCTTCGTTGTCTCTTACATCTTCAAAAGATTCATCAGGTTGCGACGCTTCTTTGGATGAAACAGACCATTCAAAGTGGACATTTTCTTTTTTAAAGTTCTTATGTTGATTAATTACTTCTTCGTTGAATGTGACGTTGCGAGAAAGAGTGATCTTGCGTGTCCGTGGGTTTAAAAGTCTGTAATTTGAGCTGTGTCCATCATATCCCATCATTATCGAATATCTGGGCCCATAACCTGTTGTTTATAAGAGATTGCAGCAAAATAGACTCGAAGTTCAAAGAGAATTATGTTTATTTTAAGTTTTACAAAAATGACATATTGCAAAATCAGACAACTTAAAAACAACTGTTTTCTTACTTACTGACAAAAGATTGTGTAGCCAACTCAAAATAAAATAAGCTTTCATAATTACATCAATGTCGCCTATGTCAACAGAACGGGAATCAAAGCGAACGTCGATATGGGGTCCACTTACATCACCATGAAGGAATTAGTAGCACAACAACTAGAATTACCATTCAACAAAAACAAGACAGTTACTCTGCGTGGAAATGGATGTGTAAAGACCTTAGGCGAAACTGGAGTTCAGAAGTTGACAATTGACGAAGTAGAGCTACATGTAGTATTCAACATAGTACCAAACACAGTTCCTTTCATACCCATCATTATTGGACAGATATACAGGTGATCACGCGAGAATGAACCATCAATTATCTTCGTTATTAAGTGAGATAGCGATTATCTTCAAATAAACAAATTTACTATAGACAATATGGGCAATAAGATGTCGTATCACGAAGCGTTCTATTACTTCCGGTTACGGAGTATGTGATACCAACTTTGAAATTTCAAATGGAACATACTATATTTTTTTTATTATTGAAAAGTACACAAAATTTGCTTTACAATGATAGTAAACAAGTAGGACGTTATATTATTAAAAAGTAAAATGGCGGACGTTTGAAATATCTTTCAAAATAAGTCAAAAAAGTGTGGAATTTAGTTTTATTGGATTTCTTGCCTAGGTTACGTCATATAAATGAATTTATCTCAAAAAATATCATCATCTATGAACATAAAAAACCATAAAATTTCACCCACTTGATTTTTTACCTTCCGTCACTTTTAGGTAAGGAAGGTATTGTCTTTGGTTAAAAAAATCAATGATGAGTTTTTACTGAATAAGCACGTTTTAGGGTCCATATAATACGATTTTACCATTTTTACGATGATGTCTGTATGTATGTGTTGTGACGATACGTACCTTATTGTAGTGTCCATCTCCGGTTATTTGTAAACTTTGTAAATTCATTACAATCCGCTGTTGAAGATCATAAATCCCGATCACGTGTGTTGTCGCTCACAAACCGTGTTAAACTATTAAATAATGGATGTTGAGCGTTGTTTAATATTGTGGAACTGTCTACAGTGGGCCTATAGCGAGCTACACGCAATATAAATCGTATCTAGGTCACGGCACTTTGTAAATTTAACCCTGAAAATGTTGTACAAATAAAACATATGTTTACCCGAACAATGATTGTTGATATTGCTATGTAAATCATACCTTGTATATTGCGTTGGTGTATTATTTGTGTATTTATTTTGTACAGGTTTTATTTCACATGTTTAATCGTTGCAACAATAAATTGTAACGGCTGTCATGGTTTGACAGCACGGAATTTAGCAACAACACTCTGTCAGACGCCTACCGTTACAACAACAATATTGTAGCTGTCATTATTTATTTGTATAATGTTTATTGTTGGTTTTTGATTGTTGTGAGTGATAAACTGGTACAATCGGGTTGTTTAATGACTTCCAGTAATTTTTATATATTTTATTTTTATTGTACAAACGCCATCAGCGCCTTTTTACATTAACTAAGTTTGAAACAATTCCCCACCAAGTTTCCTGCGAGATTATGCCGGATTACCAGATTTTGGGTATAAAAGACGCAGCATCACTTGGAGAGATCAGTTCTCGAACTCGTCTTGATGGTCCCCTGGAGATCATCGACTGAGTGCGAACATTTGAGTCGAAGAAGTCTTACCGTGGATTTTGCAACTGTTTTTGGTGAGTGTAAAATCACCGTCCGTATTTCCTTGTGGTGATAGACAACTCCACCGTCAAGTTGTGCTATCACAGGGAATTGCTGCGAGCGCAAGTTGTCAATTGTTTTTTTAAACTTAGCGTTTGATGTTTCTTAGAAACATATTTCATATTTCATTTTTTTGGGTTACTTACCGTTATTAAAAGACTGTGCCATTGCCGTACCGCGGGGGCACAGTCACCATTCTTTTGGGGTTGTAAAGTACCAGTTTGTGGCTCGATAGTTTTGTCACACACTATTTTGCATTTATTATTATCAGTACCTTTCTTTACTTACTGTTGTATTGTATTAAAATAGAATAAAGGTTATTTTGTTACGGGTTAAACGTGCTTTTTCAACCGAACCTTGGCCTCCCTCCTAGAGCTATCCCGGCACACATTGTCCCCGTTTCAGCCACCACCACCGAAGGCGCCCGAGTATTCCGACCGACGGCTGAAGGGACAATACGACGATGGCCCAGCCACCGATCACAACGGGGCCACCGTCACAGTGTGTCTGTGTGTCTATGTATCTGTGTGTCTGTGTGAGTGTGTGTGTGTGACAAAAGTTCCGGATTCCATAACTTCAATACCACAATTCCAAAAATTATAATTTTTTCGTATTCCTCAAATTTACATCCAGAAGAACAACTGATTAGATTTTGGTTATAATTGGTCAACCGGAAGTAGTCTCATTTGAAGATTTAACAGTTAAATTTGATTTATTGACATTTAACGTTATTATAACTTAAAGAATATATTATTCTCTATACGATTTGATTACAATTTATACTTCATATTCAATAGATACAGAGTTAAAGAATTTTAAAGAAATTAAATTTTATAATTCAGCCAGCTATGCCAAACTTGGGAACTAGTAATATATTCATATAATTCAAATTGACAGATGTCAGTATCAATAAAAAGTAAATTAATGTGGCAGATACGAGGATGTTGAAGTAGATATTGGGGAATACACGGAAAGATACGGTAAGAAAATAACTCTAGTGTTACAAGTTTTTAGAAAGATATAAGAAAGACGATTACATTGGTTTGAACATGTCATGAGGAGAAATGAAGAATTATATTGGAACAAGAATGAATATTTTAGTAATAGGACGTTAAAGAAACAGAGGAAGACCAAAGATAAGATGGAAGGACTGTATTGCGGAAGATTTGAGAGAAAAGGAACTGAATGAGAACGACATGCAAAAATAGCGACCCCTAACGAATGGGAAAAGCTAAAGAAGAAGAAGATGCGAGTGTCAAGTGCAATTTGAATAGTTTGTTTATGAAATAATTTTACTGGAAATTTAGAATCTTTTATAAGAAAAATTATGGATTTTATACATTATACACGAGAATGACGGAAGGTATTGTGCTGGCCACAACAGATTTTTTTCATTCAATATTTCATATTTCAAACGTCCGCCATTTTATTTTTTAATAATATAATATACTACTAATTTACTACCATTGTAAATCAAATTTTATGTACTTTTCAAAAATATAAAAAATATAGTATGTTACATTTGAAATTTCAAAGTTGGTATCACATACTCCGGAACCGGAAGTAACAGAACGCTTCTTGATACGACATCTTATTGCCTATATTATCTACAGTAAATTTGTTTATTTGAAGATAATCGCTATCTCACTTAATAACGGAGATAATTGCTGGTTCATTCTCGTGTGATCACCTATATATACTTCATATTCAATAGATACAGAGTTAAAGAATTTTAAAGAAATTAAATTTTATAAATCAGCCAGCTATGCTAAACATGGAAACTACTAATATATTCATATAATTCAAATTGACAGATGTCAGTATAAATAAAAAGTAAATTAATGTGGTAGAGATGAGGATGTTGAAGTAGATGTTGGGGAAAACACGAAAAGATAGGTAAGGAAATAACTCTAGTGTTACAAGTTTCTAGAAAGATACAAGCGAGATGATTACATTGGTTTGAAAATGTCATGAGGAGAAATGAATATTGGATGAAGAATGAATAGCTTAGTAATAGAAGGTTGAAGAAACAGAGGAAGACCAAAGATAAGATGGAAGGACTATATTGCGGAAGACTTGAGAGAAAAGGAACTGAATGAGAACGACATGTAAAACAGAAATGAGTGGAAGAAGAATATAAAAAATAGCGACTCCTAACGAATGGGGAAGGCTAAAGAAGATGTTAGTGTCAAGTACAATTTGCATAGCTTGTTTATGAAATAATTTTACTGGAAATTTAGAATCTTTTGCAAGAAAATTTATATAGAATTTATACATAACACACAGGATTGACGGAAGGTATTGTTCTGGCCACAACAGATTTTTTGATATGGTATTGTTATTTTATTTTTATATTCCGTGATATAATTGTTTATTAATTGTTGGTCTATTTCTATATTAAACGGGGATTTAGAATCTATATGTCCAGAAATGATTTCAGTAGGCTTTAATTTGGTTCTGAATGAATAGTGTTACGGTATGCTAGCAATGCGTAATTTACTTTCACTTCAATGGGTTCTTACTTGTACAGGTCCTGATTATTGAATAAACTGATATGTTCAATTAAAGTGGAGTGGAAACGCTCCACAGTTGCATTAGAATCGGTATGTTGTGAACTAATGAAATTAATTTTTATTTTGTGGACATCTATTAGTTCTAATACTGAATTTTTAAATTCTAATCCATTGTCAGATATGATTTGTTCCGGAATGGAGTGATGCGTGACAAATTTAATTAATTTATTTACGACTTAAATGCCTTGTCCTGAATTCAGTTTGTAAGTCTGGGCGTACTTTGAGAAAGAATCTACTATTGTTAAGAATTTCGTCTTTTCTAGTGTGATACTGTCAATATGCATAATTTGGAAAGATTTCACTGCTGTAGGGGTAATATTAAATTTTAATTTCGGAGGATTTCTATCGTACTTTGTTATTTAGCAAATTCCACATTGGTTGAAATATGTCTGTATGGATTTCCTTTGCTAGTCCAATAGTATTTTTGTTTAATGCGAGTTTCTGTTTCGTCTATGCCTCTGTGGTTCGTTTTACTTTCATGGTAATTTTATATGATTTGAGTAATTTCGTCTTCGTCCGTAACGTCTAAAAGTTTTTTAGTACATTTCACCATTTTTATTTCTGAATTTTTAAAAATATTTTTGTAATATAGTGCTAAATTTTTCAAAAAGGGGATTTTCAAAATAAAGATAATATTTCACTCGGGGGACTATGAATTCTTTAATAAATTGTAACGAATCATTCTCAAAGTTATTTTTTGAAAATTGCACTAGAAATCTTTGTTTGTTATTATGGAGTTTTATAATAGTAAGAGTTGCAGGGTTGTACTCACATTCGGATTGTCACATAATCAACATTATGTATTGAATTACTAAACCTTTATTACTTGATAAAATATAAAATAACAGATTTTTTAGGTTAACCTTAAACATGACAAAAGTAACATTGAACACCTGTCCTCTTGTGCAACGTAGTAACTCCTCATATTTATACTTATATATGACACGGATATTATTTGATTTTTCCCATAGTTTACGGGACATTCAACCACAGGAATGCCAGTCACGGGTTGTTCTACATTTGAGTGTATTGTTGCGTCAGTGTCAGATAGTTTGTCGTCTTCATTTTCATTGCCATTACCTGTTTCTACTATTAAGGAGTGAGAATCGTCAGGAGCTTTATTAGTTTTAGAATTTTGAAGTTCTTTATTAAAATGAATGAAATATTGAAATGCGTTCATATTACCTGTTTCATTAATATTTAATTCTACTTGTGATAATCAGGAGTCCTGTCCGGTGTATACGGTTATTGTCACTTCCATGTCCTTGAAAATGCACTGAGTCATCAGTTTTATATCTGTCCAGCCTTTATCGTCTTTACCGCATGCAAGTCTCGGAATACTCAAGTTTGTAATAGTATGTGTTAAACAAAATCTCTTAAGATTGACCAGGGTGTAAAATATATCTTCAAGGGATGGTTTATCAAAATATCGTTTTTTGTTATGAGGTAGTTGATGAATCTATTTTTATCTTAACTATATTATGTAATTTAGTTTTTTGTTTATGGTGCTTATCTAGGTTTTTGAATATATCTTTAAATTTCCGTGCTATTCCTTGGTACATGCCAAGATATTTACTTATGCAATGTGGGAGACTATTATTTACGGGTGCGTTAAACAAATTATCTTTAATTTCAATTATGTTTGTTATTAATTTAATGTTTAATTGTTTAAAATTTAAATAATTTTGATATTCTGCCAAATATTCATCTTCTATAGATTCTAAATTTTGAATGTCACAAGGAATTCGACTAAGTTTGAAAATCCTAATGCTAATGCTAATGAACTAGCCAATCTACTTACCACAACTCTAAACAATCTTATAACAAAGCATTTTCCAGTGAAAATAATTACATCCAAATACAATAATTTAGTAGTAAACTGGTTCGATACATCTTTGAAATACATACGGGATCGACTCCATTTAATGAAGCATTTATTTAACTCCACCCGTGAAACACGATATCTACATGCTTATAAAGAAATTCGTAAATTTTATTTTAAAAAAATCTCTGATACAAAGAAAAATGCCTGTCAAAATTTTATCATTAATTCTAACTTTAATGCTAAAAATTGTTGGAGATTAATTAACTCGGAAAGAAACAGTACTAATAAACCAGTTACTACTGAAATTCCAGCTAATGATTTCAATAAATTTTTTCAGTCAATTCCTAGTAATATTTTAAATTCACTTCCTCATTCAAAATATAATACAGATACTTTGCTAAGTAACATAAAAGCGGTCAATAAGTCATTCTTTCTACTTCCTACAAATCCTGGGGAAGTTCAAAAAGAAATACTAAACTTAAAAAATTCCTCTTGTCCAGATATCTTTGAACTGACTAGTAAAGTAATAAAAAATATTTCCAATTACATTTCACAACCTCTAGCATACATTATTAACAAATGCTTCGAGGATGGAGTTTTCCCGGATGTATTCAAGGTTGCCAAAGTGATACCGATTCACAAAAAAGGTGAACTATGTGACCCAGACAACTATAGGCCCATTTCTATATTACCTTTACTGGGTAAAATTATGGAGAAAACCATAAAACATAGACTTGTTGAATTTTTAGAAACTAATAGCGTTCTTAATCCGTGCCAATTTGGATTTAGAGAATCCTATTCAACCAACAAAGCTGTAATGCAACTTATAATTGAAATAATCAAAAGCTCTGAAAATCGGGAACATACTGTCTTGACTTTATGTGATTTGTCTAAAGCTTTTGATTGCGTCTCTCATGCATTATTAATTGACAAACTTCATCAATATGGAATTCGTGGAATACCATTGCATTTATTTGCGTCATACCTGCAAAATAGAATGCAATGTGTTCACATAAATAATACCTTCTCCGATTTTCTATCAGTAAGTCATGGAGTCCCACAGGGCTCGGTCTTGGGTCCGGTTCTTTTTATTCTTTATATCAATGACCTATACAATTTTCTGAAACCAAACAAATGTATCCTGTTTGCCGACGATACGACTTTACTTTCCAGTCATTCTAATATGGATATACTAAAAAAACAAGTTGAAGACACAACTAACAATGTTGAGCACTGGTTTGCATCACATAACTTGAAACTAAATGCATCAAAAACTCAGTCTCACAATCTCTAACAACCTAAAGAACAGAAATGGTCAATCTGTCAGACTTCTTGGTATGGATATTGATGATGGCCTTACAGGACATTCCCAAATAATTAAACTTTGTGCAACTCTATCAAGTACTATATACCTATTTAGAAGGCTTAAGAACATGTGTCAAGTTCCAGTTTTGCGTATGGCCTATTTCGCTCTTTTTCATAGTCACTTAAACTACGGCATCTTACTCTGGGGTAATTCGACACACGTAACCAAAATATTTATATTGCAAAAAAAGATTGTCAGAGAGATTGCTAATGTAAGCCCTACACATTCATGTAAAAACCTTTTTATTGAGTTAAGGATAATGACTTTGCCTTGTCTATATATTTATGCAACATTACTTGAAATTCACACGAACCAAGATAAATATCTAAGGAACAGTGATGTACATAGCCATAACACTAGATCAGCAAATTTATTAAGATTAAATAAATTTAAGAACAAACGCTCCGAAAGAAATTCTCTTCAACTAAAATTTTATAATATTTTACCTCATCATGTTAAGGCACTTTCCAAGCCTAAATTTAAAAATGTTGTCCGTAACTACTTAATAACAAATAGTTTTTACACTTTTCAAGAATATATGGATACCCCCCCAAATATTATATGTATATAACGTGCATATCTATGTATCTGTATTTGAAACTGACGTGCCATAATTGTATCTCATGTACAAAAAATGGTTGAAATAAATTATTATTATTATTAAGTGCGTCTGTATTAATATTTAGTTTGCCTTTTTAATAAACAATTTCATAATCGAATTCTGCAAGCTTTAAACGCCATCTTATAAGTTTTTGGCTGCATTGTTTCAATGAAAAGAGCCATTGGAGACGTCTATGGTAAGTAATTATAGTAAAATTTTCGTCCAAAAATGTATGGTCTGAAGTACTGTGTTGCCCAGATGATGCCTAGAGTTCCTTCTCTACAGTGGAATGGTTTGTCTCGGTCGAGTTCAAAGTCCTGCTCGCGTAAGCTACAGGCTTATCGCTACATATTCAGGGTCGTTATTATTAATTTCGGCATCTTTCTTTAAACATTTTGTTAGTGGTTTGGTAATTTTAGCTAGATCCTTTACGAACTTCCTGTAATAACCGAGTAAGCCTAAAAATCCTTTTATTTGTTTAGTATTTTTTGGAAACGGGTAATTTTCAATGGCGGTTATCTTATCGGGGTTTGACTTAACACCGTCGGGTGTTACGATATGTCCAAGGTACCTACGCGACTTCCTATTTCAGGAATTCAAATTTGTCTAGTTGAATTTTAAAATTTGATTTTCTCAGTCTGTCAAATGCTAGTTGCAAGTTTTATATATGTTCTTGTAAGCTGGTGCTAAAGACGATGATGTCGTCTAGGTACACAAGACATTTGTCGTTAGTTAGTCCTCTAAGTATATTGTCCATGACGCGCTGAAAAGTAGCCGGGGCGTTTTTCAACCCAAATGGCATACGTAGGAATTCGTAATGACCGTTTTCGGTATTGAACGCTGTATTGGGAATGTCATCGGTTTCTATCTGATGAAATCCGGAGGCTAGGTCGAGGGTGGTGAAATAATCACAGCGGCCTAATTTGTCTAATAAGTCTGTGATATTCGGTAGTGGGTATTTTTCACCGATAGTTTTCTAATCTACGACAATTCTCCAACGTTTACCTGAAGCATCGCGCTTCTTAGGTACGATCCAAATGGGTGATGAACATGGGGAATTTGAGGATCCAATAATATTTTGTTCTAGCATTTTTCTTATTTGATTGTTTACTCCTTGGTTATAGATTTCTGGATAGTTATACTTTTTCGTGTAAATTGGTATTTCGTCTTTTGTTTTGATGTTATGTTTAATTTCGTTCGTGGATATTAAATTTGAATTATATGAATGAAAAATATCTGAATAATCTTTTATCAATTTTGTTATCACAATTTTCTCTTCCGAGTTCATGTGTTCTTGTCTAATTTTGGAAATATCAAACTTAATATTGTCTACTTGAAAATAATTTAGATTCAAATTGGGGCTACAAAATGACTCATAGTTATTATCGAATTGTTCAACGTTAAAACGTTTTATTATATTTAATGTGACTTTCAAATCTGTTGGATTTATTACTGTACACAGTGCGTTGTTATTATCAGCCCTAGTAACACATTCTGGGATTATTAAGTTGGTCGTTTTTATTCCTTGGATAATATTATTTCCTGATTTGACATTAACTTTTACATTTATAACTTCTTCAGATTGCGGTTCTAAGGCAATTTTGTTTACAGAAATATTATTTGAACTAGCATTACTATTTTCTTGCATGTAATGAAGTTTAATTTTGGAATTCTTAAAAGGTTATTATGTATGTTGAAAACAATTTTTAATAATTTTAAATTATCTATGCCCAATAGTAGGTCAAACTTATCGTGGAAATTAAATAAGTGATACTTTAGACAAGGATTATTTTTTTGTTTTAATTTGAATACTTTTGAAATTGGAATTAATGTGCTGTACTCTTCTATAGAAGTGCCAGGAGCTATAGAAATTTGGAATGGATCTTTGAATATAGAATTATTGTAGAATTTTTGTGCAATTCCGGTATTTACAAATGATTTGGTACTACCTGTATCTATGAAGACTTTTAAGTTATTTTCAGGTGAAATTATGAAGGGTAATGTGTGCTTTGATTTGTTAGGTTTAGTAGTTCTATAATTGGAATGCTTCCGAGGATGTCTCAAATAAAAAATCGTCAGTCTCATCGTATGTTTCTACCGGGAACTCTAATGTTTTGTTCTTGCGTGTTGTGATCTATGTTGGTGTCAGGTTCATATTCATTATCAATTTGTTCTCCGCTTATATTAAATAAATTTTGATGACCGTGGTATGGTCCAGTCTTGCGGATTTTTAGTTCTCATCAATTGACCAATAGGTTCTTTTGGGCCTCTTAATAATATGCGCAACGCATAAGTTTGAAAACATTTTGTTAGTATAGTTATTTCACTAGCGGTTTTGTGCGTTTGATATAAATAATTTGGAGTTTTAATAAATGTTGTATTTTATTATATAATCAAAAGGAGTTTCATTATAGAACTGTTTTAATTCAATAATTTCTATAGCTAGAGTATAAGAATCACGCTTGTCTGAATATGTGTTTAATAAAGCGTCTTTTAAATCTTTCCAGACGTAATAGTACATCTCGCGATGTTTACCGCGGCGTCGCCTTTGATCTTTGATAATATTATTGATATGAGGTATCCATTCTGGAAGTCTGTTACGTCCATTGTATTATAGAATTTACTTACTAATTTACTACATATTTCAATAAATCGTGGAAGAAGTTCACGTTCTCCATGAAATTCTGGTACTATGTCAAGGCACTCTTTCTTTAATACGGGGAGAGTCATGTTTCTATTTGAAGTTTTAAATTTTGGCATTGTTAATACCAATTGATTATTAAAGTTTACTAACAGTTCGGAATCAGAATTTGAACTGGAGTCAGAGTCGGAGCTCGTTTCAGTTTTATAACCTCTAACGGCCGAATTCATCGTTCCTTAATCATGAGTTGATTTACAGATCAACACTGATCCTAAATCAATCCAATTCACCATTAAAAATCAAGCTAATCTACTAATCAAAATCAATGATCAACTGATTCGTCATACTCCATGAATCAAGGACTGATCACATCTTTGAATCCTAATTTTAACATTTATAGCTATGTTAGGATTCTGGCTGTTGTACCCTTGTTTACTTTGCCTCATCCTTCTCCTGTATCTTTATTTAGAACCGCATTGGTTTATTATTTGAACTATACATTTACGTCTTTCATTTTCACTATATTTAAAAACACTCCTTTATTGGAATCAGTGTAATTTCTACCTATATCAAAATAAAAATATAGTATTATTATAGAAAAATTATAAAATGTATTTTATAAATAAATGAAAAACTTACATATCAATACCTTTTTAACGGAAAGTACAATTACCACGAATAAAATTCCATGACAGTTACATTAACTGTCAAAAACCAAAACAAAACTATGAATCAGTTGATCATGATTCCTTGATTCAGAAATCAAGTTGATGAATTAGAACATACGTTGATCTACAGATCAGCTTGATTCCTTACGGCCGAATTCACCATTCCTTAATCATGAGTTGATTTACAGATCAACGCTGATCCTAAATCAATCCAATTCACCATTAAAAATCAAGCTAATCTACTAATCAAAATCAATGATCAGCTGATTCGTCATACTCCATGAATCAAGGACTGATCACATCTTTGAATCCTAATTTTAACATTTATAGCTATGTTAGGATTCTGGCTGTTGTACCCTTGTTTACTTTGCCTCATCCTTCTCCTGTATCTTTATTTAGAACCGCATTGGTTTATTATTTGAACTATACATTTACGTCTTTCATTTTCACTATATTTAAAAACACTCCTTTATTGGAATCAGTGTAATTTCTACCTATATCAAAATAAAAATATAGTATTATTATAGAAAATTATAAAATGTATTTTATAAATAAATGAAAAACTTACATATCAATACCTTTTTAACGGAAAGTACAATTACCACGAATAAAATTCCATGACAGTTACATTAACTGTCAAAAACCAAAACAAAACTATGAATCAGTTGATCATGATTCCTTGATTCAGAAATCAAGTTGATGAATTAGAACATACGTTGATCTACAGATCAGCTTGATTCCTTACGGCCGAATTCACCATTCCTTAATCATGAGTTGATTTACAGATCAACGCTGATCCTAAATCAATCCAATTCACCATTAAAAATCAAGCTAATCTACTAATCAAAATCAATGATCAGCTGATTCGTCATACTCCATGAATCAAGGACTGATCACATCTTTGAATCCTAATTTTAACATTTATAGCTATGTTAGGATTCTGGCTGTTGTACCCTTGTTTACTTTGCCTCATCCTTCTCCTGTATCTTTATTTAGAACCGCATTGGTTTATTATTTGAACTATACATTTACGTCTTTCATTTTCACTATATTTAAAAACACTCCTTTATTGGAATCAGTGTAATTTCTACCTATATCAAAATAAAAATATAGTATTATTATAGAAAATTATAAAATGTATTTTATAAATAAATGAAAAACTTACATATCAATACCTTTTTAACGGAAAGTACAATTACCACGAATAAAATTCCATGACAGTTACATTAACTGTCAAAAACCAAAACAAAACTATGAATCAGTTGATCATGATTCCTTGATTCAGAAATCAAGTTGATGAATTAGAACATACGTTGATCTACAGATCAGCTTGATTCCTTACGGCCGAATTCACCATTCTTTAATCATGAGTTGATTTACAGATCAACGCTGATCCTAAATCAATCCAATTCACCATTAAAAATCAAGCTAATCTACTAATCAAAATCAATGATCAGCTGATTCGTCATACTCCATGAATCAAGGACTGATCACATCTTTGAATCCTAATTTTGACATTTATAGCATCGGATTCTGGCTGTTGTACCCATGTGTAACTTTGTCTCATTCTTATTTTTTATCGTTATTTAGAACCGCATTGGTTTTATTATTTATAACTATACATTTACAACTTTCATTTTCACTATATTTAAAAACACTCCTTTACTGGAATCAGTGTAATTTCTACCTATATCAAAATAAAAATATAATATTATTATAGGAAAGTTATAAAATATATTTTATAAATAAATGACAAACTTACATATCAATACCTTTTTAACGGAAAGTACAATTTCCACGAATAAAATTCCATGACAGTTACATTAACTGTCAAAAACCGAAACAAAACTGTGAATCAGTTGATCATGATTCCTTGATTCAGAAATCAAGTTGATGAATTAGAACATACGTTGACCTATAGATCAGCTTGATTCCTTAATCTACTGATTACTAATCAACGGACTAATGGTGAATTCGGCCGTAAATCAACTGATTATTAATCAACGGGTTAATGGTGAATTCGGCCGTAAGAGACATAAAGTACTCACAGTAAGATCAGTGTCTTCATATCCGTTGAAGGCCCGTCTGCGTTGTAGGCGTCCTGATGTGCTCTCAGGGAAATTGATTGTAGTGATCAATTTGATTCTTCATTGCCGTTAAATCACTGATGTGAACCAGAACTATATTCGTTTGAACTGTTTGGCAACCCTACCTACTGCGCCAATTAAGTATCTATCAATCGAAATTAACTTTTTAAAAATTGATTTACTTCGTTTAAACTACCATACAAGATGTTACTACTTTCAAGCTTGACTACAGACTGACTTATTCTAACTCTACAAAGTAAAGCATACAAAACTGTCTACTGTTACATTTTTCTCATAAAGAATAAATGGGTATTCAACAATATAACTTATGCTATATTTTGTAGATTCGAAGAAGGGTTTTTAAAAACAATTTTATTATGTTTACTACAATAATATTTGTCTCTGACGAACTATATGAAATGAAATATGGGAAATGCAACTTCAGCTGTCTGGGCTGTGGTAACTCCTCCTTCAACGCTGTCCCAGGGAATGAAGTTCAATGTCTTCGGCATTGGGTTGTTCTCTTCTCTTGTGTTTGATGCCCTTCTTTCGGAAGTCTACTGCAGAGGTGATGATGGCACCGGTGATGAAAATTATGTACAGTGAACACAATGGGTAGTTGATGTCTTCTGCTTTAATTTGATTGTACAATGTGTCATCGAACTTGTTTATTGGTTTTAATTCGTTGATAGAATTTAGTTCGATAGCTATTTTTGGGATTTTTGTAATGTTGTAATTAATTGCGAAATTTTTGATTACTAAGGGTTTGCCAAATGTGCCTTGTTTGAAGAGTAAATTTTTGTTTTGGATTTGAAGTTTACATTCGTCTTCTTTAATTAAAAGTATGCCTTGTAATAAATAATTTTGATGGACATTTTCTATACTTTAGATTTATCAAATTTCACAATAACGGAAACAGAGTCACAGGCATTTTTCGAGTTGGAATCATTACATTCATTAAGTTTAGCCCCAAATAAAATCCGTACATTTCCTTGTGACATCTTCAAAAAAAATATTAACATGCAAAATTTGAATTTAAGTAATAATGAAATAGAAAACATAAATATTTACTTGTTCCAGCATTTGACTAACTTAGAATCTTTAGACTTACAAAATAACCGAATCAAGGAATTATGATTAGGTAGCCTGTCCGCATTAAATCAATTACAGGTCTTCAATTTGTCATATAACGAGCTAAACAACCTCTCCGAGACAGTGCTGCACACTCTGGATAGCCTGCAGGAGTTGGACATCAGCGCCAACCGCTTTACCATACTCGACCCTCGCACTCTTTTTTTTCACATCTAACAACCTTAAAACAAGTAGACTTATCGGGGATCCAGTGGTCGTGCTATAACCTCACTTTAATTCGGAAATATTTGCGGACAAAGAATATCTCTTTTAAAAGCAAGATTCTAAACTATACAGTTGATAATATTGGCGGCAGTCAATGTTTCGATGAATTTGAGGGAGGTACTATTGACTATAAAGACGAAAACAAAATATTAAATGAGAAAAATGGAATAGCCTTAAAAGAATTTTCTCAAAACCTAAATAACAGTTTGGAAAAATTAGTTATTGGAACTAATAATTCTAATAATATAATGATGCAAATTTTAAACAAAAGTAGTGATAAAATTTTAAATGAAACTCGAACTACTAACAATATAATTTTGCAATTTTTAAATAATAGTAGGTCACACAGAAAATTCAAATTATTAACATTGGCCATATTTGCAATTTATTGTTATCTATGTGTATAATTTATGTTTGTTACAAAGTAACATATTTTTGTTACAAATTTTATAAACAAAACAAAAAGAAAAGGAAAAGTTCAAGTACCCCAACTGAACTAATAACATTGAATGCCGAAACAGAATCCGTATAAATGTTGGGTATTGTTAGTTGCCGCCAAATAAGTTTGGACTGGAGATGTCTACACTGTTGCCAATTCATGGGCAATGTTGAAAATGCTTAAGCGGCAACACTGTAGGGCAAGGGACAGGGTGCGAAGAAGGGAAGAAAATGAACATCAGTCCATACTTATTTGACGGCGAATATAGTAATGTTAATATATTCTCGTGACAATTGTATTGAAAACAATATTGTTTCGTATACAATATTGAAAACAATGTAGTTTAAGATATTGTATGAAATTCGTATTCCCGTGGCTCCTTGTAAACTGTCTCAATACAATTTATTGTATTGTAATGTATACAAGTATGAAGTTAGTTCATTTCCTTATTTGACATTTATTTACTTGATTTTTTAACATAAGTGACATTTCCTAAACCCAAAAGAATTATCATATATGATATTAATAGTGTTTTGGAAGAAAAAAAAGTAGTATGAAGCCTCAATAACAGATGTAAGTACAAGAACATTTAAAAACTAGAAGAAAAAAGCCAAATTTAAATTCGTAAATATTTTAGATATAACAAGAAATGGTTTTAAATTTAGATTCTTGTTGAAATGGGTTATTTAGAGACGAAGAGAACTGGCGAAAAACATAAAAATAACAACATTTAATATCGTATTACAATTTAATCACATTAATTAGGGCTCTATTTATTATAAAATTCTAGTAATAATAATAACAACTACCAAGAATCCCATTTTCTCAATCTGCTGAAAAATTCATTTACGTTTGTGTTTCTGTTGGTATTCATCATTAAGTACAATAGTAGAAACTTGTTGGAATTAATGATATAATAATTATTAATTACATTTGTTACCAATAATTAGCATCCACTAACTGATATAAAAAAAAATCTGATGTGGCCAGCACAATACCTTCCGTCAATCCTGTGTATTATGTATAAATTCCATATATAAATTTTCTTGCAAAAGATTTTAAATTTCCAGTAAAATTATTTCATAAACAAACTATGCAAATTGCACTTGACACTGACATCTTCTTCTTCTTTGTTAGATTTCCCCATTCGTTACGGGCCGCTATTTGTACCTTCCGTCACCTATAGGTAAGGAAGGTATTGTCTTTGGTCAAAAAATTCGGTGGTGAGTTTTCATTAAATAAGCACGTTTTAGGGTCTTTACAATACGATTTTACTATTTTTACGATGATGTCTGTATGTGTGTGTGTGTGTGTGTGTTCGTATGTGCGTGTGTGTGTATGTGTGTGTGTGTGTATCTGGCCGCCTTTCATGCACGATATCTCCAATACTAGAATTCCAAAAATTACAATTCTTGCATATTCCTCTTCCTTACAACCATATGCAGACTTGATTAGATTTTGGTTATAATTGGTCAACCGGAAGTACCCTCATTTGAAGATTTTAACAGTTTTTTTGAAAAACTCAGTTAAATGTTATTATAACTTAAAGAATATATTATTCTCTATACGATTTGATTGCATTTTATATTTCATATTCAACAGATATAGAGTTAAAGAATAATAAAGATAAAAAAATCGTATAAATTTCATAATTCAGCCAGCTATGCTAACATAACCATGGAAACTGCTAATATATTCAGGTAATTCAAATTGACAGATGTCAGTATCAATAAAAAGCAAGTAATGGAATGAAAAAATAAGGGAAGTAACTCTAGTGTTAGAAGTTTTTATATATAATAGAGACGATTACATTGGTTTGAACATGTCATGAGGAGAGATGAAGAAATTAATGGAAGGTGGTAGAAACATAGGAAGACCAAATATAAGATGAAAAGACTGTATTGCAGAAGACTTGAGAGAAAAGGAACTGAATGAGGACGACACGCAAAACAAAAATTAGTGGAAGAAGAAAATAATAAATAGCGACCCCCAAACGAATGGGAAAACTAAAGAAGAAGAAGATGTCAGTGTCAAGTGCAATTTGCATAGTTTGTTTATGAAATAACTTTACTGAAAATATAGGATCTTTTGCAAAAAATTATGTATAGGGCGCGTGCAGTGACATGCCTTTGGCAAGCAGATATGGGGACCCGTATCAAAATGACAGCAATTAATTATGTCCATAACTGACAAGTGTCATAATTTTTCATTCAAAACTTCATGATTTTCTTATTTCATGTGATTTGTTTGTTATCAGGAGTATGGAATTCCGTTAACAAAAATTTAGAATCTTTTGCAAGAAAATTTATGTATGGAATTTGTACATAATACACAGGATTGACGGAAGGTATTGTGCTGGCCACATCAGATTTTTATTTTCTTCTTCCACTCATTTCTGTTTTGCGTGTCGTTTTCATAGAATAGAATAATATTTATTTGTTTTAAGGTACATAGCCTTATAAAAAATAGCTGGTAGAATATATATACAATAATATAATAGTAATAATATAAAAAAAATTAAATACATATTTCTAAATGTAATCAAAAATAAATCAATGAATGTAAATGTGAATATAAATATAAGCCTAAGATAAATTCATTGCTGATTAATCACAAAGAAAAGAGTACAAAATTGATAATTAACCTTGTGTAATTGCCGGCAATACAAAAATACAAAGGAAATTATTAAACGCAAAATTATTCGTTTATACAAAAACTTCTCAGGGCTAAGCTTTTAATAGTGTAGTAACAGATATTATTTATTTTCTTCCAGTCAAGAGATCCCAGTAAAATACAAATATTTGGATTATCATTAGGTATATATTGTGATAAATATATATCTCTATATGGTTTGTAGATTGGGCAATATAAGAAAAAATGTTCAAGAGTTTCCTCCTTGTTGAGGTTGCAAATGAGGCAAGTATTATTGGTGTCCCACGTATATTTTATGTTATTACATGGTACGGAAAATACTTTCTTATTTGTTAAACGTAAGTTAGCAATAATTCTTGCTTTTATGATAGGTAATTTTTCTAGTAAGTAGTTTTCTATGCCAAACTCATTCTTAATATTTTTATAATGATTCTGATAGGATATATGTGAGAGTGTGCACGTGTATCTATAAGCTCCGTGTTTTAAACCCCAAAATTTGAGGAAAACACGAGCAAGCAAAGTGTAATATCACAATTGATAACTAATAAATCAAAAGCCACTGTGGATAGAAAAGATAAGATAAAAAACAAACATACCAAAGGTAAACAGAATCTAACTAGAAACTTTGAGGTTATAAAAACACGAGGTTAGGTGGCACGCCTCCGAAGAGTAGATCTGGGTAGTGCTGCCTGGCGCCCACACCACGCAACCAGTAATGCATGAGAGCGAAACCGAGAGCGAAGATTATACTACAGACGAAAACAAACGCAAAGCAGTTGAAGAATTGGAAAGTACATTCAAAAGAAGCAGAAGGACACAAGGAACACCACCAAAGAACATCAATAAAGAAAAGATGGATGAGATATTGCGTGAATTAAGAGAAATGAGAGAAGAAAATAAAGAATTAAAAAAAACAATGGAAAAGTCAAATGAGGAAAATGGTAAGTTAAAACAAGAAATGATACAGGTATTACAGGAAATAAAAAATATGAGAAATGAAAATATAGAACTAAATAAAACAGTCAAATCATTCAAAGAAGAAATCGATAAATCAAAACAAGAAGTATATGAACTAAAACAAAAAGTAGAAGAACTATCTAAATGGGAAGCTAAATATGAGAGAATAGACAAAGAAAATAGAAAGAATAACCTAGTTATTAGTGGATTGAAAATAAATATTACAGATGAGAAAGAAATTACCAAAGAAATTGAAAATCTCCTTCAACTGAAAATGCAAGTTGTAACCAAAATATTAAAAACAATAAAAATACGTGAAAACATATACATTATACAAGTAGAAAACTTCGATAAAAAGATAGAAATACTAAAAAATAAATACAAACTGAAAAGTGGCGAATATAACAGAGTTTTCATTAATTCAGATTTGACGGAAAAAGAAAGAGCGGTGCAAAAAACACTGAGGGAAATAGCAGATAATATGAAGAAAGAAAACAAAAATTTAAAGATAAAATATCATCAACTAATCGTTAATGGAGAGAAATGGAACTGGAATTATAAAAGCGGAAATATACAAAAGATAAATAATGATCCAAAAAACGATTAAATAACAAAACATCAGTAAGGGATACACCGGAAACGACTAGGCATATATTGGAGAAGATATCGTGGTAAAGGAACAAACTGAAGATAGTAAACTCAAAAATAAACAAATATGGAAGCTAGCTGCGTGGAATATAAGAAGCATTAACGGTAAAGAATGGGAACTTCAATACGAATTTAATAAGGCTAAAATTGATATTCTAGCAAAAACTGAAACAAAGAAAAAAGGAGCAGGAGAAATATTATTGGATGATGGACACCTGATGATTTACAGTGGGGTACCACACGACAAAAGAGCAGCTGCAGGAGTAGCCTGCATGCTACATGAAAAAGTAGTTAATGAAATACAAAAATGGGAAGCGTGTTCTGAAAGAATTTTGAAAATAGAATTAAACAATGCTCATGGAAAGGTAAAAACAATTATAGTTGTATATGGACCGGATGAAAATGAACTAGCAGATATCAAAGATGAATTCTGGGAACAACTACACCTAGAAACGGAAAATAGTAAAGGAGAAATATATTTATTAGGAGATTTTAATGCCAGAGTAGGCATAAAGGAAGACAACTCAACACATGTTATAGGTAAATATGGAGAACAGAAAAGAAATAACAATGGTATAAGGCTAATTGACTTTTGTTCGCTGAATGGGTTAATAATAACAAATACATTTTACCAACATAAAATGATACATACGTATACAAGACAAGGACCAGAAGGTGGGTCGTTAATCGATTATTTACTAGTGGAAAGGGAAAACAGAAAAGCGGTAAAGGACGTAAGAGCGAGAAGAGGACCTGAAATTTTTAGCGATCATTTTTTATTAGAAGCAAAAATGAAGAAAGAGAAAAGTAAATATGAAACAATAGTAAAAAATAAAAGTACAAAAGAAATAACACATAAAATAATTAAAACGTATAAATTAAAAAATAAAGAAATAGCGAAAATGTATGAAGAAGAAATTGCTAGACAAATAAGTGAAGAAATAACATTTGATGGAAACACCCTGGAACAAAAATGGGTAATATTTAAAACATTACTCATAAAAGTAGCGAAAGAAATATGCGGAACATATAAAGCGAAATCTAACAAGAAACAAACAAATTGGTGGAGTGAAGAGATCAAAAACGAAATAAAATATAAAAAAGAAACATGGAGAAAATATTTGAGTATCAGAACACAGGAAAATTATAATGTATATAAAATACAGCGGAAAAAAATAAAAAATCTGATTCGAAACGAAAAAGAAAAAAGCTGGAGTATTTTCGGACAGCAAATGGAGGAAAATAGTAAGTCAAACCAAAAGCTATTTTATAAAACACTAAAAACACTAAGAAACGGAAACTCAACGAGAAACTTTGGAATCAAAGACAAAGAAGGAAAGTTAATTACAGAAGAGATGCAGGTAATGAATCGTTGGAAAGAATACTTTACACAACTACTAAACGTAGAAGAAGAAGAAAGAAATATAGAAACTCAAGCACATACAGAAGTAGATGATGGAAACATGCATGAGGAGATAACAATGGAAGAAACAATCGAAGCATTAAAATCGTTAAAAAATGGAAAAGCACCCGGGCACGATAAAATAACTGCAGAAATGCTGAAATGCATGGGGGAAAGTGGTACTGAATTGTTGCACAACATTTTTAATCAATCATGGAAAGAAAGAAGAATCCCAGAAGACTGGGAAATAGCAGTGATCATGCCGATATATAAAAAGGGTGATAATCGTGACTGCAACAACTACAGAGGAATATCACTGTTAAGTACAGCTCTAAAAGTGTATGAGCGAGTACTAGAAAAAAGACTAAAGACGAAAATAGAACCATCGTTAGAAGAAGCACAAAGCGGATTTCGAAAAGGAAGAAGCGTACAAGATCACATTTTCACAATAAAACAAATAATACAAAGAATACTATTAAGTAAGAAGAAAGCACTCATGGCCTTCATAGACCTAGAAAAGGCATTCGACAGAGTACAAAGATATAAAATATGGGACATCTTAAAACAAAGAGGAGTGAATGAAAGGTTACTAGAAGCAATTAAAAGTCTGTACTACAAAAATGTAAACTACGTGATCAGTAAAAATAGAAAGTCAGAACCATTTGAAACCAAAGGCGGTCTGCGGCAAGGTGGAGTTATGAGTCCAGTTTTGTTCACAGTGTTCATGGACGAAATCATAAAAGAATGCAAGCCAGAAATTAAAAAAACTACATGTAGGTCACAGATATTTGGAGCGAATTGGAATAGGAGAATGTGCCTTTGCGGACGATGTTGTTATATTTGCAAACACAGAAACAAATTTACAAAACAACCTTAATGTATGGAATGAAAAACTACTAAAACATGGAATGAAGATAAACGTAAAGAAAACAAAAGTTATGGCGGTAGCAAATGAAGAAATAACAATGAACATCTGCATAAACAACGAAGAAATAGAACAAGTCCAAATATTTGAATATCTGGGAGTAATTATAAATAATAACGGATCTCAAGAACAAGATATTAACAGACGAATAGAAAAAACAACGAAAATGTTCCATGCTATGAAAAATAGCTTCATTGGCAAAAAAGAAATTAACAAAAGGACAAAAATGACTGTATATAACACCATAATTGGGATCAATTTTAACATATGGGTGTGAATCCTGGGTTATGCCAAGGCGTATAAAAAGCAAAATCCAGAGCTTGGAAATGAAATACCTGCGAAGAGTTAAAGGAGTCACCAGGATGGATAAAATAAAAAACAAAGATATACGCGAAGAACTAGAAAGCAAGCCTATGCTAGAATTGATTGAACAAATACAACTGAGCTGGTGGGGTCATCTTATAAGAATGGAAGATAACAGACCGGTCAAGAAGATCTGGACATCAAGAACGATCGCGAAGAGGAACCGAGGAAGACCAAAGGACGACTGGGACAGCACAATTAACAAACTACTGAAGAAGAAAGGCATATCGATTATTGATGCAAAACAGTGCGCAAGAGACAGAAACAGTGGACAAAGTTTGTGCACGACTAGGACTAAAAATCCCTACACTTTACGGTAGAAGGGAAATTGACTATATATACATATATATATATATATATATATATATATATATATATATATATATATATATATATATATATATATATACAGGGTGTTTCCTTTAAAACAACCAGCGCTTTTTTGGGCGAACTAATGACTTTAGAGAAAAATGTTATATACAAAAAATTACCAGGAAAAAGGGCTTAATTTATGAGGAATAATAAATAAAAAATTCAACCAGTGGTTCTCAAACGGTAGAATAAAATTATATTTTTTTAAATGACAACCTATATAAATTTTTTGTCCATTAGATAGAGAATTTTTTTCTGATTTCAACGATATAAATATGATATGGGGTTGTATAACAATTATTTCGAGAAAAATGATATTAAAAATCAGAAATAATTTTACAATATTGAAGTAGGTTATGCAATAAAAAACTATTAATACGACTATTGCCTAGGTTACGATAGTATATTATTTTCTTATATCTAAAATAACTTGTTTTACTAAGAAATTCATAATAACAAATGAACTACATAACGAAGAAATATCAAAAAATAATAGTACACTTTTTGGGGATAAAGCCGTGAAAATCTTCGTATCGTAGAATTTAAATTTCTTTCACACTCTCCATACATAACAGTAAGATTAAAATAGTCTAAATTTGTTAATTCTTGCAACTGCAAAGCCATTTTTTATTAATAAGTAATTAAACAATTACGAAAACAAACACTTAATAACGTAAGTAACAAAACTATCTGTCACCTGTATCACTTGTTTGCATTTGTTTATTGCATAGCCTACTTCAATATTGTAGAATTATTTCTGATTTTTAATATCATTTTTCTCGAAATAATTGTTATACAACCCCATATCATATTTATATCGTTGAAATCAGAAAAAAACTCTCTATCTAATGGACAAAAAATTTATATAGGTTGCCATTTAAAAAAATATAATTTTATTCTACCGTTTGAGAACCACTGGTTGAATTTTTTATTTATTATTCCTCATAAATTAAGTCCTTTTTCCTGGTAATTTTTTGTATATAACATTTTTCTCTAAAGTCATTAGTTCGCCCAAAAAAGCGCTGGTTGTTTTAAAGGAAACACCCTGTATATATATATATATATATATATATATATATATATATATATATATATATATATATCTACGTTTGAAGAAAAAATATAATGTGTCATTCGGAGTAAAAGTGTCTTTGTGTGCCCCGCGTGCATTTATCCGACTCGCTCACAGACCATCTACACTATCACACTTGCCAACTTTATAGTAAATATAGAAACAAACGCAGTTCGCAGCACCTCTGGTTTTGCAGGGATGAACTAAACTAAAAAGCGGGAAAATTGAATGATAGATTCAAATTTAAAATTCTGTCATATTCTATAACACAATATTTAATTTTTATATATCGATAACACTTTTGACAAGTGAAATTTTAAAATAGTTTTGTCAGGTATTTTTTATTATAGTAAAAATGTCGATAGATTTAAATTAAACTATTGTGTTACAGAATATATTAATACTTAAATATAGAAAATCTGAAAGTAATAAAAGAAAACATTTTTCTACTTCTATGCTTTAATATACTATATTAAATATATGTCATACGTACTTGAATGACACTCATTATGATACAAATTTTCATTTCGATACAGATTATCATTATGATACATATTTTGTTTTCATTTCGATACAGATTATCATTATGATACAGATTTAGTTATTATTTCGATACAGATCATTGTGATAGATTTTGTTATCATTTCGTCACAGATTATCATTATGATACAATGAATTTTATAAACAATTTATTGGTTTAGAAAAACTAATGTATACAACTCCACATATGGCTCGTATCGCAAACTTCATACTCGTGTATTAATAGCTATCATTATAATAAATTTGTAAATAAATATTTCATACGTAAATAATGTTTCATGCAACGAGCATAATATATTATTTACGTATGAAATATTTATTTATAAATATTTTCTTAAAAATATATCAACTGTGTTATTTACAACGGTATCGTTATTTTGCAATCGTCTGTTGGTCAATTTTACAAAATGATTTAATAACACTAAACATAATAATTTGGTAACTTTTTGGGCCATATCTTCGGTGTTTCTGGATCAGCAACTGAAAAGACAAAAAAATATTAGTTGACAATTTAAAATAACTTTCAAAACTCATAATTAACCGTAAGTTAAGTGCAATATAAAATTAAAAATTATTTAAAATAAAAGCATACCAGAAACAGAAGCAGTAGCATCACCAGCAGAACGTTTACGTGTTTTCGGTGTCCCTTCGATATCAGGCATATTATTAGCAAGAACTTCAAATACTGGTTCCTCTACCTCCATCATTTTTGAAGCAGCAACTAAAAAATAATAAAATTATTAGTTATTTCTGAAACAGTTTTAATAAAGAAATAAAACCTTCAGGGAAATACGAAAACAGCAAAGTTTAATAATCTTATGTAAAGAAATATTTCGTATTTCGGCAGTTATGCATTACTTAACGTATAATTTCAAAGCAATTTTAGTATAAAAGAAAATCTTACCATTACTAAAAACGTCCACAGGTATTTCATGACGATTCAAATTCTTTTTTTCCGGTGTTCGAAATTGCTTATCAGTAAAATGAAGTCGACAGACACGGAATCCTCGATCTAATATTTGCTGGTACGACAATTCGAGTAGATCAAGACAACCCATCCGGATGATCCATTCCCGCCGTAGGCTTTCCAATCTTAGAAAACAAAACATGTGCCCTTGTTCCTCGACAGGGAGACTGTTTGTAATGCATTTATGATGGACACATGTTGGTTTCTGGAAAAAATAACATTATTTTATTTTAATATAACAATAAAACACAAACTTATGATCAAGGCTAAGAATGTAATCAAATTTTAATTGTTTATACTTACAGATCTCGTCATTTTTCACAATATGTATAATTACCACTAAACCCACTTAACAGAACACAATTCACTGTTAGTAACTGCACAACTAAATTGCACAAAATAGTTTGAAAAGCATTGACTTAAATCAGAAGATTCTGACAACTTTCAGATCAAATTCAAACGTGACAAACGAACCGCCCCAGTTGCCTGGTTACGATATTAGCACAGATACTAGCGCTTTTCTGCGGACTGGTTTTGCAGGGATGACTTATTGCTTTGCAATTAGAAAACCATTGAGGTGTCAGCCGCCTGGACTCGCTTCGCTCGTCGTTTAAACTTCCACGCTCGCCACACAAAGTATCACTTCTACTCCTAATAACACAATATACTATTATCATTATTCACTATTTAGATAGTATTTTAAAAAATATTTTTTCCCTAACAAGTAACTCAGTTTTTTCAGAATAAAATATTTTAAAACAATTATTGTATTGATTTATCTGAATATCAAAAATTGTATAGGTTACGATAAATTTTTGAATTTCAAAATTACAATTTATTGTATACGAAACAATAATTGTTTTGATTACAATATCATTTTCTAAACAAATGTCACGAGAATCAGGCTGTTAGTCTAATAGAGGAATGTCAATAGTTCAATCATACCGGATGTCTACTTGAAATCTGTTATAAAGGGTCCGCCAAATAACTTTTTTTTTTAAAAAAAATGCTATAAAAAAAACTACTGAATATTTTCTCAAATTTCTTTTTTTATTTGAAAGTACAATCCTTCCGGTTAATAATGGAAAATAATTTCATTCAAATGGCTGCCTCGACTGGCCATGCAGTAGCGTACACGTTCGGTCCAATTTTTAAGTACATTATCGATTGTGTGCAGCTGTATTTCACCAATGGCTTCACGAATATTGTCCTTTAAAGCGTCAATTGTCTCTGGCTTGTCGGCGTAACACTTATCTTTGATGGCACCCCACAAAAAATAGTCCAACGGTGTCAAATCGCAGCTCCGAGGTGGCCAAACGACATCAGCTCTGCGGCTGATAATGCGATCTTCAAAAACAGGGCGCAAAACATTGAGTGTAGCTTCGGCTGTGTGGCACGTAGCGCCGTCCTGTTGAAACCAAATGTTGCCAATATCCTCCTCTTCAATTTTTGTGAACAAAAATTCGTTCAACATGGCCCGATAACGATCGCCATTGACTGTAACGGCCACTCCTTGCTCATTTTCGAAGAAAAATGGCCCAATTATGCCTCTGGACCAAAATCCACACCAAACAGTGACTCGTTTTGGGTGCGTCGGCTTTTCAATGTATTCGTGCGGGTTTTCTGTGCCCCAAATGCGACAATTTTGCTTGTTTACATACCCGCCAAGATGAAAATGAGCTTCATCTGAAAAGATGATTTTTGGCAAAATCGGCATCTTCTGTAAGTCGATCACAGGCCCACTCAGCGAAGCGAAAACGCATTGGATGGTCAGTTGGCTTCAACTCCTGAACCAATTGGACTTTGTATGCCGTCATACCAAGGTCTTTATGCAAAACTCGTCTCAATGATGTCTCCGAAATGTTCAATTGTTGAGAACGACGGTGAATTGATGTTGATGGCGCTTCACGCACACTTTCTGCCACAGCAGCAATATTCTCGGGTGTACGCACTGTTTTTGGCTTTTCACGCTTTGGTTTATCGATGAGGATGCCAGTTTCTTTCACTTTTTTCACAAGATAACGAACATACGGAGCTGACGGTGCATCTCTTCTTCCAAAATCCGTACGCAATTTTCGCACACATTCTGCAACATTACCATGATTTTCAAAGTAATGTCGCAATATTTCCCAGCGTTGTTCAAGCGTATACACAACCATATTCGTTCAGCGGAAGGATAAAACTAATTATCTGTCAAATCAAACATGAGCTAAGTGTTACCATTCACGAAATAAGCACTAGTTGAAAAAAAAAACGTTAGATGGCGGACCCTGTACATATGTATTAGGGTACCTTTATATACAGGGTATGGCCATGAGGCAAGATCGCCGCCATAAGCGAGCCAATGTCAAACATACTGATAATTCATTTCCCTATTTATTTGTAAGAAATGTGATATTATATTATACAGGAATATTAAATAATCACACTATGAATCTATAAAGGTAATAAAAATTCATTTATTTATGAGATACACAATTATTATTATGACACAGATTTGGAGGTTATGTATAGCATATGATATAGGTTGTTATTATCACATCAAATTTAATAACTGTGGTTATTATTTACATAATAAGTATATATTTTAAACTTACCTTTTAGAAAATTAAATGTTTGTGCTTAAAATTGGTCATTTTTATGTGTTTTCAATATTGCCAGTCATCGTTGTCAGTATCTCAAGAAAATACACAAATAAATAAAATAAAAGTATTACTTACACTATAAATAAATATTAGAAGTATATTTAAATGTGTTTTGCATTAAAATAAAACAAGTAGCCACGAAAATACATAATAATTTACGCAACAACAACGAATATGACAGTGGCCCTCTAATGGCGGACGAAACGCGAGCCACGTCATGGCCATACCCTGAGTATAAAGGTACCCTAATATGTATAGAGTATACAATTTTATTTTTTTATTTTGTTGTAGTTACCTATTAATTTTAGAGGAAAATTGTAATTAGAAAACTTGTTTTTACGGAAAAAAAATGTAAAACTAATAAAAAATGTGTGCTTATTTTCCAGGTTATGTTTGTAAATCCATGTCATTTAAAATTATTCAAATCTTCTGATCCCTAGTATTTCATATTTGAACACTAAATTAAATTCATTTAATAAATTTAGGGAGAAGTCTGGAAAAAATGTTATATGTTAAGGGTTATTTATTTATTTAGCGTATGGCATACATTCATCACATAATTTAAATATATCAATTGATAAATGAAATAAGTTTGTTGGGTGAGGTCGCATTTGAAACTGGCGCTTGTTGTAATGGGGTTGAAGATGCTAACTTGGCCAAGATGGTAGAAGGCGGGTGTAATACCAAAACCGACCACCGCCATTATTTTCTTTATTATTATAGTGACAAAAAAATATTATAGAACAAAGTTATAGGAGACCAAGGGGAACATCCCATTAAAGAAAATATTTTTTTACACTAGTGGTTCCCAAGTTGCAACACAAAGTTGTATTTTTTGAAATGGGATTAAACATATTTTGTATTCCTATTCGATAGCGTATTTTTTTCTGAATTTAACCATGTATTAATTTTATATCCTTACATAATCAAAATATTGAGCCAAATGCGATTGAAATTTAAATAAATTTGAATTTTATAGTCATTTTTCAGTAGGCATGTATGAAGAACAACTATTTGTCAATTTGAATTATTCAGGATAGAAATGAAATAGAACACTGTTTATAACGTTGTTAACAAATATTTGTTTCATTTTAATTCAAGCTCCATTGTTTTTCATTCATAGCCTACTGAAAAATAACTATAAATAAAAATTTATTTAAATTTCAATTGAATTTTTCTCAATATTTTTATTATGTAAGGATATACAATAATTACATGGTTGAATTAATAAAAAAATACTCTATCGAATGGGCCTACAAAATATATATCATCCCATTTAAAAAAATCTGATGTGACCAACACAATACCTCCCGCCATTTACCTATGGGGTCTCGTACCGCGTGCCTGGTCGCGAATCTGGGGAATCCGATTTGATCCCGATCAACGCCAAATAATTCGAATTTTAAATGGCATAAAATTAACCCGTGTGGTAAACGCCCGCACAATACAAATATGTCGTCATTACCGAAATGTGTGTACAAATCAGATTAGCAGCAATGGATAATATGCCGTGATAATATATTTATTTATTTATTTATTTAAATACATACCTGCATATTTACTAATGCTAGAAATTATGTATATTAAGTTCCTTTTCATAAAACTATTGTTCTATTTACAATTTTCCTTTTAAAACGTTACTATTATTAATTTGAAATGATTATTTTTTTGACAGTGACATTTATCTGTCAATTACATACATTTGAGCTGAACTATGTAACCAGTGAGATGAGTTTAAAGCATAAGCTCCGAGATATAATGTTTATATTATGTTATAAATTTATCCATAAAATATATAGAAAAAGTATTAAAGCAAACCTGTAGAAAATGGGATAATCTTTCATTTTTATAATAACAAATTGCGAAGAAAATATATTTAAAGGTATTTTTTGATGTAAAACTATTTTAAGCTTCAAGTAAAGTGCCATTTCCGGTTATTCGATTGCCACCAAAATCTAATGGTTTCTTTCCATATTAGAATAAGGTAGAAATACATGGTTTCAAAACTTTCTGAATGATAGTATTTGAGTTAGAGTGTAAAGAGGGTCTACACACACATACATACACACATCACGACATCAGCGTGAAAATGTTAAAATTGGATTTTAGGGATCTTAAAACGTGGTCATTTACCAAAATCTCGATATGCGATTTTTAGCACGATTCCTATATCACCCTCACCAAGGGTAGCGGAAGGTAAAAAAGTAACTTTGTGTTATAATTTGAGAACCACTGGTTTAAAAAAAATATTTTCTTCTTTAATGGGATGTCCCCCTTGGTCTCCTACAATTTTGTTCTATACTATTTTTTTGTAACTGTAATAATAAAGCAAATAATGGCGGTGATCGGTTTTGGTGTTACATTATATATATATATATATTAAATTATTTAAATTATTATAATACTTTATAATTTAAATTTTGAATCATACTAGTTCGTAACTTTTTTCCGGTATATATTTTTTCCCGCTTAAATTTTCTTCTTCTTTATTTAAAAAAATATATTTTTTAGAATTTAACCTGTTTTCTAATTTTGTTCATGAGTTCGAACACGTGTCTTCACAATTTTTTGTTCATTCACGTTAGTGATGTTTTACCATTTCGACTTCATCTGTTCTTAATCTCTGCCCATCATTAATGGGTTACACTAACATTTTTGTATATATTTCATCAAAATATTGTATTAAATTTATATATGTTTCGAATTACCTACACAAAACAATCATTGTTTGTTCTCATGCCTGCTATGTTTAATAATTAACCTCAACAAGTAGTAAGTACTTCATAGCACATTTTAAAATGTAATATTACAATCATTGTTAACCATTGTAGTTATTCTGAGGAAGGAATAAAATAATTCCGAAAGCTTGATAATATAATAACTTACAAGAGTTTTATTCAAAATTTACCATCATCCTGATTGCATACCTGCGAACATTTCACCTTCTACCTAACTGGTCAGTCGTCAGGATGTTATATTTTTAGTGGACCCAGCAAATATCTCGCTTATTTATTAAGTTAGTAATTTCTTTCATATAACATGATTCATACAGCAACATGTAAGCTACTTGATGACGAATGCACATTCATGATACCACTTCCGGTTTATTAATAATTAATATCAACTTTGAAATGGAACATACTATATTATTTTATAAATTTGAAAACATCAAATTTGCTTTACAATCATGTAAAATAATCCATATGTTACATTATTAAAAAGTAAAATGGCGGGCAGTTTTTTATACACCTAGTCGAAAAGAGAATAGTGAGCCATGACTATGGCTTGAAATAAAACAATTAACTAAAACAACTGTAACACGGTAAAAATATTATTTCGTTTAATAATAATAGTTACAATTGTTTTAGTTTATTGTTTTATTTCAAGCCACAGTCATGGCTTACTATTCTGTTTTCGACTAGGTGTATAAAAAAGTGCCCGCCATTTTACTTTTTAATAATGTAATATGGATTATTTTACATGATTGTAAAGCAAATTTGATGTACTTTTCAAATTCGTAAAAAAATATAGTATGTTCCATTTGAAATTTCAAAGATGATATTAATTACTAATAAACCGGAAGTGGCATCATGAATGTACATCCGTGATCAAGTAGCTTACATGTTGCTGTATAAATCATGTTATATAAAAGAAATTACTAACTTAATAAATAAGCATGATATTTGCTGGGTCCGTTAAAATAAATAATAGTAATAAATATAAATGTTTTCAAAAAAATTATAAATAATTTTATATCATATTTATTTGTGTATGAATTGATAACTAAGTGATATAAGTACATTTATTGGAGGGTATTCCCCGGTGTGCAGTACCATACCACATAAGTCACTATAACGTGCAGTTATATTTGAATAACTGTAGTGTACAATAGTATTCCTACACAAAGGTTTATTAAATACCAATGGATTTTATTCAACTTTAAAACAAATTGAACAAGGATTTGACGATTTTGCTATTATTACACGGCTACGAATTCAGGATCAATGTAAGTATATTTCATGTACATATTGCATTAACTTCAATACTTAGCGTAATGATCACGAAACAAAATAATATATTATACTGGAAGGATGGCTACAAATTACACCTATGGTTAAATAGCACTCTCTTCTGAAGTGTATATACTATTGTTTCTATGACCTGGGAGGTGAAAAACATTCTTTCTACAAGAATAAAAAAAAACTGTTGTGGTCAGCACAATACCTCTCGCCATTTCTCTTGTAGTTTATAAGAATATTGTATTTAACAGTTCATATACACAAAAAATTCCATTTACATCTTTTCTTTATATTTTTATAATTTTTAATTAATTATATGAGTATGGGCAAGTTTTCTCCTATTAGTCTTTTAAATGTTCGAGATTTTTCCAATTCATTGATGAGATTGGTGGTATTTCTGAAGGGTATATGTAAAATATCTATAATTTTAAATATTTAATTAATAATACAATAAGAAATATTAAAAAATATCCTTCCCAGAAAAGCCTTCAGTAATGTCTTTCGATTTTTGACACTGACATATGATATTGTGACGATACGTACCTTATTCTCATGTCCATCTCCGAGCAGTCGTAAATTCAGTAAAGTATTCCATCCGTGGTTGAAGCTCTTGCTCAGGATCAGAACTTGTTATCATTCACAAACCGGAATAAAACTCATAACTAATGGATGTTGAGCATTAGTAATTGATGTTGAACTGTATATATTGGCAGTTAATAAACCACGCACGATGTAAATCGTATGTAGGGCATGTTTTGTCTTCCTAACCTACGAATTTGTCTATGATTGAAACCCCATGTTTACCTGAATAATGATTGGCGATATTACTGTGTAAATCTTACCTTATTGCTGTATTGTTGTATCATTTGTGTATTTACTTTGTACAGGTTTTTATTTATCACGTTGTTCAATCACAACAATGTCACAGGTTTGACAAGCCCGTGAACTGGCGACATACGTCCTGTCGAAGGTGTTACCGTTACAATAATGTGTAACAACTGTCAATATTTATTGTTATAATGTTTATGATTGGTTTTTGATTGTTGTGAGTAATAAACTGGTACAGTCGGGTTATTTAATGACTTTTAGTAATTTTTATATATTTTATTTTTATTGTACAAACGCCATCAGCGCCTTTTTACAGTAACTAAGTTTGAAACAATTCCCCACCAAGTTTTCTGCGAGATTATGCCGGATTACCAGATTTTGGGTATAAAAGGCGCAGCATCACTTGGAGAGATCAGTTCTCGAACTCGTCTTGAATGGTCTCCTGAAGATCACGACTGAGTGCGAACATTTGAGTCGAAGAAGTCTACCGTGGATTTTGCCACTGTTTTTGGTGAGTGGAAAATCACCGTCCGAATTTCCTTGTGGGTGATAGACAACTCCGTCGTTGTGCTATCACAGGGAATTGCTGTTAGCGCAAGTTGTCAATTTGAATTTAAACTTGGCGTTTGTTTGTTTCTTAGAAACACGTTTCATATTTCATTTTTTTTGGGTTACTTACCGTCAGTGAAAGACTGTGCCATTGCCGTACCGCGGGGGCACAGTCACCATTCTTTTGGGGTTGTAGAATACCAGTTTGTGGCTCGACACAGTTTTGTCGTACACTGTTATATTATTATTATTATCCTTATTATTTATTTGTTTTGTATTGGGTAAAACTGAAATAAAAGTTATTTATTTATTACGGGTTAAACGTGCTTTTTCAAGCGAACCTTGGCCTCCCTCCTAGAGCTATCCCGGCCCATATTGTCCCCCTTTCAGCTACCACCACCGAAGGCGCCCGAGTATTCCGACCGACGGCTGAAGGGACAATTCGACGATGGCCCAACCACCGATCACGACGGGGCCACCGTCACAATATTTACAAACATTTTTATAATTTCTCAACTGGTTACCATGGAATTGTTTGGGCAGTGTGATATTTATTATAACATTATTTTGTTTATAATATTTTTATCTCTAAATTTATAGAAGATATAATGAAATTGTTAAAAGTATCGGACAGAGAATTTTATGTTCTTTAATATTTATAATAACTGAAGATGTTTTTAAAGATACAATTACTTCCGGTTGTCCAATTGTTACAAAACTTTTCCCATTAATATATGAAAGAGAGTTGGTAGTATTTTACAATAAGTAAAAAAAAAACAACGTTCTTGAATGTTAGATTGAGGAATCCGTAGTTAACCAGGTCTTTATATTATAAAATTTGAGAAATTGTGCCTCAAACATCCACACTAGAGTCCTGCGCGGGTATACTTTTTCAGACCCGCATCCGACCTGTACCCTCAACATTAAGACCCGCACCCGACCCGTACCCGACTCAGTTAATTTTAAATTGAATTGCAACCCGATCCGCACCCGCTAATGTTATACCCGAACCCGCTACCCGCTAAATAATTACCATGAATCTAAAATGAAGATGGAAATTTTTACTCAAAAAACTCAGAAAAATGTATGTAAAACATTTTATTTCTTATTAATACAAAGTATATAAAACAAATATTTATTCTTTAGATATATATAGGTAATAAATTTTTAAATACAAAAAAAATATAGTCATATTATTTACAAGTTACTATGTAAAAATAATATATCGTCCACAGTTCCTGGATTAAATTTTGTTCTTCTTTCTTGAACAACGAAACCAGCAGTAGAAAAGTCTCCTTCACTAGGTGCACTAGTGGCTGGAATGCATAAAACTGAACCTGCTAAATGTGGTACAGGGCTTCATTTATTTTCCACCAATTTAATAAATCAAAATTCTCTTCTCTTCAAAGGCATTATTTTCATTTTGCAGTAAATATCAAACTAATCAGTCTGTAATTCAACATTTTCGATACAGGTCTCTAATCCACACACATACACGCGCACGCACACACTCACATACACACAGACATCATCGTAAAAACACTAAAATCGAATTCGAGGAACCTTAAAACGAGCGTATTCACTAAAATCTGGATATGCGATTTTTAGCATGAATTCAATACCTCTCTTAGCGAGAGGTAAAAATTTAGAAATATTATTGAATCACATTTAGTAGCCTTTGAAATACTGTACACGACAAAATAAATTTGACAGTTGAATTGTTTGACAGCAAAAAATTGTTGACGGTTTGTGGAAAATTGTTTTCTATAATAATTACAATTTCTACCTTAATGTTTTGTGGTTCTGAAGAATCGCAAGAAATAGTTGGTGTTGTCGATGCGACAGTTTTGAACTTGTTACCCTCGAAATCCAAAGAATTTCAATTTTAATAATAGAAAACTGTACAATGTACAATTTGCGACACTTGGTGAAGTTGTTCTAAATATTTAAATATTTGTGAACATTTGGCACACTTCACAAGATTTCAGTCTCTGAATCAACCTCTCGTTCATTTATCAGAGACTGGCCCACTCAACCAGAACCACAGACGCGTTTCGCTGTTATTGCAGAATAATAATAATAGAAAACTGTACAATGTACAATTTGCGACACTTGGTGAAGTTGTTCTAAATATTTAACTCAACCAGTCTCTGTGCCTCGAAAGAGGCGTCAGTACACCACACTGATGAGCTGCAATAACAGCGAAACGCGTCTGTGGTTCTGGTTGAGTGGGCCAGTCTCTGATAAATGACCGAGAGGTTGATTCAAAGACTGAAATATTGTGAAGTGTGCCAAGTGTTCACAAATAATTTTAAAAAAATCAATTTTGATACCAGAGAAGTTGACTTTTACTCTCGGTCATGGAAATAACCTTTTATTTTAATTTAAATACAATTCATATGTAATTAATAATTTTTTTTTCCAGAAATACAATTATGCGGATATGGAGTGTACCAGTTTTAATATTTTTAAGTATTGTAGCAAAAGTTCTTTCTTGCTCTGAATATGCTAGTAGCAGAAGTATATACTTATGCAGCAATATGACTCGCAACCAGTACATCAATAAAATTACTAAAATACTAAATTTTTACAATATAAGACAATTAAGTATCGTTCAAATATATCTTCCAATAATAAATCAAGATTTGTTTACCGATTCTGGTTATATGCACGTAACTGATTTAACAATAAAACAATGTGGAGTCATCAATTGAGAATAATAATTTCAATAATTTTCAATATTTGCAATATTTACATATTTTGGAGAATAATATAAAACATTTTGATGGCAATTTTATAACAGCGCTTAGAAATTTAAATACGTAAGACATATCTAGTAACAATATCCAACAATTTAATATTAACTGTAATGACATACGGGGCTTTACTAAATTAAAAATCTGTTTTGGCCAGCACAATACCTCTCGCCATTTTAATTTTGTGTTGCATAGGGCACGAGCAGTTATGTGACTTTGTTGGCCTTAGCAAGCAGATATGGGGGCCCGTGTCAGAATGATAGCTAGTAATATACATAGGTGTCAAGTATCATAAGTTTTCATTCGAAACATTATGATTTTCCAAATCCATGTGGATTATTTTCCTCGACAAGTATATTCCATACTAATGGATGACAAATAAATAGAATATTATGAAATTTTGAATGAAAAATTATGACATATGACAATTGTGACATCTATTTAAATAACTACTAACCGTCATTCTGACACGGATCCTCATATCTGCTTGCCAAAGCGAACAAAGCCACATGGCTGCTCGCGCCCTATAAGTAACAAATTTAACATTTCTTGTACACACAAATAATTCAAATTGTTTCTCTTCTTTCGTTCTATGAGAAATTATATCCTACTATTCTAATATGTTCAAAATTCTTCAAATTCATTGACGGTATTAGCGGTATTTCTTAAGGATATATGTAATATTGACATACCTGTAATTTAAATACATATTTAATTAATAATATAATAATATATATTAAATGTACTCATACCTCCCAGAAAAATCTGACACTGACATTTTGCATTTATTTGTCAATTACAAATATTTAAATTGTTTTTCGGGCAACGAGATTTATTACAACAGATTATTCTATATTATTATATACTTTATCTCCAAACCTATATGAGATATAATAAAAAAATTAAATGTGTCAGATTGAGAATTTAATTATCTTTAATATTTGTAGTGACAAATTTTCAAAAAATAATATTTTGAATTTTTTTTTTTAGAAACTACCACTTCCGGTTGTCCCAATGTTACCAGAACCTATTCAACTCTTCCCATTATCGTTAGATTGAGGAATACGTAGTCAAACAGGTCTTTAGTCTTATAGAATTTGAGAAATCATGTCTCCAACAACCTCACACACACACATCCACACACACACACACACACACACACACACACACACACACACACACACACACACACACACACACACACACACACACACAGACATCATTGTAAAAATGTTAAAATCGGTTTCTATGGACCTTAAATCGTGCTTATTCATTAAATCTGGATATGCGATTTTTAGCATGAATCCAATACCTCTCTTAGCGAGAGGTAAAAATAAGTAATATTTCAATAACATCCATAAAAGAAAATACGTTTGAGGAATGTGCTCGTTTGCAATTTTTAAATATGAGTAACAATAAAATAAATAGTGTAAAAAATAATGAATTCTCAGTAATAGAAAACCTATATAGTTTAGATTTATCAAATTGTAATATTGCAGAAATACAGCAACAAACATTTAATGGCTTATATAAATTACTTGTTTTATACTTACAAAATAATAATCTTAGTGAACTTTACAGTAATACATTTCTAGAATTAGTAAATTTAAATGTTTTAGATTTATCAAATTGTAATATTTCAGAAATACAGCAACAAACATTTAATGGCTTAAATAAATATTTGTTTTATACTTACAAAATAATAATCTTAGTAAACTTTACAACAATATATTTCCAGAATTAGTAAATTTAGATACTAGAAGTTATGAAAACGCTCAGAATACCACCATTAGATTTATCCAATTTAACGATAACGGAAATAGAGCCACAAGCATTTTTCGGGTTGAAAACATTACATTCATCAAGTTTAGCCTCAAATAAAATCCGTACATTTCCTTGTGACATATTCAAAGAAAGTAATAACATGCAAAATTTGAATTTAAGTAATAATGAAATAGAAAACATAAATATTTGCGTGTTCCAGCATTTGACTAACTTAACATCTTTAGGCTTACAAAATAACCGAATCAAGGAATTACGATTAGGTAGCCTGTCTGCATTTAATCAACTGCAGGTTCTGAATTTGTCATATAAAGAGCTAAACACTCTCTCCGAAACAGTGCTGCACCGTCTGGACAGCCTGCGGGAGTTGGACATAAGCGCCAACCGCTTTATCGTGCTCTACCCTCGCACTGTTTTTTCACATCTAACAACCTTAAAACAAGTAGACTTATCGGGGAACCAGTGGTCGTGCTATAACCTCACTTTAATTCGGAAATATTTGCGGACAAAAAATATCTCTTTCAAGAGCAAGATTCTAAATTTTACAGTTGATAATATTGGCGGCAGTCAATGTGTTAATGAACAGAACAATGAATTTGAGGGAGGTACTGTTTGAATATAAAGACGAAAACAAAACATCAAATAAGAAAAATGAAATAACCTTTGAAGAATTTTCTCAGAGCCTAAATAACAGTTTAGAGAAATTAGTAAATGGAATTAATAATTCTAATGTTATACTAAATGAAATTCGAACTACTAACAACATAATTTTGCATTTTTTTAATAATACTACTTCCCACACAGAAAATTCAAATTTAAATAACAATGGCCATATCTACAATTTATTGTTAACTATGGGTATAATATATGTTTGTTACAAAATAACATATTTTTGTTACAAATTTTATAAACAAAACAAAAATAAAAGGTTCAAGTACCCGAACTGAACTAATAACATTGAATGCCGACATAGAATCCATATAAATGTTGAATATTGTTATACTCGCCGTCAAATAAATATGGACTGATGTTCAATTTTTTCCCTTCTCCGTACCCTGTCCCTTGCCCAGTGGTATTGCCGCCTCTTCATAACTTGCCTTTTTCAATATAGCCACTAAATTTGCAACAGTGTAGCAATCTCCAGTCCATACTCATTTGACGGCAACTATAGTAATGTTAATACAAAATGTGTCAAGGAAGAATGCCACACTACAGTGGTGCACTCTCCACACCAGCAATGAGTGCCCGTGGCGCCCGCACGGTACAAATATGTCATTATCATTACTGAAATCTGTATAACCGGCAATGGGTAATATGCCGTGATGATGTATAATGTGTTCAATAAAAATCCTAACTCGGAGTAGGCTATGAATAAAGAAACGTATATCAATTGTAACGATAAATTTCCCGAATATAATTTGATTATTACTATTAAAAAAAAATCTGATGTGGACACCACACGACTTCCTTGTACGATTATTAACCTGTACATATTTTTTTAATAATTAAATTACAAAATATTGACAGGCTTAAGCCAAGCCCGAGAAATATTTTGATATAGAACAAAAAATAATTCATTTACTACTATCATTCTTAAATTAACATTAATCTAACCCGGTTCTTTTTAAAGAGAGTTTTGATTACAGCGAAGAAATATTTGATTACAAACAATGAATATGACTAATTTCACAATAAAAATATAATATTTGTTATTGTACGAATCAAAAAATTGCTCGTATTTAACGTAATTTGACATGAACATTTTTTTTTATGTTTTTGTCCTAATCCATAGCAAGCTTTATTACAAAAACAAAAAAGTATATAAATAAAAATAAATAAATATTTCATCACGGCATATTATCCATTGCTGGGTGTGCCAATCTGCTTTTTGTATACAGATATCGGTAATGATGGAATATTTGTACCGTGTGGGCGCTTACCAGGCGTCACCTCACGGGCACTCATAGCTGGCGTGGAGAATGCACCACAGGGGTCAATTTTGTGCCATTAAAATTCGATGTAATTTTTGGCGTCGGTCGGGATCGAACCCGGGTCCCCAGATTCGCGACCAGACACTCAGGCACACGGCCACGAGACCCCATACAAAAAAGTATATAATTTTTAAATTTACATATCTCGCTTATAAAAAGGGCTAATTTAATAATACTTGATGTGCTAGACGCAGAAATTAATTCTCTAAAACTTTTATTTGAAGCATTTATTTCTAAAATCAAAATAAAATCATTTTATTCAAGAAAAACTGTTAACAACTTCAAGTAATGTACCACTTCCGATTAGCCTATTTTAACCAAAATCTATTATGTTATTTCGATTTACATAAAAGTCGTGTATACCAAATTTGAAAAGTTTTGGATTATATTTTAAAACAGTTTTTCATTAAAATCTATTATAGGCTTCATGTAAAGTGCCACTTCTGGAAATTGTGTAATAACCAGAAAGGGAGGTGCACAACTAGATGTTATAGGAGTCCTAAATATAAAATTTCAACTTTCTACGGCTTAACGTTTTTGAGTTATGCGAGATACGTACGGCGTCACGACGAAATTAGTCAAAATGGATTCAGGGATGATCAAAATGGATATTTCCGCTGAAACCTGAAAACCGAATTTTTTCGCGATTACAATACTTCCTTTACAAGGAAGTAAAAAAAGTACCGCCCTGTACCGTAGTGAATTCAGGCATAATTGTAGGTTTTTACAAAGTGTTCAAAAGCAATAACAGCTGCGGATTCTGTCTTGATCTGTCGCGGAGAGAACTACGTTCTTGTGTCGTAAAAATCCACGTACGCTACCAAAAGTAGCCAGCGCCACAAAAATGTAGTAAAGTGTGTCATAATTCAAGTTTTGGAGTCCGTAGTAACAGTATAATACCTGCGAGTTCGATTATGACAGTTTTGTCTCTGTAAAGAGGATATAGTTCTGCCTGCACGTGGCAATTGTCTGAGTGCCAGTTAAAGTTTATAGTTTATAGTGTATCGGGGCCTCCGACAAGTTTATCCTAATATTTTGGGGAGTTAGTGTGCTACGTAGTGCCGTGAAAGTAATGGCCGTTTGCACCGCTTCTACTTATGTATAACTTAACATTAAGTAGAACTTAAGTTTTTAAAATGTATTGCACCGCGTGCTAAGTTATACTTAAGTTACACTTACTTAAAGCCACAGATTTCTGGGGCTTAAAGTGTACTCAACCTGTGACTCAACCTATAAGAACGACTTTGATAATGGATGTGATTGATTTTGACGATGATGAAATTGATGAAATTGCTGCAATTGAAATAATTGAATATGGTGTACCAAGACAAATTTTTGAGAGAGATGATTACTTTCATTCTCTTGACGATTTATCGTTCTTTCGACGAATTCAGATTACGAAAACAATCGGTAGTGAGGTTATTACATGATATTGAACATGTTCTGGAGATTCCACATGACATGTAAGTAATATATTATTACATTTGTATATTGTGATACATAGCATTACATTATGGAGCACACAATAACTAACATAATGTTTACATTTTAGAAATCAATCAGTGTCACTAATCAATCAAGTATTAATGTGCTTGAGGTATTATGCAACAGGAAATCACCTCATGAGCATCGCTGATTTCGCAGGAGTACATACTTCTTCAGTATGTAGAATAATACCTCGCGTATCAGAAGCAATTGCATCTCTATATAGAACCCATATACAGTTTCCTCGAACCGAGGATGAAATTGACAGAGCGCAAGCACAATTTTTTAACATTGCTGCATTTCCGCGAGTAATAGGTGCAATTGATTGCACTCATGTTAAGATTCAGTCTCCAGGTAATATATAAAGAGTAACAAAGTAAAGCCACAAAAATTTAAGTTCTATCTCACAAAGCCGGGAATGCAATATAGTATTACATTTGCTTGCAATTTTAAATTTATACTGTAGGTCTAAAATTAGTAACAAAGATCACATTATTGTTACCCTATTTCGTTAATAATTATGTATATTACTATAACATTATCTCTTTTTTACAGGGGGCAATGATGGTGAAGTATATAGAAACCGCAAATCATATTTCTCTATAAATGTTCAAGCTGTTTGTACTGCAGATTTGAAAATAATAAATGTAGTTGCTCGTTGGCCGGGATCAACCCATGATTCTACTATTTTCAACAATTCAGATTTACGGGCCGAATTTGAATTAAATAGATACCCAAATAGTTGTCTATTAGGTGATAGTGGGTATAATTTGCGGTCTTATATGTTGACACCACTTCTAGATCCAAGAACAAATAGCCAACAATTATATAATCAGGCTCACATACGAACCAGAAATGTAATAGAGCGATGTTTTGGAGTTTGGAAACGACGATTTCCAGTGTTGGCATATGGTTGTCGTTTAAAAGTAGAAACTCTTTTAACAATCATTACTGCAACTGCTGTATTACATAATATAGCAACAGAAGCCGGCGAAGAAGAACCACCTCTGGATGAAGATATCAACGAAAACTTCTTACAAGAACTAATTAGAAACGGGCAAATCCCTGTTATACCAGTTATTAGTCAGGGTGATGCAGGAATAGTAGCAGGCGTAAATGTAAGGAATCAAATAATAGACATTTACTTTGGTAACTTATAAAATTTTATTTTTTATTGTAACATCTGATTCAAAATAAACTTTCATCAAAATGTGACCTGAAAAAATTTCTTATGTCATGTCTGAATTTGAAATTAAATTAGTCAATTCTGACAAATGTAATTTTGACAATGAAAAATGTCGCCGATAGACAAATATAACAGGCATTTCTAAACTTACCAAAATCGGTGGCATTTTCATTATTTAACATTATATTTGTCAATTCTGACATTTAATTTTAAATTTAGACATACATAATTTTTTTCATGGCACACTTTGATGAAAATTTCCTTGAATCACGCGATATATTATATAGTATTAACATAAATATTTAGAATATAATATAAACTATAAAATAAAGTATAATAAAAAAATATATATTCTTTTTAATTCCTAAAGAAAATAACTATTCTGTTAAGGCCTCAGGTAAACACAAACAAAAAAAAAATAGGAAGGTATCTGTTTTTTTTCTCAATTATTTCAACAGATTTTCCAATGTCTGTTTTTTTATAGCAAGGTCAGTCTCCAAAATTTTCCTTTTTAATTCAAATTCAACAGCTTCTCTTTCTTGGCGAACAGCTGTCTCGGCCTTAAATGCTTCTAATTGAAGAGTTGCCAATTCTAGCTTAACACTAGCAAGATCTGTGTAGTTTTCAGTCAAGTTGCTGGAATGCAGTGCAACGGACGTTGGTCTTCGTCTTTTAACCCACTGATTCTGGTCTTCGTCGTTTTCTTTCCGTTTTGGACAAATTTTCGATGTCAGTTTTTGGTGTAGTGGTGTTCTCAAATGCCCTGGCTTGTAATCACCCCAATTTATTTGTGATTCTTTACTCTATAATTAATTTATTCATTAATAAAAACAAGTATTAATATTATTTCCATAATAAATTAATATGGCGTTGCACAATTTGCTCACAATTCAAAAATGCCTAACCGAATATGTAGAATAGGACGATCCAAAGAGGTCTTTTATTAAAATCTTACAGGGCGCGAGCAGACAAGTGGCTCCAGCAATTTTGAGATGATTAAAATCAGTTGGTTTGTGTGTGCTTGTCACTTTACAATTATCTTATTTTCCTTTATTTACAAATTTTTTTAGAGCACCTTGTACTATTTTTTTTTATATAATATAGAAAAATTAATTTATACATATTTCTATTAATAACATTGTTGAAAAAACTTCGTTGTTTACGAATTGAATAAGATTCCAATAGGTTTAAGAGAGAAATTTAAAACGAGAAAAAAGAAATGTAAAGTTGAAAGCATGGAAGTATTATTCTAATATATTATTACTTGTTTTTTAATTTATTGTGTTTTACTGCCTGAAAATTGTAAAATAATTACTTTTTAGCAGTTCAAAATAGGTCAAAATATTGTTCTTGTTAAAGTGACAAACGCACACAAATCAGCGGATTCCAAGCACTTTAAGGACCGGCAAGTCAAGTGTATGCTCGAGCATTGAGCTCTCCCTATAAAAAAAATTGATAATGGCTATTCTACAAGCCTGTGAGCAAGTGATTATACATTTATTTAGTATTTGTACATATCCGATCAGCAATTTTTTTCCTACTCGACAAATTATATTCATCCATAAATTAAAAACTTACATTAATTTCATCAAGCTCAGTGGGTTGGGTATCATCCAGTATGTCACAGTCTTGGACATTATTCGTAGATATCTGAAATGTATACCCAAATATAATAATTTACTTGTATATTTAATGTAGTAAAGTAAATACCTCAATCAAATTATTTGCTTTCACTGAATCACAAATAAATATTGGAGACTCTGTTGATTCGTAGGAAGCACATGTAGATGTAGATGGCTTCGAAATACTGTCGCCGTCGAATTTATTGGTTAAACCAACAATAGTTTTTGTATTTATTATAGAAAGAGCAACCTCCTTTAATGGATCCTCTGTTATTATTGGATTTCCGCCGCCCGTTTTTACTCTTTCTATTCTTTCGTCCGCTACCATCTTCCTAATTTCTTTCTTCTTATTATCATACATCTTTTTCAACGATTCTTTCGATCGCGAGCAAAAATTTATTGATTTTGTATTAAATAAAATAAATAAATAAATAAATATTTCATCACGGCATATTACCCATTGCTGGGTGTGCCAATATTGTTGTTATTTTCTGCCATGCAGCATCTTTCTCGTGCCAAGTAGTTGCATCAGTCTTTTTACTTTTAACTATATGTTTAAAATTACTAATTATATTAAAAAGAAGTAATTTCTCTTCGTTGCTATAATTAGCTGATCTCTTCTTTATGTTATTATTGCTCATGATGGAAAATAATATAAAAAAAACTATTAATGGCCTTTATCTACAACAGTGCGCTAATATGAAATTAGTACACCAATTTGAATGTCTTAACATCACACGCGTTTCATTATGAATGCTATATCAAACTTGTATCCTTAATATCTATTACGTAATTCTGTCATAACTGTTCAAATGATAAACGTCAAACTCGCTGCATTACCTGTTTCAAAAAAGTTGACTTTTTCTTCTTACTCTTACCAAATCCTAATCTTAGTTAGGTGGAACTTAAGATTTGCTTGTGCAACAAAATGAAATTTAGGGTGAACCATAACTTTAAGTAAACCTTGGCAAAGATGAACTTAAGTTTACATCGGTGCAAACGGCCATAAGACATTCAAATACGTTGTCCATTCGACGAGCAGTATTCTCCGCACCACGTTTTGAGCCGCCACGCTGTGTCCATTGTCCGGCCGCAGACCCTCAGCGAGTACCATAGAAAAGAGAGTATATATTGGCGAGTACCCGAGCCCTTCACCGATTCCAGTCCACGAGGACGACGCCATAACCACGACCGTGAGCAGTTGAGTCGGGGTTGCATGAAACATACGAATACTAATAATAGTATTAGTATTTTTATTCTATCGACAAGTGTACATAACATGTATAGAATACGTCAAAAAGTACAAAGGTAATAATAAAAAAATTACATAAAATTTACAAAAGCCAGAATAGACTTTAGTACTGATCCGAAACCAAGAGAAAAATTACCTTGATATAAATTCATCCATCGCATAAAAAGATTTTTGTAACAAAAATGTTTTTAATAATTTTTTGAATTTATTTTTATTATTTTCTGTTCTAATATTTTCGGGAAGCTCATTGAAAATAGTTAGACCTTGCACTGAAATTTTATCTAAAGTTATATGTTTATTTTTTGGTATATAAAACTTTTGTTTTTGTCTGGTGTTGCATGAATGTAAATCAGAAATTTTTTGAAAATTACTTTTATTGTTGAAAATAAATGTACAGATTTCAAATATATACAGAGATATAACGGTTAAAATATTATATTGTGAAAACAAATTTCTACAAGAAGTCCTATATGAAACACCTGTGATTGTTCGTATTATGCGCTTCTGTACGACAAACACATTACTTGCGGAAGACGACATCCCCCATAAACAAATACCGTATCTTAGTCTTGATTCTACTTGAGCATGATATAGAACGATTAACTGTTGTTTGGAAAGAATATTACTTAAATGCCAAAATTGATAACTAATCGAGCTTAGTTTCGAGACAAGATTGTTTGTATGAAATTTACCATTTAAATTTTCATCAAAATTGTAACCCAAAAAACTTCCATTACTACTTCTATTGATTTCAAATCCATCAATAGAAATATTTAAATCTAGGTTTCTCCTGCATTGATAGAAATGAAAACGTAAATAATGAGTCTTGTTTAAGTTAAAATAAAGGTCGTTCTCAGAAAACCATGTCGAGAGTATATTTAAACAATTTCTGCATTTTTTTTTCAGCAGTTCATCGCATTTATCTGAAACAATTATGGAAGTGTCATCCGCGTATAGTGTTAAGTGATATTCATCACCAAAAACCGTAGGTAAGTCGTTGACGTACAGAACAAAGAGCGTACACGAAATAACACAGCCTTGAGGTACTCCTCTACTGGTTAATATCGTTGAGGAGTTCGTACTTCTTAAAATGTTATTATTATCTTTACTATTAATTGAAACATACTGTTTCCGATTTTCTAGGAAAGATTTAATCCATTGAAGTGGAATGCCTCTAATGCCATAAGAAATAAGCTTCTCTAGTAGTTTACTATGACTTACGCAGTCAAAAGCTTTAGATAGATCACAAAAAATGGTGACTGGTTGTTCATTTTTTTCCATGCACTGCGCAATGACTTGAACCGAGTTTTGAATTGCGTCTAAAGTAGATCTATTTGGTCTGAAACCAAACTGAGCTTTATTAACAATGTTGTTCTGAGTTAGGAAGACTTCAAGTCTATTTAAGAAAGCATATTCAAAGATTTTTGAAAAAACAGATGTGACACATACTGGTCTGTAATTATTTAATTCAGAGCGATCATCTTTTTTGTGTATGGGTGTGACTTTGCCAACTTTTAATTTTTCTGGAAAAAGTCCCGATACAAAGGACATATTAATTAAGTATAACATTGGCTGGACAATTATATTAAAAATTGATTTTACAAAAAAACTTGGAAAATTGTCTGGTCCACATGAGTGTTTATTTTTTATTTTATTCTGTACTAGTTTGATTAACTCATCTTCACAATAAGGTTGCAAATATAAGCTTTTTGACTGCGGTGCCATAGCTACTGAATTATAAGAGTTTGTTTGATTAGGTATTTGATTAACAATATTTACTGGTGCGTCTCGAAAGAAAGAATTAAAACTGTTAGAAACTTCCAATGGATCTGTTATTGTTTCTTTGCCTACCTTTATAGAGATATTTGACATTGGTGTGTTATTTTTGGTGTTATTGTTAATGACTTTCCATATGTCTTTCGAGATGTTATTGGATAAAAAAATGAAATTTTGATAATATTTTCTTTTTGTGTTGTTCACTAATCGCACGTGTTTCCGTTTCTCCTCTCTGTAGATATTTTTTAATCTACTATCTGATTTTTGCATCTGAAATAAAGTGAATAATTTATTACTAGAATTTTGAATATCACTAGTACACCACAGCTTCTTATTGTGTTTTATTTTTTTCATTTGTAACGGAAAATGTTTTTCAAAGTAATACGAAAAAATATTATGAAAGTTTTCATACGCATCATTCACATTCAGATCTGAATAAACATTTTCCCAACTTTCGTTTACAATATCGCTAACAAAATTATTAATATTATTCACATTATAATCTCTAGAGTAAATTTCAGTGAAGGTTTTATTTTGTATTTCTAAATTTACCAGTATTGCATTATGATCTGAGAAGTAGTTATCGTTGACTGCACATGAAATATTTAAATTTGTAAACAGATGGTCTAATTTATTATTTTTTCTCGTGTTTGAATTTACTATATTTTTACAATTATATTTACTTAGTAAGCTGCAGATTTTCAAATAGATATCCTTATCTCGAATCGGATCAATATTAAAATCACCGCCTATTAAAGCATTATAATCTTTCTTTAAAGTGGAATCTAAAATATGGTTTAAAGTATTTAAAAGAATATTACAGATTTCATAACTGATATAACATGGCGTTCGGTAAAAGTTTAAAATAATATAAGTGGCTTTAGGTTGTGAGCACCATTTTACACCACAAATTTCAAAACTTTTTTCAGAACAGTACTTTTCAAGATTTAAAGGTTTAACAACTACACTTTTATGGGCCCAAATACCAACACCACCTCCTTTATTATTAGTGCGACAGAAACTAGAAATGCAGTTAAAATCTGGAAATTTATACACATCTATAGATTTAAAATTACATCCAGTTTCCTGTAGGCATATAAATTTTAATTTACTGTTTTTATTTAAAATATATTCGGAAGAAATTAGATTTACCTTACTAAAAGTTAATATTTGACAATTTAAGTATAAGATATTTAATACATTCTTGTCGTTTGTTTTTGTTACTTTATTACAATTGGTTTCTGTCTTTTCTGAAAAAACCTATTTATATAAACACCTTGTGGCCATCTACTCGCATCAAGAACTTTATCATAATTTTCAATATTAACTGTTATTTTAAAAGACGAATAATGGTCTGGAAATTTAGAGTTCATTTCTTCACATTTTATCTCTGGTATATCTTCTTTTAAATGTTCAACCACATCACCCGGCGTAGAACCTGGCTTTATTCTGGAAATAAATACGAAAGTTTTTTTGGAGGCTGCTGAAATATTATTAATGTCTTTAGCATTTCCAATTACTGCAGTTCTGGTCTTCCTTTGGTTCGAGCGATTTGCCACGACTGACCACTCATTGTCATTACTGTTATTAGGCAAACTATTTAAATTTAAATCACTATTGTTTTGTATAGTTTTATTTTTAATAGCAGAATGAGATTCTCCATTGTCCATTTTGTTTATTTTGTTTACTTTTTTTGGTGACGACCTTGCGTTCATATTGGTTTGAAGTTGTTTCTCGTTAGTTTTATTTTTATTTGGTGAATTTGCAGTTTTATTTTGTTTAGTTCTAGTGGAAATATGTTTATCGTTTATATTGATATATGGCACTACAGTGTTAAAATCGTTTAATTTAGACTGTAAAAGATTAATAATTTTAGTTTTATCTTTTATTATTTCATCTTTATCAGTTATAATTTGATCTTTATGATTTAGGATTTCTTTTAGATATTCAATTTCTTTATGCAGTTCTTTAATTTTATGAAGTGGATCTCTAGCGTCCACGAACTTGTCATCATCTTTACAACACTTTGTCATTAAATTATTTACTACTAAACCCTTTTTGTCACAGCATGATTTATGGAAAGCATTGTCACAGTTTTCACATTGAATTATATTGTTTACTGCTGCTTTATTGCACACTTTACAGGTAAATTTTAGATTTTCACTATTCACTACTTCAATAACTTCTTTGTCGCTAGGCGCCATTTTGATATACATCCCACTTTTGCATAGCCTTCTTCAAATCACGATTTATACATGTTTCGACTCCGCAAATCTAGCCCATGAAGTTACATAGCCTTCTACAAATCACGACTTATGCATTTCTCGACTCCGCAAATCTAGTCCTTGAAGTTGGCGCGTACCAAAATGCTCAAATCTTCGACAAAGATGGCTGACAATAATAATGGTTCGTTCGTTTGTTCACCAAGATTTATTTTATTTATTTTCAACAGAGTAAATTAATATTTTAAAAACGAGTTATTAATAATTGATATAAACATTTCTCTTTACAAATAATTAATATACTATATAAAATAATATATAAATAAATTTAACAGCCTGTTATATGAATTTGAAAAAGTTTTTGTTGGTGATTAAATTTGTCATCATTCTGAATTTCAATTAATATTTGTGTTTATAAATATTTAGCATTCAATACATTACTTATTTCAGTAAAAGTATTGTAAAACAATTAAGAAGGTTATGATATGATGAATATATAAAAGAAAGGCATTCAATATTTTGCAGTACAGTTATAATAAACTGGACGAAAGGATAAAGAAGTAGTGAAAAAATAATAAAATTATATGTTCTTGAAGAATGTATTTATTTATGATGACAAAGAAAACGATAAGCTTACAGTTTTAATTTACACGATATTAGTGTGGTGTGATTAACCTCACTTCTGGGAGACTAAAATTTAAAATTGCTATTTTAAATTTATCTCTGTTGCTGTTTAACTAATTTTAAAATAATCTTCAGGAGATCAACATAGCATTTGATCAAAATCATTGCGAAAGTATCATGCAAGGAGGATATCGTGGTGTGGTGTTATGATTACTGCTGGCGTTATATTTACGAAATAAAGGGCTGACACATGAGGCATCCAATATTTTGCAGTACAGTTATAACAAACTGGATGAAAGGATAAGGAAGTAATGAAAAAATAATGAAATTTATATGTAATTTTACATTAACAAAAATTAATATATTACAGATGATAAAATTTACTACCAGGAATATAAGTAACCAATTTTGAAACAAAAACAGATAACATAGAACTTGTTACGAAGAATACAACTATTTTATTGTAAAATTAAATACAATTAACTATAAGATATAATTGGGAACACACACATCGTCTTAATGTTCATACATCGCCCCGTTAGTTTTTTGTTTCAGTTTCCTAACGTTAAAATATTGACCATGAAGTTGACGCAGATGAACTTGGCGCTCACAATTTAAAAAGTACACTCCTGAGTACAAAATATACATGAAAAATATTTATTGAATCGGAGTAGATAGAGTGTTTGTTAATATTTTTTATTTAAAATTAGTACTGTAGAGTGTACTTTTAAAATTGTGGGCGCGCGAAGTTCTCTGCGCTAACTTCATTGTCAAGATTTGAACGTTATGAAACTGAAAAAAACAGGAAATGAATAGAGCGATGTATAAACATTATGACGCTGCATACGTAAAACCTTTGAATATATAATACCTACTACTGACATTGGTATTATATATTCAAAGGTAAAGCCTAAGATATGGTATATTAGTATAGTTATATATGTATTTCGTAGCGTTTATAAATAAAGATATTTAGATATTTAACTTAACTTTTATGGTTCTAAAAAAGGTTAAATTCTTTACGTAGTGTAAATATTAATCCTCATTTATCATTCAATAAATTGTTTCATTTTGTTTAGTTTAACTTTGACATTTTAACAATTAAAAAATTAATGTGTTGCAATAAATAGCTGCCAAATAAATATACACACAGAATATAGAATCTTTCAAACAAATAATAAAAAATCACAAAATTATAAATAAAACGTTTAAAATATATGAAAAATAGTTTATTATCTTTGTTACAGTTTACTAAATATGTTATAAAAAGTGAAATCGTTACTAAATTACGAAAAATGTACGACGAGCCCTGCGTCAAAAGAATTGGGCTACATCTATTTATTATAATTTTTCGTATAAAATTACTAAATTTAATACCTGAATTTGTTTCTCTGTTATTTAATGGGGTCTCATAGCCATGTGCCTGTGTGTCTGGTCGCGACTCTAGAGACTCGGGTTTGATCCCGACCGATGCCAAAACTTAATTCGAAGTTTAATTGGCACAAAAGTGACCCCTGTACTCTCCACGCCAGCAATGAGTGCCCGTGAGGTGACGTATGATGGTAAATGTCCACACGGTACGAATATGTCATCGTCATTATCGATATCTGCATAGAAAGCAGCTTGGCACACCCAGCAATAGGTATGCCGTGATGATATGTTTTTTTAAATTTAATTTATTGTTTACACTTATTCAACTATTAATCCTAAACTTACTTTTGTGTTATTAGAATTAATTTATTGCTTAAACAAAACGCGTTATTATCATTAAAAATGTATACGAGTTGTTGCCTTGTAAGTTAAGAAAAAGGATGTAGGCCAATTCTTTTGGCGCAGGGCTCGTACTTCTTCCAATGTTTTTATTCGCGTGCGGAAAACGAGTGTGGAAACTTTTTTCCACACGTAATGTTTGCTTTCAGTTGTCATTTTTGTCAGAAAACTTGTTAAATCGCACATTCGTAGAAAAAATAATTAAAAACATATTTTTTATTCGATTATAACATAATGTTTTGATAGTATGACTCGCCTTATATTTCCATATAATCTCAGATATCTTCTATAGAAGTCCGCGTGCCGCCATAAAATTATTATAAAAAAATTGTATATATTATAACAACTTATGTAATATACATTTCAATATGGCACCACCCGTAGAAGGGTGTGAAAAAATTCATAAAGATTGTGTGATGCGTCCCAGGAAAGGAAAGAATAAATAAAATTAAATTAAAAAGTATACAGTATATATGAATATATAATATTTAGAGGGAAAAAAAATGATTATAAGGTCTAACAAAAGAAATTCTCCAGAAGCTAAATTTACCGTGTGTAAGTTTGGCTTGCAAAACGCGGCAATTTCAACAAATTTAAATTTGTGCAGTGTATCCCATGTACATACATACATATATTTTTCATATATCTCCTCTATGAAATATGAAACTGTTTCGCGTACGAATTATTATAAATAAATAAAAATAACATTACAATAAATTACTTCTTATTTTTTGTTACAGTGCCACGCTAACGGGAAGTACAAAAAAAATAATAACTTGTTCATATCAATTCATTTTAAACAAAAAACGAATTAGACTGAGCTTGATTTAATACACATTTATGACGAACATTGTTTAAACTATACGTTTATGTTTAATCAGCTCTATTTTAATATTCTTAATATTATTACAAAATAAGGATCTCATAATTGAGGAAATGAAGTAAGAAATATAATAACAAAAATCAACATATATAATGTAAAGTATATTTTTATTGTAACTTTGATATTATATATATATATATATATAATATATAAATATATAAAAAAAAGTTTTTATTCACTTACTTGGCTTACATAAGTATTTTTTTTGTTTGTTTCTTGTTTTTCTTGTTTAATGGCAGCAAGCCTACTTTGTTTTAAATGATTGTTGCAGTTTGTTAAAATTTATCTTGCAATTCAATTTGAATAAAAACTTTTTTTGGCCAGATAGAAAAAAATGTTTCAGACAAATATTGTAGTAGAAAGTTTATGGATTTTATAAATGTTTTATTTTCGAAAATCGATGGGGTGGATTTCAAAATATCTTGTTTTGAAATTTTTGATTGGTCGCCATTTTGTTATTTGATGAAATAGAAAATAATTGTAAATACAAGTGTTTTAGAGAACCGAAAGCAAATGCTGAAAGTTTTTGTATTTTTTAAATATTCCTTAAAATAAGGGAGTTATGACGATATATATATATATATATATATATATATATATATATATATATATATATATATATATATATATATATATATCAGGGCTGTAAACCGCTGCTAAAATGGGTTCGGTTTTGGTTCGCGGTTCGGAGTAGTTTACCGGTTCGGTTTTTGTTCTGGTTTAATGAAATTTAATTCTGGAACGGTTCGTGTACCGGTTCATAAGATCGGTTCGGTTTGGTTCATCTTATTTCATAAATATATTTTCATTTTCCTCTTACCAACCATGATAACAGCAGTTTTAAACATGTGTAATTTTTTGTCGATTTAAATAAGTAAACACTTATTATTCAGCCTTTTATTTATAAAAAATTGTATGTAATTGAACAAAAAGTACAACAGTTAAAAAATAAACTTGTAAAACATATTAATTATTCTTTGTAATGTTTAATTAAAATTAAACAAATTAAATGAAAAATATATATAATTTTTATTGTTTATTAAATATCTCGAAATATCGGATTAACATAATCTTTTCAAGAATCGAACTTGTTAATGTGGCTCGTTGAGGAAACATTATGAATTTTAACCCGCTAAACAGCCTTTCCACGCTTATTTGAGTTGCTGGAGTGGCTAGTACATATGTGGTTCAGTTCATTTAACCGGTTCAAAATAATCGGTTTGGTTCGAGCTAGTGGTTCGTTCCGGTTTCGGTTCAAGTTCCGGTTCGGTTCGAAGCCCTGATATATATATATATATATATATATATATATATATATATATATATATATATATATATATTCAACAAGAGGAAGAACAGTTGAAATTCTCCTTGCCCAAACGACGTGCAAATTCTTTGGCTTTTTCCTGAAGAAGAGGGCCACAGATCGGCACATTTTTAGTTCTTTGTTGCTTAAACCATCTGAGTAAAGCTTCTTCAATGTCAGTATGTTCAGATGATCTGGCACGCTTGACTTTTAGGCTGTTTTTTTCAAAAAGACTCGGTCTTTCCAAATGCTTGAAATTGTTGAATGTGATACACCACATTCCTTTGTTATGGTAATATTTGGTTCTCCGTTTTCTAATCGCCATATTATGTGAGATTTTTCTTCAATGCTACACACTTTTCTTTTTTTCTGTGACATATTGATAACGTATACTTATAACAACCGATGCGTTTCGTGGCGTGTTATTAGAAACACTGACATGATATTACTGAATAACGAACAAAACTTTCCGTTGGACGCTATAGCCGATGCATTTCTCCGAAAACTGTGATAAACATCGTCGCTATAGGCAATATTTCGTTATAAGCGATGTCGTACTAAGCGATAGTTTGAGTAAGGTATGTATATGGAACTAAGACGGGACCTGTACATATCGTCGTTATATCCGATACGTCGTTCTAAGCGGTGTCGCTATAACCGGTTTTGACTGTATATATATATATATATATATATATATATATATATATATATATATATATATATATATATATATATATATATATATATATATATATATATAAAGAACTTTTATCGATATTAATCTTTTGATATAAAACTCTTCTCCCATATGGCTGTGTCGTGTTCTCAAGTGAGGGAAATACTTTTTTTTTTATTAAAAACTGTCAAAGTGCAATTAATGTGTTCATAAAATATTTTTCTCTTGGTAGCATTCCGTTTATCTCTGTTAACATAGGTACTTCTTAATTATTTTTTTCACTGTTGCCCATATTTTGACAACTCCTTTCGTGATGCACAAAGGTAAATTTAATTTTTAATGAGGCAAGGAGTCCATGCGAGTTTGGTACTCGTATTCAGTCGAACTTCAGAAAAATGTCAAAAAAATTCTGGTTTTCACAGACCGACGAATGAAAGTTCCATCATTGTCAAGAAACTATCTAAAACGAGAGAATATGTTAGCATCAGGATCTTTGAACACGAGAATTTGTAACATAGGGTTTTTGCATGGGAAAACACTTTTTTCAAACCGTTATCTCTCCTATAAACTTTATAAGATGCATTTTACGAATTTAAAATAAAATTCAGGATTTTTTAATGCCAAAATTTTTGAATTTGTCTTTGATGACCAAGAAATCTTAATTTAAAGACGTTACAAAAATAGACTATTATAAAATTTAATGTTATAATATATCGTATAATGTTTTAATTGAAAAGAACTGTTTCTTATGTATCCTGTTCGCCTGCATAATGTATGTGTAAATCTAGCTTTATGCTACAGTGCCATCTATGATACAGGTTATAACACAAACATAAATTGTAACCTCTACATATTTTTAAATTTCTAAAACAAACAAAAATTAAGTGCTACAATAGAAGTATTTAATATAATTGTTATAATACATACTATTTATTTATAATAATTTCATGGCGGGACGCGGACTTGTATACGAGATATCTAAGATTATACGAAAATATAATGCGAGTCACAATATCTTTATAATTTTTTTCACACGCTTCTAAGGGTGGTGCCATATTGAAATGTATATTAAATAAGTTTTTATAATACATATTATTTATTTATAATTATTTCGAAGCGGTACTCTCAAGATATTTAGGGAATAAATACATTTGTTTATTATACCGTGAGTATTTTTTAACATGAAACATGAGATTTGTCATATCCATGGTTACGACTTGACATTTGATTGACAGCAATGTATTTGCTTGTCTCGTTTAAAATGAAACATAGGGGATGAATTTGACAGAAAAATATTGAGCAGTAATATTCCCGTTAATAAAAAATGGCCTAATAATTATGTGGGGTCTATCTACAAATGTAGATTTTCCCTGGACCAATACCAAAATTTTGTGAATTTACCTCGCCATGTAAATACAAAGTTGCTTCGTTCGTAAAAAGTATATTTTGTAGCAAATCTGAATTGTTATTAACGTTTTCAAACATTCTTTCACAAAAATTTATTCTTCGTCTCGTGTCGTCAATAACTGGAAATGGTATGATCTGTAATGCTCCTTTTTAAATAGTCTGTGTACAGTAGCTTTGCTTACAGCAGTAGCTTACCCAATCTCTCTTAATGTTAATCTCTTCTTATTTTGTATTTGTATATAAGTCAGAATTTCATGTTTTTTTTCTGCGCAGTTAATATATTACAGGATCTATTCCTACTGTTATGTCTGCACATAACAGGCTGGACGCAATCATTTCCTCTAAAGGTATTCACTATTCTTAAAATTGTTGCTACACTTGATATAGGCCTGTCAGGAAATGAAGCGCGGAACAAGTCCGACACTTGCCTTAAACTTAGATTAAAATTCGAATACCACGTAATAATCTGCACCTTCTCTTCTACAGTATAAACCATTGTATTTCAAATTGGTTTTTTAACACTGATAGAGTAGACAAATGTCAAAATTGTCCCCTATGTTTCATTTAAATGAGACAGGCAAATACATTGCTGTCAATCAAATCGTAACCATGGATATGACAAATCCCATGTTTCATGTTAAAAAATACTCATGGTATACTGCCATAACCTACAAAATTTATGTGGTTAGTATCATCAAAATTAATAAATTATCTGTGTCTGATATATATTATTTCCTTTAATGTATATTTTATTGTCATTTATTCTTTAATTTCTATAATAATTACCACTGGTATATCTGTTAGGTCATAGTAATGCAATGTATAAAGTTTTTTTTTTTTTTTAAACCCCTCAACAGGATTAAATCCCAATTACAGAGTGGGTTCACATCACAAACATCCATGCCTTAGTGGGATTCGAACCCAGAACCCCGAGCGCACTCATGACTAAGGAGCGTTGCTCTAACCATTGAGCCGACAAAGTTTGTTCAAAAATGTTGTGTTAGAGAAGTGGCCGCTAGAATCACTCTGGTGCTTCATAAATTTTAAGAGGGAGTTTTGGAAAAATCGTTGTCGTATCCCTATCGCTTATTTCTTTGCTGAACAAATTAATTATTGTACAGTATTTTCTTTTCATTAAATAAAATAAATAAATATTTCATCACGGCATATTACCCATGGCTGGGTGTGCCAATCTGCTTTGTACAGATATCGGTAATGATGGAATATTTGTACCGTGCGGGCGCTTACCAGGCGTCACCTCACGGGCACTCATTGCTGGCGTGGAGAGTGCGCCACAAGGGTCACTTTTTGTGCCATTAAAAAGCGATGTAATTTTTGGCGTCGGTCGGGAACGAACCCGGGTCCCCAGATTCGCGACCAGACACTCAGGCACACGGCCACGAGACCCCATTTTTAGGTTGTAATGGCCGCGTTCAGCACAGAGCACTTGGCCGAATACAGTTGCTGGACCAATCGCATTTCTCCATTAATTGCGTTCGGTCTAATCTAATCCCGCACATCTGGAAGCGTGGACGTTATTGAATCTTCGTCACTTGTTTTAATTACAGATCACAATCAGATTTTAAAATAATAATTGAAAGTACGTAACCTAATTATTTATCGAATGTCCATTTTAACTACAGACTGAGAAATTCATGAAAACTCGATTAATTTAATAATAATTTATTTATCTTTCTTTTTCATAGAATTTAATTATTTTTTTTGTGCAACCGGCCGCGAAATAGGCATTTCGCAGCCGCAATATAGACCACGAAATTGAATTTCGCGGTTGTTGTTATGGCAACGGCCGCGAAATCCATTTCGCGGTCGCTGTCATGGTAACGGCCGCAAAATTGAGTAAACAATCACTATGATTTTTTCAAAACTAATTGTTTTGTTTATCAAATGTCAATTCCATAGCTACCTTGAAAGCCAACTTTCAATTTACAGTGAAACTGTTTAAAATTAATAAAATTTGTAATTACATAGACGAAATTATATATTTCGGATTCCATTGCTGTTGCCATACTCGGCAAAATATTTATTTTTCGCCAAATGCCAGTAGCTTCTCTACTTAATTTATTAAATACAGATTATTTTATACAAATAGAAAGCGTATTCTTAAAATACCTGCACCTGTGAGTCCTACTTTTAAATTATAAAGATATCTCGTTTATTGAGGAACTCTCTTAATAATATGGATTATCAGTTTTTCACTTGCTAAACACTATTTATTTTTATTGTTGTTATTTACGTATATTTAACTGTCTGCTACCTATGTTTGCTACGAAATACATATATAACTATACTAATATACAATATCTTATAGTTAATTATATTTAATTTTACAATAAAATAGTTGTATTCTTCGTAACAAGTTATGTTATCTGTTTTTGTTTCAAAATTGGTTACTTATATTCCTGGTAGCAAATTATATCATCTGTAATATATTATGTTTTTTTAATGTAAAATTACATATAAATTTCATTATTTTTTCATTACTTACTTATCCTTTCATCCAGTTTGTTATAACTGTACTGCAAAATATTGGATGCCTCATGTGTCAGCCCTTTATTTCGTAAATATAACGCCAGCAGTAATCATAACACCACACCACGATATCCTCCTTGCATGATACTTTCGCAATGATTTTGATCAAATGCTATGTTGATCTCCTGAAGATTATATTAAAATTAGTTAAACAGCAACAGAGATAAATTTAAAAAAGGCAATTTTAAATTTTAGTCTCCCAGAAGTGAGGTTAATCACACCACACAAATATCGTGTAATTAAAACTGTAAAGGTACGGTTTCCTAGAAGCGACAAGCCGCGGCGGCCTGTCGCTGCGACTTTACCTCGATCCTCGATCGCTAGTCGCAGAGCACTACTGTTTTTCTAGACGCGACAGCTGCAGTTCAAAATGAAGCGTATTATTTTACAAAATAATTACATTTTACATATGTAAATTTCAATTTATAGCAGTATTATTATTTTTTTATTATTTAATTTACACTTATCTGATTTTCCTATTTTCTCTGCAATCTCCTTTCATATTTCGTCTTTATATATTATATCTTTATACTTATCATTGCTACTTATCATACAAAACATTATTTTCTCGTACATCTTCAACTAATTTCTCATCATCTGCGTCTGAAAATGCTGATTTCGCCATCCTGTCACCGGCGACTGTCGCGGAGTACTCCTCACTATACCAGTCATTCATTTGTCGCCGCGACAGACCATCTGCCGCGCAATCGCGGTCGCGCCAAGGAAACCACTTCTTTAATTTGCCTGCAAGCAGAGGTGTCGCGCAACTAGTCGCCGCGGCTTGTCGCGTTTAGGAAACCGTAGCTTAAGCTCATATCATAACCTTCTTAATTGTTTTACAATACTTTTACTGAAATAAGTAATGTATTGAATGCTAAATATTTATAAACACAAATATTAATAATTAATATTATAATATAATTATAATATTATTGAAATTCAGAATGATGACAAATTTAATCACCAACAAAAACTTTTTCAAATTCATATAACAGGCTGTTAAATTTATTTATATATTATTTTATATAGTATATTAATTATTTGTAAAGAGAAATGTTTATATCAATTATTAATAACTCATTTTTAAAATATTAATTTACTCTGTTGAAAATAAATAAAATAAATCTTGGTGAACAAACGAACGAACCATTAGAGATTGTCAGCCATCTTTGTCGAACGGTGCATAAGTCAAGATTTGAGCATTTTGGTACGCGCCAACTTCATGGACTAGATTTGCGGAGTCGAGAAATGCATAAGTCGTTATTTGACGAAGGCTATGTAATTTCAAGGGCTAGATTTGCGGAGTCGAAACATGCATAAGTCGTGATGTGAAGAAGGCTATGCAAAAGCATTCGTATGTTGAGACCCTACCCGTTGAGTCACCAAGTCATTCATACCCTCTCCCATCACGGTTTGATTCGTGGTTTGCGCAGGCGCGCGAAGCACCGCAGTTATTGTCGAACTCAGAATTCAGTGTTCCTGTTCCTACTCGCCTATCAGTGCCAGCGAGTTACAGTCGCTTTATTGTAAATAAGATTCAATACCGTTCAATATTGTTGCAACCATTGTTTAAGATTGCTAATTTAAAGAATGTTTACGCCGTGTAGACTTTATTATTTTGAAGATAATGCTTGGCATTAATTTATTGTTATTGCTAGCAGTTTTCTAACTTGTACGATAGTTATAATATCATCTACGCTCATTTCACTCACACCCTCATCTAATATATAAGTTTGGCTACGAATTTGTTAAAATGGAATATTATTTATCTCAATTATGTTTTGAATGGTCATCACATGATAATTATTTTTATGCTACGGAACTCAATATCACACCATCCTATAATACTGTCCCGGCACCCTTATTTGATTTATTTCAGATTAACTTTTGGTATTTTGTGCTTTATCGGGGGTGTAAATGATTATCAAAATACCCGGCGCCCCAATGTTAATTAGTGTAATACCACAGATCAGTACATTAATTTGTGCTCTGTGGTAATACCCATTTGTTTAAAACCCACCCCGTCTTCGCAACTAGCTAGTCGGCGCACCAGTTACGGGAGCCAAATTGACGGTAAGTTAAGTATTATATTAAATCGTGACATATAATTGTCGCACAATTTAAAAGAATTTAATTAAATGTCAATTTGACACGAGATATTGTCGAAAATATTATCTAAAGCTTTTCTTCTTGAATCTCATTTTAGATATGAAAATAAATTGGAAAACGACAAATGGCAATATACTGTAACTTTTTTTTTATTTTTTCTCCTTAAAATTACATTTCCAGATCAATCTTGACAACTTGACTTTTGAATTGAATAATGATCAGACATACGTTTCTCTGTTCATAGCCTACTCCAAGTTTTTTATTGAACACACTGTATAATCCAAGTTCTCTTCAAAGTTTTTCAGAGTTGTTAGAACCTCTGGCATTGTTGATATATGTTGAGTAAGAGTAATCTTAGTTCTCGAAGTACATATTTTGTTACGATAAAATTAATTTTTAAGGTGAAATGGTGATTTTGTTTTGTTTTAGTTTTAATTTAACCGTACACATCTCTCTAATATTAATCATTACAAATATAAGTTGTAAAATATATATTATATAATTTTATTATAATTAATATACATTTGTTTCCTTTCTTTCTATTCTATCTTCTTTTTTGATAGCAATTCTTTCACAAATTTTGTAGAAGGTTCTTCAACAAAAACATATAAGAAGAAAGCAGCACATAAAGAGAGTGCATAGTCCGAAATCCACGTTAATAACTAAAATAAGTGTATATATTATGTATAGTCTCTTTTTTATATATATTTGAATTCATCTTACCACATAATGTACTGAAACAGTTACAGGAAGTCTTCTTGAAGCTGCATTACTCAACGTAAAAATAAAATGAACTAAATAAACACCGAATGATAATCTTGATAAGGGTATCATTAATTTCGCAGACAAAAATGTTTTAACTGAAAATAAAACAAAAATTGGAAAAAAATAGATTCGTATAATTTCACAACCTTGAATTTATAATATGCAGAGTGAAATGATTGTAGCAATTTTAATAAATTGATAATGATAATTTTATATTTAGATTATTAGTAATAAATTTTATTTTTATCAAGATGAGGTCACAATGATAAAACTAGGTGATGAACGATTAGAAACAGAAAATGAAGCCAAAAAAGATTTATTAAATATGAAGAAAACAGTAGTGAAACTAGTACAAAATCAAATTAAAAATAATATCATTTTAACTATAGCTTATACGAGCCCAACCCCAAATGTATTCGTACCCTCTGAAATAAATATATTAACTGCAATAAAAAATATTTTTTTAGGTTACAATAGTTAAGACTATATTTGGACACTTTTTTATTTTATGTATTAATAAAGTGTACTGGATTTAAATACAATGTTATTAACCAAATTTCTCATTTAAACATGTGAATAGTTTTTTGGGAAACGAGATTAATTACAACAGATTATTCTATATTATTATATACTATATCTCCAAACCTATACGAGATATAATAAAAATTTGAAATGTGTCAGATTGACAATTTAATTTTCTTTAATATTACCAACAAAAATTTTCAAAAAATAATATTTAGAAGATTTTTTTCAAGAATCTGCTACTTCTATTTGTCCAATTGTTACCAAAACGTTTTCAGATCTTCCCATGGATGTCCGATTGGGAAACACGTAGTTAAACAAATATAAAGTCTTGTTTTTGAGTAGTCGTAATTCCAACGTCCCACACACATACACACACACATACATACATCCACACACACACACAGACATCATCGTAAAAATGTTAAAATCGGATTGTAGCTTATTCATTAAAATCTGGATATGCGATTTTTAGCATGAATCCAATACCTCTTAGCGAGAGGTAAAAAATGGGTTTTGCTAATACTCGCTATTATGTCCATGTGACATAATTTTCTGTAGTTCCTGAGGATGATCCTGGTACATCGAAACGTTGAAGATATAATAAATAATTAGATGAATGAATCCCAGAATTTATTTTCCTAATACATAATATTATTATTTGTGGCTTTTTGAACTTATCATTTGCAATGTTTATATTTTATATCTCAACTTTCCATGTTGATTACATATTATCTGTTTAGCTGAACACACACTTTAGTCAAGTGTCAATATAAGAGCACGCGTATCTTGTAAACACAGTTGAAATTGATATATTTGAAGAACTTCAAGAAGCAAAGTCAACGTTTCCTAAACTATTCAATTCACAAATAAAATATATCATATTTATTTGTGTATGAATTAATAACTAAGTGATATAAGTACATTTATTGGAGGGTATTCCCCGGTGTGCAGTACCACCACATAAGACACTATAATATGCAGTTATATTTGAATAACTGTAGTGTACAATAGTATTCCTACACAAAGGTTTATAAATACCAGTGGAATTTATTCAACTTTAAAACAAATTGAACAAGGATTTGACGATTTTGCTATTATTACACGGCTACGAATTCAGGATCAATGTAAGTATATTTCATGTACATATTGCAATAACTTCAATACTTAACGTAATGATCACGAAACAAAATAATATATTATACTGGAAGGATGGCTACAAATTACACCTATGGTTAAATAGCACTCTCTTCTAAGGTGTATATACTATTTTTTCTATGTCCGGGAGGTGAAAATAGTATATTGTGTTATTAGGAGTAAAAGTGATACTTTGTGTGCGAGCGCGGGAGTTTGCACGACGAGCGAAGCGAGTCGGACAATTGCACGCGAGGCACACAAAGACACTTTTACTCCGAATGACATTATATTTTGTCTTCAAACGTAGATATTTAAAGAAAAATATCTACAACTTACGTTACATTTTATGTAAATTACGTTTGCGATTTCAATTGCCCTGTAGCTATGGATACTAATTTGTTCACTTTTTCTTATAAACATTGAAGTGAAATTTTTTACGTTTTGTCGTTTAAATAACAACTGTGCAATTTGTCGGAATTTGAAGTATTATAATGCACGTCCCCTGAAGTTGTTCAATTGGATGGAAATCTAAAAGTGTAGCTGAAAGAAATGTCCAGGAATCACTGCAAAACAATATAAATTTTTCTTATCACTTTAATTCTTATGTTCATTACCGTCCCTGTAATTGTAATTTGTAAGTCTGCTATTATTTAATATGTTATTTCCTCAAAAGTAAACTCTGTTTATATTTCAATTCATAGGTTATTTATTTAATTTTGACAGCTATTGACGGTAAGTAGCAACTTTATTCTTAGGTTACCTAGTGTGTTCTAGTGACATTTAGGACGATATTACAGGTTTCTTTTATACAAGTTACTTCTTATTCGATGATTCCGTATAGTTTCTATGGATTTTTATTTATTTTATTTCTACCTTCAAGTCACAAAAGTTGCTACTTTTATGACGTTTGAAGAAAAACATTATTTCTATAAGAATAAAAAAAAAATCTGTTCTGGTTAGCACAATACCTCTCGCCATTTCCATTGTAGGTTATATAGATATTGTATTTAATATTACATCTTTTCTTTATATTTCGATATTTTTATAATTTCTTCTATTACTCTTGTAAATGTTCGAGATTCTTCCAATTCATTGATGGGATTGGTGGTATTTCTGAAGAATATATCTAATATACATATAATTTTAAATATTTAATTAATATATAATATAAATATATTTTATTTTTATAATTATTTTTCAGTAGTCTATGAATGAAAAACAATTGAGCTTAAATTGAAATGAAACAAATATTTGTTAAAAACGCTATAAACAATGTTCTATTTGATTTCTAACGTAAATAATTTAAATTGACAAATAGTAGTTTTTGTTTTTCATACATAGCCTACTGAAAAATGACTAGAAAAATAAAATTTACTTAAATTTCAATCTAATTTTTTTAAATATTATTATTATGTAAGGATATAAAACTAATACATGGTTGAATTCAGAACAAAATACCCTATCGAATTTGTATAATTTCATTTGAAAAAATGTAATTTTGTGTTGCGAATTGAGAAAAAAATATTTTCTTCTTAAATGGGATGTCCCCCTTGGTCTTCTACAATTTTGTTCTATAGTATTTTTTTTTGTAACTATAATAATAAAGAAAATAATGGCGGTGGTCTGTTTTATATACGAGCTTATTCACTAAAATCTGGATATGCGATTTTTAACATGAATCCAATACCTCTCTTAGCGAGAGGAAAAAATTAAGTAATATTATTGAATCACATTTTTGAGTTACTGCATAGGACAAAATAAATTTGACAGTTGAATCGTTTGACAACAAAAAGTTTTTGACGGTTTGTTGGAAATTGTTTTCTATAAATACAATTTCTACCTTAATGTTTTGAACTTGTTACATTCGAAATCCAAAGAATTGTGTGTGGTGATAAAACATTAAATGTTATTACTTAATGGCGAACATCTCTTTCAATTTTGATACCGTATTGACTTTTACTCTCGGTCATGGAAATAACTTTTTGTTTTAATTTAAATACAGTACATATGTAATTAATAAAATATTTGTTTTCCAGAAATGCAACTATGCGGATATGGAGTGTACCAGTTTTAATATTTTTAAGTATTGTAACAAAAGTTCTTTCTTGCACTCATGTAAGATCTTATGAATATGCTAGTATTAACATTAGAACATACCTATGCAGCAATATGACTCGCAACCAGTACATCAACAAAATTACTACAATACTAGATTCTTATTCTTACTATGTAAGAGAATTAAGAATCGTTCAAATATATCTTCCAATAATAGATGAAAATGTGTTTACCCATTCTGATTATAAGTACGTATTTGATTTAACAATAAAACAATGTGGAGTCACATCAATTGAGAATAATAGTTTCAATAAATTTAAACAATTGCAATATTTATATATTTTGGAGAATAATATAAAACATTTTGATGGCAATTTTATAACATTGCTTAGAAATTTAAATACGTTAGACATATCTAGTAACAATATACAACAATTTAATATTAACTGTAATGACATACGGGACTTTACTAAATTAATAATAAGTAATAATTCAATAACATCCATAAAAGAAAATACGTTTGAGAAATGTGCTCATTTGCATTTTTTTAATATGAGTAACAATAAAATAAATAGTGTAAAAAATAATGAATTCTCAGGAATAGAAATCCTATATACTTTAGATTTATCAAATTGTAATATTTCAGAAATGCAGAAACAAACATTTAATGGCTTAAATAAATTACTTAATTTATTTATTTATTTATTTATTTATTTGAAACCACTCAACAGGACAAAGTCCCAATTACTGAGGGTTAGAAAAAATTACAAGTTACAAGTTACAAGTTACAAGTTACAAGTTAAATACAAAGTGAGAAATTCAATTAGACAAAAAGTAGTAAGTTAATAAGTTTTTGAATATTTGTAACGAATTTGAAAATAGATCAATGGAATTATGTGGCGAATGAATTGCATTATAATAAAAACATAGGCGACGGATCGGTGATTTTAGTTCATAATTACATTTAACCATTGTGTACTTGAATAAAGTTCGATGCCTAGAGTTTATTCTAGGTACATAGAAATTAACACGAGCTAGTAAGTTGATGTCATCAACAATATTATTGACAAGCTTATAAAGAAAGATGGCCGACTGTGCTTTATGGCGGTTTTCCAGAGATGTAATTCCAAATTCAGCTAATGCATCAATATAAGAATAATTATACATAATTGTAGGGAATCCATTGGTTTTACGCCAGCAAAATTTAACAAATTTTTTTTGAATAATCTCGATGGCGTGAACATGATTTTGATATATTGGATACCAAATTAGGTTACAATATTCTAATTTACAGCGAACAAAAGAATTAAACAAGGAGTTGAGAGTGGATAGTTTGTGAAAATGTTTGGAACAGCGAATAATAAATCCAAGGGCTTTATATGAACTTTTGACGGTAATATGAATGTGATGTGAAAATGTTAATCTTATATCAAACCACACTCCCAGATCCTTATATAATTTTACTCTTTCGAGTATTAAATTATCCATTGAATAATTAGATAGCAAGTAATTCTTTTTCATTGTGTATGACATCACTTTACACTTATTTATATTGAAGAACAATTTAAATTTAGTAGACCAAGCTATAATATTTTCTATGTCACGCTGTAACTGGAAACTGTCTTCTGCACAATTTATGGTTTTAAAGATTTTCATGTCGTCAGCATATAATAAACAGTTAGAATATTCTAAACAATCAACAAGATCATTAATGAATAAGTTGAACAGCAAAGGCCCAAGATTCGACCCTTGAGGGATACCAGAGGTGGGGATATAATAATTTGAGGTAAAATTGTTAAGACGGACAAATTGTTTGCGGTTGCTGAGATAAGACGAGATAAAAGAAGCTAAGTGAGGTGAGAAATTAAAGTTATATTGTAGTTTCTGTATCAGTGCAGAGTGATTAACCGTATCAAATGCCTTTGCGAAGTCAGTGTAAATGACGTCAACCTGAATATTATTACGTAGTGAATCCAGAACAGTATCAGTGAAATTTGCAAGATTAGTTACAGTAGACCTTCCTTTCATAAAGCCATGTTGAGATTTCGAAATTTTGTCTTGAACAGAGTTGTAAATTCTATTAAAAATAATTTTCTCAAAGACCTTCGAAATACTTGACAGGATGGCAATAGGACGATAGTTGGTAATATCGCTAGGATCTCCAGATTTGAAAATAGGGCATATGGATGTATTTTTAAGGACAGTAGGAAAATGATTGGTGGACAATGCGAGGTTAAAAAGAATATGCAAATATTATATACTTACAAAATAACAATCTTAGTAAACTTTACAACAATACATTTCCAGAATTAGTAAATTTAGATACTTTAGATTTATCCAATTTAACGATAACGGAAATAGAGCCACAAGCATTTTTCGGATTGAAATCATTACATTCATTAAGTTTAGCCTCAATTAAAATCCGTACATTTCCTTGCGACATCTTCAAAGAAAGTAATAACATACAAAATTTGAATTTAAGTAATAATGAAATAGAAAACATAAATATTTGCTTGTTCCAGCATTTGACTAACTTAAAATCTTTAGACTTACAAAATAACCGAATCAAGGAATTACGATTAGGTAGCCTGTCCGCATTAAATCAATTACAGGTCTTGAATTTGTCATATAACGAGCTAAACACCCTCTCCGAGACAGTGCTGCACCCTCTGGACAGCCTGCGGGAGTTGGACATCAGCGCCAACCGCTTTACCGTACTCGACCCTCGCACTCTTTTTTCACATTTAATAACCTTAAAACAAATTGATTTATCAGGGAACAAGTGGTCGTGCTATAATCTCATTTTAATTCGGAAATATTTGCGGACAATGAACATCTCTTTTAAAAGCAAGATTCTAAATTTTACAGTTGATAATATTGGCGGCAGTCAATGTGTTAATGAACAGAACAATGAATTTGAGGGAGGCACTGTTTACTATAAAGACGAAAACAAAATATTAAATAAGAAAAATGAAATAGCCTTAAAAGAATTTTCTCAAAACCTAAATAACAGTTTGGGGAAATTAGGAAATGGAACTAATAATAATTCTAATAATATAATGATGCAAATTTTAAACAAAAGTAGGGATGATAAAATTTTGGATGTTATACTAAATGAAATTCGAACTATTAACAATACTAACAATATAATTTTGCAACTTTTAAATAATACTACTTTCCACGCAGAAAATTCAAATTTAAATAACATTGGCCATATCTACAATTTATTGTTAACTTTGAGTATAATATATGTTTGTTACAAAGTAACATATTTTTGTTACAAATTTTATAAACAAAACAAAAATAAAAGGAAAGGTTCAAGTACCCCAACTGAACTAATAACATTGAATGCCGACACAGAATCCGTATAAATGTTGGATATTGTTATACTCGTCGTCAAATAAATACGGACTGATGTTCAACTTTTTCCCTTGTGCGTACCCTGTCCCTTGCCCTGTGGTGTTGGCGCTTCTTCATAACTTGCCATTTTCAACGTAGCCACTAAATTTGCAACAGTGTAGAAATTTCCAGTTCATACTCATTTGACGGCAACTATAGTAATGTTAATACAAAATTTGTCGAGGAGGAATTCCAATAGTAGTGGTGCACTCTCCACGCCAGCAATGAGTGCCCGTGACGCCCGCACGGTACAAATATGTCATTATCATTACTGAAATCTGTATACCCAGCAATGCGTAATATACCGTGCTGATGTACAGTGTGTTCAATAAACAACCTAACTCGAAGTAGGCTAGGAATAAAGAAACGTATGTCAGTTTAAAAGAATTTAATTAAATGTCAATTTGACACGAGATATTGTCAAAAATATTATCTAAAACTTTTCTTCTTGAATCTTATTTTAGAAATGAAAATAAATTGGAAAACGACGAATGGCAATATACTGTATCTTTTTTTTTCTCCTTAAAATTATATTTCCAGATCAATTTTGACAACTTGACTTTTGAATTGAATAATGATCAGACCAGGGCCGGTTTTACCATAAGGCGGGTGAGGCGACCGCCTCAGGCCTCCGATTTTAACCGGCCTCATAAAAATTAATACTTATTTGGTTTTATTTAAAATCATTTTTCATTTTTTCTGCAATTCTTGGAAACAATTATGATGACCGCTACAACACTATGCATAGCCGCGCAAGTACCAGATTTGACAAAAATTTAGTATACTTTTGATATATTTGCAAATGATTGCGATGTGCGAAAACATGGTTCTGAAACTCCCATGCAAATTTCAAAACTTGCTACGCTTGTTTCGGCCACTTGAATTCATTTCAGAATCACTAATTTTCCGCACTTGCTACATAAGTAAGTATATGTCAACACTATTTCCCGCAAAGAATTATTTTGTATTACATTTATAGACAAGAAAAATATACCGTGTGTATCCTTGCACAAAACTGGCCTATTAATTTTAGACAATAATACTTCAAATAAATAAATTCTGCATTCAGCTCAATAATGACATTTTATTTGCATGTTTTGTGACCGAATAAATCGAACATCAAATTTTATAAAATTACTTTTTATATGGTATTAGCCATGGATTTGAAATAAAATCATAAAAAAATGTAATGGCATTTTACCTGTCAGATATTATAAATTTTATTTTGCATCAAAATATTACTACTTCATAATTCGTAACTTTTCTTCGTATGAATGGTTTTGCACTTTCAATAATGACTCAAACAGAGCATTTCTGGAGGTAAAATGTCATTACATTATTTATATTTGATTTTATTTCAATTTCATGAAATAACTTTTATAAAAATTTTAATTCTATTTTCTCGATCACAAAACATGCAAAATATAGTTATTTTCGCAACAATTTATGAAAAATACCAAATATCATGCGAGTGTAAATTAACGCACGACACACACGAGGTAAGATATTTGAATTTCGAACAAGTTGCGAACATTATTTTTTTAGACGAGCATAAATAAATTTTACTTTATTTACAAAATTGAAATTTAGGTTTCAACTTTCAGTGTTAGGACACTACGTTCATATATCATACTTATTACAATGGTCGTATAAAAAATATTATTGAAATGGACGCAGAATTTAATTCTCTACATCTACAACATTTATTTGAACCATTATTATTTATAATGAATAGGCAATTTTTGTGCAAGGAAAAACTGTTTTGCCATGGCCCTATTTTCATATACACCCGGTATATTGATTATTAACTATGAATTGCAAATGCTTCCGCTGAGCGATCTTTTTCAAGAGTACAGAGTTATTTACGCCTGACCATATCTCAAGCTATATTAAATACATATAAATAGTTATAGAGGCAGAAATTTTGAAATCCATTAATTGTAATGATGTTATTTCAAAGTCTGCTGAAGAAAAATCGAGGAAAAGAAATTGAATTAATTTATTTTAATTTCGCATTTTAAAATCAATTTTGTTACTTATATGAAAATGTGGTTTTATCCACGTGTATTGAATATTGACTATTTGAATTTTGATATTTTCTATTTAAATATACATTATTATTATTATTTTGGCCCCTAATATCTTTCCGCCTTAGGCTTCCAAATTTGTAAAACCGGCACTGGATCAGACATACGTTTCTCTGTTCATAGCCTACTCCAAGTTTTTTATTGAACACACTGTATAATCCAAGTTCTCTTCAAAGTTTTTTAGAGTTGTTAGAACCTCTGGCATTGTTGATATACGTTGAGTAATCTTAGTTCTCGAAGTACATATTTTGTTACGATAAAATTAATTTTTAAGGTGAAATGGTGATTTTGTTTTAGTTTTAATTTAACCATACACATCTCTCTAATATTAATCATTACAAATATAAGTTGTAAAATATAAATTATATAAATTCATTATAATTAATATACATTTGTTTCCTTTCTTTCTATTCTATCTTCTTTTTTGATAGTAATTCTTTCACAAATTTTGTAGAAGGTTCTTCAACAAAAACATATAAGAAGAAAGCAGCACATAAAGAGAGTGCATAGTCCGAAATCCACGTTAATAACTAAAATAAGTGTATATATTATGTATAGTGTTTTTTTCATATATATTTGAATTCATCTTACCACATAATGTACTGAAACAGTTACAGGAAGTCTTCTTGAAGCTGCATTACTCAACGTAAAAATAAAATGAACTAAATAAACACCGAATGATAATCTTGATAAGGGTATCATTAATTTCGCAGACAAAAATGTTTTAACTGAAAATAAAACAAAAATTGAAAAAAATAGATTCGTATAATTTCACAACCTTGAATTTATAATATGCAGAGTGAAATGATTGTAGCAATTTTAATAAATTGATAATGATAATTTTATATTTAAATTATTAGTAACAAATTTTATTTTTATCAAGAAGGGGTCACAATGATAAAACTAGGTGATGAATGATTAGAAACAGAAAATGAAGCCAAAAAAGATTTATTAAATATGAAGAAAACAGTAGTGAAACTAGTACAAAATCAAATTAAAAATAATATCATTTTAACTATAGCTTATACGAGCCCAACCCCAAATGTATTCGTACCCTCTGAAATAAATATATTAACTGCAATAATTTTTTTTTTTTAAGTTACAATAGTTAAGACTATATTTGGGCATTTTTTTATTTTATGTATTAATAAAGTGTACTGGATTTAAATACAATGTTATTAACTAAATTTCTCATTTAAACAATAATCTACGGGCACCTCATCAGAGATATTTTTATAACTTTTTGGTACTAGTTGCACTAAAATTTTTGAAATTTGGTATGAGGATACTACTTATTCAGATGCATATTTTTACTTTTTACCTCTCGCTAATTCTATAAGACTAAAGACCTGTGTAACTACGGATTTCTCAATCTGACAATAATGGGAAGAGTTGAATACGTTGTGATAACAATTGGACATTCGGAAGTGATATTATAGTTTCTAAAAAAAAAAATCTAAATATTATTTTTTGAAAATTTGTTACTACAAACAATAAAGATAATTAAATTCTCAATCTGACACATTTAATTTTTTTATTATATCTTACCCAAAAAACAGTTGAGATATTTAAATGTTTGTAATTGACAGATAAATGCAAAATGTCAGTGTCAAAAATAAGCTGTTTTACTAACATTACTGGTAGGTACGAGATTATTAAATATATTGTAACGTATATTTATTTGGGTGAAGTGTAAAAATCAAAGAAATATTATTAATTGAAATAATACGTTTATTAAACGATAAAAATTAGGATAAATATTAAAAAGATAATAAAAATAACTAATAGTATGATTAAATAATTATAAACACTAATTTAAGCCTAAGAATATTATTAAATGCATAAACACTAAGATTATTTATTTAAACAATAATATTTATTTATATCACTATATTTATTTATGTTCACCACTCGTAGAATGTTTATTTATATCACCCACTGTTCATTGCTCGTTGCTTCTATATAACATATTGTTTTCGCTGGCTTCTCTAACGTGATTATATTGCGTGGCGTCATTTCTATGGAGTGTTCTCCATCTATCCATCAAATACAAAGGATCAACCCACTGGACGTAATTAAACCAGTATACACGCGTATGGGTTTTCCCCCGCCGGAGATTACGTCACCGCTCGAGAATATTCCACCAGTGGCGGCGCTCGCATACTCCTAAGTCAGGGGCGCACGTTACTATATATTATTGTATTATTAATTAAATATGTATTTATATTATATGTATGTTAATATTACATATATCCTTAAGAAATATCGCTAATACTGTCAATGAATTTGAAGAATATTGAACATATAAGAATAGTATGACAAAATTTCTCATTGAACGAAAGAAGAGATACATTTTCATTTATTTGTGTGTACAAGAAATACTCGTATTTTCGTTACTTATAGGGCGCGAGCAGTCATGTGACTTTGTTGGCCTTGGCAAGCAGATATTTACATAGATGTCACAATTGTCATATATCATAATTTTTCATTCAAAATTTCAAAATATTCTGATGTTTATTTGTCATCAATAGTGTGGAATACACTTGTCGAGGAAAATAATACACATGGATTTGGAAAATCATAATGTTTTGAATAAAAAATTATGATACTTGACAACTATGTACATTATTACTAGCTGTCATTCTGACGTGGGCCCCCATATCTGCTTGTCAAGGCCAACAAAGTCACATGACTGCTCGCGCCCTATGCAACATAAAATGAAAATGGCGAGAGGTATTGTGCTGGCCACAACAGATTTTTTTTGTTTCTGTATTGCAAGCAGAGGCATATCATAACGGGAAGCCATAAATTTTTTTATCGTTATTTTTTACCAACAATATTATTAGCTTTGAAACACAAAAACAAAAAAATATACAGTACTATAAAAAACAAAATTGACGGTAACCAAGTTTCGAATGTAATATATCCGATACCTTGCATTTAAGGATAAGGTTTCAGGAACACAGAAGGAATGAAAAGAAAGAAAACCAAAAGAATAAATGCGCCTTAACGGAACATGCCATACCATTAAAACACACTTTTGATTTTGAAAATGCTTGTATATTAGAAACAGAGGAAAACATACAAAAAACATTAAAAATGTTACATATCAAAACAGATAAAAATAATGTAAACTCTAAAACAGACGTCATAGGCTTTAGTACAATCTACAATAACATGATAATAAACAAAATAAAATTTGTAAAATATAAATTTTATTAATTATTTAAAAAAGCGACACAAATTTGAGTAACTTTCCTTTTTACAAGATTAAATAAGTTCAATCTTGCTTTAAAAATCTGTTGTGGCCAGCACAATACCTCTCGCCCGTGTCAAAATGACAGCTAGTAATAATGTACATAGGTGTCAAGTATCATAAGTTTTCATCCAAAACATTATGATTTTCCAAATCCATGTGGATTATTTTTCTCGCCAATCAGAATATTTTTAAATTTTTAATAAAAAATTATGACATATGACATTTGTAACATCTATGTCTTCTATGTAAATAACTATTAGCCGTCATTCTGACACGGATCCTCATCTGCTTGCCAAGGCCAACAAAGTCACATGTCTGCTCGCGCCCTATGAGTAACGAATTTAACACACAAATAATTGAAATTGTATATCTTCTTTCGTTCTATAAGTAATTTTGTCCTACTCTTCTAATATGTTCAAAATTCTTCAAATTCATTGACAGTATTAGCGGTATTTCTTAAGGATATATGTAATATTAACATACCTATAATTTAAATACATATTTAATTAATAATACAATAATATATATTAAATGTGCTCGTACCTCCCAGAAAAATCTGATTTTTGACTCTGACATTTTGCATTTATCTGTCAATTACGAACATTTAAATATCTCAACTGTTTTTTGAGCATCGAGATTAATTACAACAGATTATTCTATATTATTATATACTATATCTCCAAACCTATTCGAGATATAATAAAAAAATTAAATGTGTCATATTGAGAATTAAATTTTCTTTATTATTACCAACAAAAAATTTCAAATAATAATATTTAGAAGATTTTTTTTCAAGAATCTGCTACTTCTGGTTGTCCAATTGTTACCAAAACCTTTTCAGATCTTCTCATGAATGTCCGATTGGGAAATACGTAGATAAAGTCTTATAGTTTTTGAGTAATCGTACTTCCAACGTCCCACACACATACATACACATACATCCACACACACACACACACACACACACACACACACACACATAGCATGAATTCAATACCTCTCTTAGGGAGAGGTAAAAATGGTTTTTGCTAATACTCGCTATTATGTCCACGTGACATAATTTTCTGTAGTTCCTGAGGATGATTCGGGTGGGATCGAAACGTTGAAGATATAATAAATAATTAGATTAATGAATCCCAGAATTTATTTTCCTAATAATATTATTATTTGTGGCTTTTTGAACTTGTCATTTGCAATGTTGATATTTTAAATCTCAACTTTCTATGCTGATTACATATTATCTGTTTAGCTGAACACACACTTTATCCAAGTTTCAATATTAGAGCACACGTATCTTGTAAACACAATTAAAATTGATATATATGTAAAGATATTTAAGAAGCAAAGTCAACGTTTCCTAAACTATTCGATTCACAAAGAAAATATATCATATTTATTTGTGTATGAATTAATAACTAAGTGATATAAGAACATTTATTGGAGGGTATTCCCAGGTGTACAATACCACCACATAAGTCACTATAATAAGCAGTTATACTTGAATAACTCTAGTGTACAATAGTATTCCTACACAAAGGTTTATAAATACCAATGGATTTTATTCAACTTTAAAACAAATTGAACAAGGATTTGACGATTTTGCTATTATTACACGGCTACGAATTCAGGATCAATGTAAGTATATTTCATGTACATATATGTAGCAATAACTTCAATACCTACTTAGCGTAATGATCACGAAACAAAATAATATATTATACTGGAAGGATGGCTACAAATTACACCTATGGTTAAATAGCTGAATTGTATATACTATTGTTTCTATGACCGGGAGGTGAAAAACATTCTTCCTACAAGAATAAAAAAAAAACTGTTCTGGTCAGCACAATACCTCTAGCCATTTCCATTGTAGTTTATAAGAGTATTGTATTTAACAGTTCTTGCACACAAAAACTTCCATTTACATCTTTTCTTTATATTTTTATAATTTTAAATTAATTTTGTAAGTATGGGCAAGTTTTCTTCTATTACTCTTTTAAATGTTCGAGATTCTTCCAATTCATTGATGGGATTGGTGGTATTTCTGAAGGGTAATTGTAAAATATCTATAATTTTAAATATTTAATTAATAATACAATAAGAAATATTAATAAATGTCCTTCCCAGAAAAGCCTTCAGTAATGTCTTTCGATTTTTAACACTGACATTTATGTCATTTACAAACATTTTTATAATTTCTCAACTGGTTACCATGGATTTGTTTGGGCAGTGTGATATTTATTATAACAGATTATTTTGTGTATTATATTTTTATCTCTAAATTTATAGAAGATATAATGAAATTGTTAACAGTATCGGACATAGAATTTTATGTTCTTTCATATTTATAATAACGAAAGATGTTTTTAAAGATAGATTTACTTCCGGTTGTCCAATTGTTACAAAGCTATTCCCATTAATGTATGAAAGAGAGATGGTAGTTGGTGCTTGATAAAGTATTTTACAATAAGTAAAAAAACGTTCTTGAATGTTAGATTGAGGAATCCATAGTTAAACAGGTCTTTAGTATTATAAAATTTGAGAAATTGTGCCTCAAACATCCACACACATACACGCGCACGCACACACTCACAGACACATACACGCACAGACATAATCAAAACATTAAAATCGGATTCGAGGGACCTTAAAACAAGCTTATTCACTAAAATCTGGATATGCGATATTTAGCATGAATCCAATACCTCTCTTAGCGAGAGGTAAAAATTTAGAAATATTATTGAATCACATTTAGTAGCCTTTGAATCACAGACCATATACTCTATTTTAGATAAGAAACGTTCGTGTTTAAGCCTCGTACAGACCTGCGAACCGTTCGCCACGTCCAGACCGGCGCAACAAAACGGCGATCCGAGCAAAGCAATGCAACACGTGCAATGTTTGCCTGCAACGTTTGCGCGATCCATCCGTTGTCGGTATTTCAACGAACGATCAAAGGATGTTGCGCGAACACGTTGCAGCTAGTCTGGACGCGACGGCGAAGTAGATATTTGCTCTTCATTAATACTACATTTACCAAAAATGGAATGGTCTAAAGACAATACTTCAAAATTTATCGAACTGTACAGAAATCATAATATTATTTGGAATCCGCAAAACATACATAATTTATCTGTAAAAAAAGCCTCGTACAGACCTGCGAAACATTCGACGAACCGTTCGGCGAACAGTACGCCGAACCGTTCAGCGAACGGTTCGACGAGCTCTAGCAGATGATGGTGGGGGAATGTTCGTCTCTTTTCCATTATTGTTGCAGATACATTATGTATGTTTTGTGGATTCGAAATAATATCATGATTTCTGTACAGTTCAATAAATTTTGAAGTATTATCTTTAGACCATTCCATTTGTGGTAAATGTAGTATTAATGAGGAGCAAACACCTACTTCGAACCAAAGAATAAAGTGTATTTGTTGCAAGTATCCGTTCGCCGTCGCGTCCAGACTAGCTGCAACGTGTTCGCGCAACATCCTTTGATCGTTCGTTGAAATACCGACAACGGATGGATCGCGCAAACGTTGCAGGCAAACGTTGCACGTGTTGCAGTGCTTTGCTCGGATCGCCGTTTTGTAGCGCCGGTCTGGACGTGGTTCGCACTTCGCAGCATCATCTGCTAGAGCTCGTCGAACCGTTCGCCGTACGGTTCGTCGAACGGTTCGCAGGTCTGTACGAGGCTTTTTACGCATCGGAACCACATCAATGACGCCATCTGATGCATGGAACCATTAATTAATTTAATTTAAAAACTCGACCGGGATAATCATTACCTACAATTAATATGGGAATATTCGGTTTATTAATTACTCCTATAGTGTGTACGATGTGTAGTTGAAGTATTTTTTTTTCACAAAATACTATAATCATTTCTTAGTATTTTATGAAAAATGTACTTCAGCTACAAATCAATCTTGCAAGATTACATCAAATGAATAAAAAATATTACCCATATTTTTAAATTATAAAAAGTATAATTTCATTTAGAAAAGATACAATAGTTATTTTTTTTACAGACAAAACTTTACTTTATCAACGAGAATTATTCGCGAGTCAATTATTAAATTTTATCGTCGTGTATAAAATATAAGATTTAAAGAAAAAAGTAAGAAAATCAATTATAAATTAAATTATTATTTAACCACAACTTAATATAAATTGTGGTTCTCTTACAAGAATAGATCTTTCTGATAACGTTGATTGCACAATTGAAGTCCCTATTAACACAAACCATCAAAGTTTATAATGTACTTAATTTAAATAAAAATAAATATGGGATCGCGTGCATTAGTTGACCGGTTGTGTTTAGGATTAATATTTAAAAATTTTGAAAAGTACAAAATTGACCCTGTGATGCTTTCTCCACGATAGCATTGAGAACACGTGAGGTGACGGCCTGGTAAGCGCCCTAAACGATGCAAAAATATCGTCATTGCCGAAATCTGCGAATGGAAGCAAATTGGCAGACAGAAATTTTGAATATATAAAAAAAAACTTTAATATCTGCTGCAGAAAAAAATACGTTACAATTTACATAATTATTTTTTTGTCAGCTTCTGAACATTTCTCTGCTACTGTTGAACGTTGTTTAAATGAGTTGTTTTTCATTTTTGATCGGACTGCCTGTTTTTTTCCAATATGTAGCACCAGAATAGAGCTTCCTAGCTTTTGGGTTCAACTCCAACTTCATTTTAACTGCCACTGACCGAAGTAGAGATTGCGTCAAATTATCTGAAAAGATACGCATATTCTGCATTTTATTACTTGACAAATAAATTTCGATGTGTTCTAGGATTGGGAAACCGATGCTGTGGCATTCCTAGTATACGATTTTGTAATATGTTTTGTTAGTATAAAAATATAATTATATAAGAATATATTTTCACTTACCGGTAGCAGTAGGTACAATTCGGTACACAACACTTTAATCATGCCATATTAAATATTAAAATATGTTTTCAAACACAATAACTATACAAGACGACAAACAAATGTTACAAATCGCGCGCACAAGTGAAAAAAATTACATACATCGCCATCTCTTGCATGGAAGCAAAACTAAAAATGCTATCCCGGTATCTGCCATTTGCGTTTCCCTGGCCTGCTTTGAATTACTGCACAAGACAAAATAAATTTGACAGTTGAATCGTTTGATAGCAAAAATTTGTTGACGGTTTGTGGAAAATTGTTTTCTATAATTACAATTTCTACCTTAATGTTTTGTGGTACTGAAGAATCGCAAGAAATAGTTGATGTTATCGTTGCCACAGTTTTGACTTGTTACTTTCGAAATCCAAAGAATTTCAATTTTGATACTAGCGAAATTGACTTTTACTCTCGGCCATTGAAATAACCTTTTATTTTAATTTAAGTACAATAAATATGTAATTAATAAAAAAATATTTTTTTCCAGAAATGCAATTATGCGGATGTGGAGTGTACCAGTTTTAATATTTTTAAGTATTATAACAAAAGTTCTTTCTTGCACTAATATGGGATCTTATGTACATGATTATGATAGTGGCTTTAGAATATACCTATGCAGCAATATGACTCGCAACCAGTACATCAACAAAATTACTAGAATACTACGTAATTCTTACTATATAAGAGAATTAAGTATCGTTCAAATATATCTTCTAATAATAGATCAAGATGTGTTTACCAATTCCGGTTATATATACGTATTTGATTTAACAATAAAACAATGTGGAGTGACATCAATTGAGAATAATAGTTTTAATAAATTTGAACAATTGCGATATTTATATATTTTGGAGAATAATATAAAACATTTTGATGGAAATTTTATAACATTGCTTAGAAATTTAAATACGTTAGACATATCTAGTAACAATATACAACAATTTAATATTAACTGTAATGACATACGGGGCTTTACTAAATTAATAATAAGTAATAATTCAATAACGTCCATAAGAGAAAATACGTTTGAGAACTGTGGTTATTTGCAATTTTTAAATATGAGTAACAATGAAATAAATAATATAAAATCTAATGAATTATCAATAATTGAAAACCCAAATACTTTAAATTTATCAAATTTATACTTACAAAATAACAATCTTAGTAAACTTTACAATAATACATTTCCAGAATTAGTAAATTTAGATACTTTAGATTTATCAAATTTAACGACAACGGAAATAAAGCCACAAGCATTTTTCAGGTTGAAATCATTACATTCATTAAGTTTAGCCTCAAATAAAATCCGTACATTTCCTTGTGACATTTTCAAAGAAAGTAATAACATACAAAATTTGAATTTAAGTAATAATGAAATACAAAACATAAATATTTGCGTGTTCCAGCATTTAACTAACTTAAAATTTTTAGACTTGCAAAACAACCGAATCAAGGAATTACAGTTAAACAGCTTGTCTGCATTTAATCAACTGCAGGTTCTGAATTTGTCATATAACGAGCTAAACACCCTCTCCGAGACAGTGCTGCACCCTCTGGACAGCCTGCGGGAGTTGGACATCAGTGCCAACCGCTTTACCGTACTCGACCCTCGCACTCTTTTTTCACATCTAACAACCTTAAAACAAGTAGACTTATCGGGGAACCAGTGGTCGTGCTATAACCTCATTTTAATTCGCAAATATTTGCGGACAAAGAATATCTCTTTCAAAAGCAAGATTCTAAATTTTACAGTTGATAATATTGGCGGCAGTCAATGTTTCGATGAATTTGAGCGAGGTACTGTTGACTATAAAGACGAAAACAAAATATTAAATAAGAAAAATGAAATTCGAACTACTAACAATACTAACAATATAATTTTACAATTTTTAAATAATACTACTTCCCACACAGAAAATTCAAATTTGAAAAACATTGGCCATATCTACAATTTATTGTTAACTATGAGTATAATATATGTTTTTTACAAAGTAACATATTTTTGTTACAAATTTTATAAACAAAACAAAAATAAAAGGAAAAGTTCAAGTACCCCAACTGAACTAATAACATTGAATGCCGACATAGAATCCACATAAATGTTGAATATTGTTATACTCGCCGTCAAATAAATATGGACTGATGTTCAACTTTTTCCCTTCTCCGTACCCTGTCCCTTGCCCTGTGGTGTTGCCGCTTCTTCATAACTTGCCATTTTTCAACATAGCCACTAAATTTGCAACAGTGTAGAAATCTCCAGTCCATACTCATTTGACGCCAACTATAGTAATGTTAATACAAAATGTGTTAAGGAAGAAGCCAATAGTAGTGGTGCACTCTCCACGCCAGCAATGAGTGCCCGGGACGCCTGCACGGTACAAATATGTCATCATCATTACTGAAATCTGTATACACAGCAATGGGTAATATGCCGTGATGATGTATTTATTTTTATATTATATATTTACTAATTTTAGAGGAAAGTTGTAATTACAGAACATGTTCAGAATAATATGAGATTAAAATCAATTGCTATTTTCATTTGTTTTTACGAAAAAAGTGCAAAACTAATAAAAAATGTTTGCTGATTTTCCAGGTTATGTTTGTAAATCCATGTCATTTAAGTAATATTATTTTACTCATTTTTACTATATTTTAGCATATAGAGCATGTCTTTATTTCAATAGAGCGGCGCAAATACTAGCCCGTTAGCATTCAATGTTATAATGCAAGTATTGAGCGATATGCCGCTTTGTTATAATTACAATATTTATAGTTTTATTGCTGGACCCGACAGAGTCAATTTTTCTGACTATATCAGTTGATGTTGATCACTCTGTACATGGAATTGTAAGTAATATTATTTTTAATTTCCATAAATAAGTATTTTGTAAAATTAAAATAATATTTTTTGTAATAAGGCATAAAAGAATAAGTTTGTTAAAAATCAGTGTATGTGTTTTCTATACAATAATGTACTTGTATGTTCCTAAATAAATTAATTGGTCTGATTCATGTCAACTATTCAACAGCCTTTTTTAGTGCCAAGTGATCCATTTCTACCTGACACTTCGACTTTCAAAAAGTAGATATACTTTATTCACAACAGCGAGCCATAGAAGTAGAATATTTATTTTTAAATATATTTTTAGGGGAAAAACATATGAAAATTTATTAATAGAAATAGTATATTACTAACCGAGGTGGAAATGAACTTATGTAGAAAATCTCAATTTTACAAAAAAAAAATCTGTTGTGGCCATCACAATACCTCTCGCCCTTTCCATTGTGGTATATGTAAGTATTGATTTAACATTTCTTGTACACACAAAAAAATCTAATTACACCTAATCTTTACGTTTTTTCTATAATTTTAAATTCATTCTGTGAGCAAGTTTTCTCCATTTCTTCTAAATGTTCAAGGATTTTCCAACTCATTAACGAGATTGGCGGTATTTCTGCAGGGTTCATATAATATACCTAGGTACCTGTAAGTTTAAATATATAATTAATAATACAATATGAAATATTAAATATCGTTCCCCGAAAAAGCCTGCAGTACTATCTCTGACATCTTTGACACTGACATTAGTGACATTTATCTGTCAATTACACACATTTAAAATTCTCAAGTAGTTACCATGGAAATATTTGGACTATGAGCAGGCTGTGAGATTTACTACACCAGATTATTTTATAGTTTATATTTCTATATCTTTAAATCTGTAGAATTTATAATAAAAACATTTATTTGTTACATACTTGTAAACCGTCATTTATTTGGACTGTACCTTAACATTGAAAACCAACCTTTACAACCTATTAACCTGTAAAACTGACAGCTAATCTGTAAAATTTTTACAAGTTAGTAGTTGCATTGTTAACAGTTGAAAGTTCAGTTTTATTATTATCATATAAGTTAAAAATAAATGTACAATTATGATTGCCAGTTATATTAAATTTTTCGGTTGAAGTGATGTCGCTTGCGTCTGACCGATTAGCCACAGAGGAGGAAGGAATATTAGCTGCAGATTCTGCCGATGTAGAAGGCACAACATTTGTAGACTCACGTAAGGGAAACATTTTTTTCGACATTTCAATTTTTTGATTGATACAATCATCCACGCATCCAGCACGTTTTAGTGCTAAAATATCTCCGTCCGCGGCTACAACCATCGTTGCTGCAGACTGACGAAAAGAGTGACCTGTATATAATTCTGGTTCTTCTAATCCTAAATATCCCGCAATTTTATTCGGTACACCGCCAATAGTGTGGTGACCAGCATTAAGGGAAATGCATTTTCCGTTACGATATGTTAAGAACAAACGTAAACTCTCTGTTCCGGAAGGACGAAGAGCTGCATACTTTCTATATAAAACACAAGGTTGAAAACTGCAATCATCATCTGTGATGGTAAACCTTATTGTTCTATTTTTTGTATTTCTTAATGTAATAATTATATATTTTTTAGTTTCTTCCACATCATTGAGGGTTAAAGAGAGAAGCTCATCACACCGGCAAGCACCAAAAATTCCAAAAATTGTAATAACTTTAAAGAGCAACCAACGGTCGTCGGGAGCTTCCAAAAGAAATTTTTCGACTTGCTCCTTGGTTAAAACTTTGGCCTTTTTCGGAACATAACGCTCACTCCTTCTTTTCAGAAACGCAAATAATTTATGAAATCTACAAATGACAAATAAAAATGTATTTTTTTTCGGTAACATCTCTAATATAAAAATAAACCTGCGAACTTCAATATTTTCTTTAATTTCCAGGCAACTCTTCAACATCGACCATTTCGACCATAATGAACTAGGTCTGAATCTCGTGGACAGTTGATTAAAATAAGCTAATAGAACGTTCTCCGTCACAACAGTTTCATTGTTTATTCCTTGCCATTCTTTGAAATCGGCGTATTCTCGTTCATATCTTGCCGCTGACTTTTCTGGTAATAAACTTGAAACCACACTTAAGGCTTCTTTTGTAATAGCTTCTGGCACGTTCATTTTGACTTCCACATTAATTTCAGTGAAAAAAGTAAACAATGAAATAAACTATTCGCGTTGCTACAGTAACACTGCAAAATGTTTTCCAAGGCTTATGGGATATCATTCAAGACAATCTATGACAACAATTACAACTGACAAGTTTTGATTATAATCTTAAATATGATTTACAAGTGAGTAACAAATAAAATATTGTACAATACACGCCAGGTAACTGTTTTACTGCCTCAAGGAGGTGACAGGCTCGCCTAACGGCTCGCCAGTCATTTCCTCCTTTCAGCTGGCTAGGTTTTCAATTGTTGTATATAGAACTTACAACATTTATGTGTAATTGTAGCTAGACAATGTGTTATATATGAAAAGAAAGAGGAGAAAATTTTAAAACGAAAATGCGTCTTGGTAAAATGTCCAACAACGTCGGGTTTTTGCACAATTTACATTTAAAGTTATTTATAGTTAAATAATAACATTTAACACGTTTGTTGTTGTCGATTACAAAAGCCGTCATGTTCGGTACTTTACGTGTGTCTCCGTCAGCATTCGGCAACAAAGCTACGCTTCAATGCAACCAGTGTTGCTGGCGCTATGGGAGAGTATTGTTGTTTGCGTAGACATTTCAGAAAAGATTTTTCCACGTTTGCACACGCGGTTTCCGTTTGTTGTTGAACGTTTTAAAAGGTAAATTGTTGTTTGGTAAACTAATTATATTATAATTAGATGTATTTTATATAAATATACTACATTTAAACAGTAATAAAAGTTAGTTGCCACGTCGAAAGTTTGATCAGAACGACAACTGTGTTGGGAATATGGGTTTACACAGATAATTACATGGAAATTATATATAATAATTATGTAGAATAACGTAAATAGACAGTGATTTTTAGGTAGACAGTGTCTTTAGGTAGACAGTGAGGTAGGTAAGATTTAAATATATTAAATACATCTAATTATTTTATCTAATATAATTAGTCTACCAAACAACAATTTACCTTTTAAAACGTCCCACAACAATAGAAAAAAAACAAAACGGAAACCGCGTGTGCAAACGTGGAAAAATCCTTTCCTTTTACCGTTTGTAAATAAATATTCCCAGATATAGACAAGAATGAGAGTTATTGGAACAATTAGGTTAATATCTGAGCATTTAGACTATAAAATAGTTTTGTAAGATTTAAATATATTAAATACACTGCAGTGAGTATAAATATAGTAATAAACAATTAATATATATGATTAATAGACATATGTATTGTTTCCAATATTTCTGTCATTAAACTACCAGCTGATGTAAAAAATGCGAGACAAATTATGGAATAATTAAATTTATTTTATATTTATTTACGTCATGTGAAGGACAATTCATAATAAAACTACAAAAGCAGATATGTTAAGAGTTTTCATCCGAACCCAATAAGAATATTGAAGATATTTGTAGCCGGTGAAAACTTTTGGTCAAGAGAATGTGAATACATACATCGTTCCACACAACAAAACAATTGGTATTGTTCTAACAACAATAATATAAAATAAAGTATAAATATCAAATAAATGTGAGTATATTATCATATGGAACGATTATTATGCATATAATAGAATAATTAAAGCTATTTTATAATTATTTTCTTCATTTGAATGGTAATTAATAATTCATTTATAACCTTAGAGTAAAAGTTTACAGATGTTTTTCCGTACATATGAATATCAGATTGATTTTGACAATAAATGAATAATTATCTATTTTAAACTCCAAGGAATCTGATTTGGGCGTATATTTAAGATTTATGAAACCGTTGAGGAATAAAACAATGTATTATTGAATGGATAACAAAGGCTTCTGACAAACATTAAAATACGTGATAAATAAAATTATCAAATAAAATAAGATTAATAAATAACGTAAAAATCATACAAGTGTATAAGTTAAATATTAAAAAAATTGTGTTTCAACATCATGCCGACAATTGTTTAATTTTCAATGTGACAAATGTCAAACTAACACGGTTGCTAAAGAAAAGAAATGTGCCTGGAAGTAAGCATAGATGTTGTCATGGAAATGAAATTATATGTAACCATAGTAATTATAGTGACATTGTTCCTATGATAATTAAACCATTGTCTATCTATAACCACTGTCCACCTAAAATCACTGTCCACCTAAAATCACTGTCCACCTAAAATCACTGTCTACCTAAAGACACTATCTACCTATTTCTCTGTCAACCTAAAACCACTGTCCACCTATTTCTCTGTCTACCTAAAACCACTGTCCACCTAAAGATACTGTCTACCTAAAAATCACTGTCTGTTTACGTCAACTTGTAATGTAAAACACTATAAATGTGTCGAATAGAGAATTTTGTTTTTTAATATTTGTAATAACATATATTTTCAAAAAGTTGGTATACTTTATTCACAGCGAGGAGCCATAGAAGTAGAATATTTATTTTTAAATATATTTTTAGGGAAAAAATATATGAAAATTTATCAATAGAAATAACCGAGGTGGAAATGAACTTATGTAGAAAATCTCAATTAGTTTTACAAAAAAAAACTAAGTTAAAATTACATACAACCAGGGACGTAGCCAGGATGTTTTTGTAGGGTGGGCCAAAAAATATTTAGGTGGGCCACTGATTAGAAATTTATGTACTGCTGCTTATCTTTTTCATTAGAATACAAATAACCAAAATTTGATTTTCCGTCATACAATTTGTGAAGCATATGTATAGTGTGTTAAAAAAATCTAACTCGGAGCAGGTTACGGAGAGAGAAAAGTATGTATGATCATTTTCAAAAGTCAAGTTATCAAAATTGATCTTGAAATATAATGTTAAGAAGGAAGATAAAATTGAACGTTAGTACAATTCGCAGTTTTCCAATTTATTTCCATTTCTAAAATAATATTCAAGAAGAAAAGGTTTGATTTCTTTCGATAACATTTTTGATAATATCTCGTGTCAAATTGACATTTAATTAAATATTTTTAAATTGACATAGGTTTCTCTCTACATAGCCCACTCTGAGTTAGCTTTTTTTAACAACTGTACATAAGTATTATATATAAAATAGCACTACAGGCCATAAAGGCCCATGGCTTTATTGACGATATTTCACTCTGTCCATTGCTTTTGTTCTCCAGTCTTTGATTTTTAAAGTTTCTATGTCTTTAAGTATCGCATCTTTCCATCTCTCTCTTGGTCTTCCCCTATTTCTTCTTGTTGTTATGCCTCTCTCGGTGGCTATTTTGGCAGTCCTGTCCTCTGAAATTCTCACTATATGTCCAAACCATCTTAGTCTTTGCGCTTTCACTGTTTCCACTATACCCGGTTCACCGAACAAGTTCATTGTTTCCTCGTTTGTCCTTTGTATCCACATTTCCCCGACCTTTTTACCACCGAAAATTTTTCTGAGCACTTTCCTTTCCCACACTTCTAATTTCATTTGGTTTACTTTGTTTAGCGTCCACATTTCACATCCGTATATCACCGTTGGTCTAATAACCGATTTGTAGACTTTAATTTTTACACCTCTTGATACATTTTTATTTGTTAACAACTTTAAAAGAGAGCCTACACTTCTAGATCCCTTCGCCAGCCTCTCCAGCACCTCTTCATCTTCTTTAACAAGGCATTCGACTCCCTCAATCACGAACTATTGTTAGCTAAGTTGAAGTACTTAGGGTTTGATGCGAGCAGCTTACAATTAATATCCAGCTATTTCACCAATAGACGTCAACGTGTGAACATCAATGGTGACACATCTGGGGTATCTTGCATACGGACAGGTGTTGCTCAGGGTTCTGTATGTGGAGCATTATTCTTCTCAATTTACACCTTTGATATATGTAAGGTTATACAACACGTAAATCTCCACATATATGCAGATGACACACAACTGTACTTACCTTTTGATACTACTAGTTATGAAGAAGCTGTCATGCATGTAAATGAAGACCTTGAAAAGATAGCTCAATATGCAAGATCCCACTGTCTCACCATTAACGAGAAAAAATCTGCTGTCCTGCTATTAGGTCAAAAAGATACCCGACAATGCTTAATCGACCATGACTTGATCGAAGTTAATAGTTATTTAACTATCAAGTGTGTTAATCGCCAATTAACACACGTGTTAGTTACAATATTTTTTCGTTGACCGTATCTTACTTAAATGGAAAATCTAATTTTATTCCATGACAAATTTTTTTAGGTTAGTAATGGTTGACCGAACGTCAAATTTTACGTCAGAAAATCAATGTTTTGTCATCAATTGTTTTCAGTGGGTGCGTTCAGTTTACTTAATGCACAAGCTGTTTTTTATGTTATTTGAGGAATTTCATTCCTATCAAATTCATTTTAAAGGTATGCTACGTGAATATACCTAGCTAGTAAGTGTCAAAAGCATGACTTTTAATTCTGTCTACCTTTTTGCTACAACTTAGCGTTAGGTTAGGTTAACACAATGCTGTGTTCCATGTGGTGAACGCACCCAATAAATCGTTTATTAATAAAAATCATGCATTAATAGGGGTTATTAATGAATGATTTTCTATACATTAAGATAGCCTATTAATAAACGGTCGACGGAAAAATTAATAACATAGAGATTAATATTGTATCTAGTGTAAAAAACTTAGGACTGTTAATAGATGCTGAGTTGCGCTTCAGAGAATATGTGACCTTGTTAATTAAAAAAGCATATCTGGCACTAAAAAATTTATATATGAATCGTTTTATATTATCCCAAAAGTATCGTAAAATACTTACTGATAGCTATGTACTTTCAGTATTCAATTACTGTGACGTAATATACGGTCCATGCTTAACAGTTCGAGATAAACAAAGAATACAGAAGGTACAGAACACCTGTGCACGTTTCATATATTCGGTACCTCAATCTGAGAGAACTTCTGCACTAATAAAGGAACTAGAATGGCTAAATATGGAAAACCGTAGAATCCACCACCTGGCATCTTTCACACATCGTGTCATATCATCAAAAATTCCCTCATACATCTCTAAAAAAATATCATTCAGATCCAATATGCATAACAGAACACTACGAAAAAATCTTGAATTACATATTCCTGGACATCGCACTTCCTTGTTTCAGCGCTCGTTCACTTATAATTGTACCACTGTTTATAACAAAATACCAGATAACCTCAAAACTCTGACAATTCAAACATTCTGTGCTGAACTGAAAAAACATTTGTTGGACACGCAATAAATCCTAATTAGAGTTGCAATGGTCAATTCTATTCTGTAATTTCATACTAAATAAGTTATTTCATTCACATTTAACTATGCTAAGTTATAATAGCTATATAGTTTTGATTGTTTTTGTAACCTTGTACGGCTCACCATGTAAATAAATCATGTATTTGTACCATCTTCATATCAATGTTCATACCAAAATTAAATGTATAATTTCATATTTATTTATTGTAAAGGTTAAGTGTAAGAACAGCTAATGCTGAACTTTGCCAATAAAGGTTATTATTATTATTATTATTTGATACAGTAACCCCCAAATATGTAAACTTTTCCACCTCTTAAAAATTAAACGTCATTCCTCCGTCTGTCCTAATTGTCAGATATTTTCTTTCTTCTAGATGACCTCCTCTTAAAACCATGTATTTAGTTTTCCTTTCATTCACACTTAGCCCAACATCTTTAGCTTTAGTGATGATCTTTTTGACCACAAGTTCCACTTCTCTTTTATTTCGTGTTATTATTGCAATGTCATCTGCATAGGCTAATATTTGATGTCTATGATGGTATATTGATCCTTTAGTATGTAAACCGCATTCCCTAATTACCCATTCTAATACTAAATTGAACAATATTGGTGACAGAGGGTCGCCTAGTATTAGGCCTTTATTTACTCTGAAGTTTTTTGATATTATACCGTCCACTACTACTTTACATGTTGCGTTCATATGCGTCATTTTAATCAATTTTATTAGCTTCTCTGAGATGTTAAAATATTGAAGTACATTGTATAATTTACTTTGAATAATTGTATCATAAGCTTGCTTAAAGTTTATGAAAAGACAGTGTACTGCCAAGTTGTGCTCGTAACTATTTTCCATTAGCTGTTTTAAAGTATGAATTTGATCACTTGTCGATCTATTTTTCCTGAATCCAGCTTGGTAGTCTCCCAAAATATTTTCTGCCTCTTCTTTCAGCCAATTGCATAGTAATATTGCTAATATTAAGTACACCGTATCGAGCAGTGCAATACCTCTGTAATTCTCGCAAGCTGTTTTGTCTCCTTTTTTGTGAATGGGATGAATTAGAGAATGTGTCCATCCTTCAGGCATTTTCTCCTGATCCCACACATTTTTTATTACGTCATATATTTCTTGTATTAGTTTTTCTCCCCCAACTTTAATCAGTTCAATTGATATTCCATTTTCTCCTGGGCTCTTTCCATTCTTTATATTGTGTATTATATTGACTATCTCTTCCAACTGTGGGGAACTGTAATCATTTCTTTGTTCTTCTTGTTCGTCCATATCTGTCCTTAATTCTTCTTGGTTATTTTCTAGTATTGTCTCCCCGTTCAGAGTCTCCTGAAAATATTCCATCCATCTATTCATTTTCTCTTCTCATGTTACTAAATGTCCTTCTTTATCTTTAATATAAATCAATCTTGCTTTATAATCTTCTTTTCTTTCTTTATACCTTGATAAAAGTTCTTTATTTCTTTATTTTTAAAATTTTCTTCTATAGATTTCAGCTTACTTTCCATCATTTTTCTTTTCTTCTTTCTACATATTGCTTTTGCTCTGTTTTTCTCTATTATAGAGTTGTTTCAGTTTTGAGGGTTCTCGTTTTGCAATAGTTGAGTTCTTATTTTGTTTCTTTTGTCTAAAGCTTTTTCACATTCTTCGTCGAACCAGTCATGTTTTACAATTTTCTTCCGATATTTTAACTCCCCAGCTGCTGTTTTTATTATGTCTTCTATTTCGTTCCATTTGTCATTTATATTTGTTAAATTATTCATCTTCTCTAAACTTTGATCCAATTTATCCTTATACTTCTTTTTCTCTTCTTCAGCTTGCAGGGCCCTTACATTAATTTTATTACATTTATTCTGCTTTATATGTCTCCGTTGCGAAAATTCTTGAGTCATTCTAATTTCCACCATGAAATGGTCTGAATTAGCGTCTGTCCCTCTTCGTGATCTTACATTTGTTATCATTTTGGCATGGTCTTTTTCGATTAGGACATGATCAATTTGATTATGTATCTCGCCACTTGGGGATATCCATGTCACTTTATAGATATCTTTTCTTTGAAAATGTGTGCTCATTATTTTACAACTGTGTTCTATTGCAAATTCAATAACTCTTCTTCCATTGTTATTTGATTCCTTATGCTTGCTCATACCGCCCGTCACGTATTTATAGAGCTGTTCATTTCCAATTTTAGCATTCAAGTCACCTATTACTATTTTAATATCGAATTTAGGAATAGACTGTAGTGCTCTTAACAATTCTTCATATGTTTCATCTTTTTCATCATCTTTTTTCTCATTTGAGTGTGCGTGTATATTGATAATGCTTATTTTGCGAAATTTGCCTCTTATTCTAATTTTACATAATCTCTCAGATATTGGTGTAAATTCTATGACGGATTCCTATAATTTTTTATGTATCATAAAACCTATGCCCAAATATATAGTTTCCCAACCACTATTAAAGAATATATAGTTATCTAGCTCCTTAATATCATTATCTTTTATTTTAGTTTCCTGTAATGCTGCAATATCTACCTCATAATTTTTTAGTACTCTTGCTAAATTTTTACATGCACCTTCTTCATTCAATCCTCTTACGTTCCAGGTTATCATTTTCACCTTGTGTTTCTTCTTTATTTTTGTTTCCATATTCTTTGAACCTTTGCATTGCTTGTTCGTCTTATCTAGTCCATCCTTTTGCGCCCTTTTTAGTTTTTTGATTTTTCTTCATCTGTTAGCTCTTTTTCTTCAAGTTCTTCTCGTTCTGAGTTCCAAATAAAAAGTTTATGTCCTACCGCCAGCTTGTTATAGAAAATCTTTATCATTTCTCCTTTCGCTTTTTCTTCTTTTGCTTTTATTCTTATGGTAGCCTGCATTTTTCTTTCTTTTACCGTGTAATCATTGTCGATATATATCTTGCTGTCTTTTAGTTTATTTTTCTTCTTCATTATCTCGATTTTATCCTCATAATCCTCAATCTGCGCTACCATAAATGAACCATTATTTTTGGTTTTGCGTATTACAGCCTATCTTATATTACATTGTATTTGTAACTTCCTCTCAAGCATTGTAGAGACCGCGTCTTTTGGTTTTTCATTTTCTACTGTTAAGCCCTTGATTACAATATTGTTTTTTCTACTTTCTTTATCTCCATTTTCAATCACCTTATGCAGGATTTGGATTTCCCTTTTCAGTTCTTCCTTTTCTTCTTTCCATCTTTTCTCTTTATCTTCCAGTTCTTTCTTTAGATTTTCTATCATATCGTTGTTTTTCGAGATATCTGATCTCAGCTCATTATGCTGTTGGGTCATTTGGCTCTGCATGTCGCCTATCATCTGGGTCAGATTATCCATCATTCTTTTTATTTCACCCATTTCTTTTGAATCTTCTTTCTTTACTGGCGATCTAACAAGTATTTTATTTGCTTTTTACCTTCCGTCACCTATAGGTAAGGAAGGTATTGTCTTTGGTCAAAAAATTCGGTGGTGAGTTTTCATTGAACAAGCACGTTTTAGGGTCTTTACAATACGATTTTACTATTTTTACAATGATGTCTGTGTGTGTGTGTGTGTGTGTGTGTGTGTGTGTTCATGTGTGAGTGTGTGTGTGTATGTGTGTGTATGTGGACCGCCGTTTCGTGCACGATATCTCCAATACATACTAGAATTCCAAAAATTACAATTCTTGCGTATTCCTCTTCCTTACAACCATATGCAGACTTGATTAGATTTTAGTTATAATTGGTCAACCGAAAGTACCCTCATTTGAAGATTTTAACAGTTTTTCTTGGAAAACTCAGTTAAATGTTATTATAACTTAAAGAATATATTATTCTCTATACGATTTGATTGCATTTTATATTTCATATTCAACAGATATAGAGTTAAAGAATTATAAAGATAATAAATTTTATAATTCAGCCAGCTATGCTAACTTAACCATGTAAACTGCTAATATATTCAGGTAATTCAAATTGACAGATGTCAGTATCAATAAATAGTAAATGTATGAAAGAGTAAGGGAAATAACTGTAGTGTTGAACGATTCTAGAAAGACATAAGAGAGAAGATTACATTGGTTTGAACATGTCATGAGGAGAGATGAGTATATTGGAAGAATGAATAGCTTATAACAGAAAGTGGAAGAAACATAGAAAGACCAAATATAAGATGAAAGAAGAGAAAAGGAACTGAATGAGGACGACACGCAAAACAAAAATTAGTAGAAAAAGAAAATAAAAAATAGCGATCCCCTAACGAATGGGAAAAACTAAAGAAGAAGAAGATGTTAGTGTCAAGTGCAATTCACATAGTTTTATTAAATAATTTAACTGGAAATATAGGATCTTTTATGTGTAGGGCGCGTGCAGTGACGTGACTTTACTGACTTTGGCAAGCAGATACCAATGTGGACTCGTGTCAAAATGACAGCTAATAATTACGTCCATAACTGACAAATGTCATAATTTTTCATTCAAAATTTCATGATTTTCTTATTTCATGTGGTTTATTTATTATCAGGGGTGTGAAATTCAGTTGCCGAGAAAAGGAATCATAAAATACCAAAAAATGAAATTTTGAATGAAAAATTTTGACATGAGGATGACCCGCAAAACAAATGAATGGAAGAAAAAAATAAAAATTAGCGACCCGTAACGAATGGGAAAAGCTAAAGAAGAAGAAAATGTCAGTGTCAAGTGTCATTTGCATGAAATAATATTACTGGAAATTTAGAATCTTTTGCAAGAAAATTTATGTATAGAATTTGTACATAATACACAGGATTGACGGAAGGTATTGTGCTGGCCACATCAGATTAAATGCCATTATTGTTTTGGAATGAGAAATGTTCCAATAATGTGTGTGAACTGTTTTCGCTCATTTGACTTTTAAAACGGGTGGGCCAATGGGTAAGATAGAGTTTTGGCAGGGTGGGCCTGGACCACGCGGGCCCACCCCTGACTACGTCCCTGCATATAACTTCAAAAATCTAATGAATAATTTATATAGTTGTACCTATTACAAGGCGTCCGGATTTCGAAGGCCATCATTGGTATCTCAGAAACTATGATACGACCGGTTAAATGGAACATGTGGTGCTTCTTTGAGAGGCCATCTTAGATGTGCTTTTGTTTTGCCAAAAATCCTCATAGGTTTACTAGATAATGACGGAAACCTGAATTTGCTCGAATTTTTATTTTGAAATTACATATTTCTAAACTATCAGTAATCAAGAAAAATATTCAGTGGCGTACGAAAATAATTTTAATATCGGTAATTTTTCGAGATATAACACAAACTTACACTTTTTTAAATGGAATCCATATTTGATTTTTAATTTAAAAAAAATCCCATTCCATTGGTATAAAAGTAATTGTATTTTAAATTTGTTTTACCCTGCAAACCTTAGATTTTTCGATATTTCAAATTTCTTATTTTATTTAAATACATTATTTTATTATGACTAAAAATATTTTGATCAAATGTTACACTACGATTTTCTAACCGCCTCTCTCGTAGGCAATCTGGACGACACTCTCGTAGTTCTGGTCATCGTACTGTTGGCCTAGTGACCCACTCGCCTCAAGGTCAGGGGGATGAACTATCTCGACGCCTTTTCTTTGGTCCGGACGCGTTCTTTGGAAAGGAATGGTAAATCCCCGTTCTTAAAAGTTCTTTTTGTATGGTAGTGAGTGGAGTCACACGTATAATTTGTATTTCGTATAGTTTATTTCGCATTTTATCCTAATTTAAGGGAATTTTGTACGTCGACTACTTTTTGGAACAAGCATTGTTCCTCCGAGTTAACTCGGGAATTATTATACACTCCTGCAACGGAAAAGTACACTTATAAGGCGCACATCTTCTCAGGTGAGATTTCCCACGTGTAAACTCTATATTTATTGAATATGAATTATAAAATGCAATCAAATCGTATAGAGAATAATATATTCTGTAACGTTTTATTTATATGGGTGAAGTGTAAAACTCAGACAATTATTGTGAATTAAAAGAATACGTTTATTAAACGGTAGATAAATATTAAAAAGATAATAAAAATATAATAAATTTAACTAACACTATGATAAACAAATATTAACACTAATTTAAAGACTAAGAATATTATAAGACCCTTAAACACTAAGATTATTTATTTAAACAATTAACGCTACTATTTATGTCACTAATTACATTTATTTATGTTCCCTTCTTGTCGACTGTTTGTTTATATCACCAACATGACGCTTATTTATATCAGACTTCTTTACTCGTTACTTCTATATCAGAGACTGTGTTCGCTGGCTTTGGCGACGGGTTATATACCCGGCGACTTTTTTTCCAGAAACGACTAGAACGTCCTCGAGACAAAAATAGCGTGCGCACAATAGATCACGTCATCGCAATACTTAATAAGTTCGAACAGGTCTGTTACGCACGGACATTCGGGCGCGACATAGCGGTGCCGGCTATGGCGCGGCGGCGGTGGCGGCGACGTTACAATTCTTTAATTTATAATAACGTTAAATGTCAATAAATGATATTTAACTGCATTTTTTCAAGAAAAACTGTTAAAATCTTCAATTGAGGGTACTTCCGGTTGACCAATTATAACCAAAATTAATCAACTCTTCTTCTGGATGTAAACTTGAGGAATACGAAAAAAATATAATTTTTGGAATTGTGGTATTGAAGTTATGCGATCTGAAACTTTCGTCACACAGACACACATACATATCGTAAAAATGGTAAAATCGTATCATATGGACCCTAAAACATGCTTATTCACTAAAAACTCATCATTGAATTTTTTGACCAAAGACAATGCCTTCCTTACCTAAAGGTGACGGAAGGTAAAAATTGAGCAAATGTAAAGTGATTTTTTTACAGCATTGAATTTAACGTATTAAAACATGGAAACTGATTCGACTTTGTTCATTCAATTAAATTTAATTTGGAAGTAAAATTTCATCATTGATTATTTATGTATTGTAACGTTTATTTATTTGGGTGAAGTGTACAAATCAGAGAAATATTATTAATTAAAATAATACATTTATTAAACTATAAATAATTGGGATAAATATTAAAAAGATAATAAAAATAACTAACACTATGATTAAATAATTATAAACACTAATTTAATACTAAGAATATTATTTAATGCTTAAACATTAAGATTATTTATTTAAACAATATTTATATCACTATATATATTTGTATAACTACATTTATTTATGTTCACCACTCGTAGACTGTTTATTTATATCACCCGCTGTTCATTGCTCATTGCTTCTATATAACAGACTGTATTCTGGCTTCTCTCTGACGGTATTTATACCGTCCGGCATCTCTCTCGAACATTCGACGCGATAACCATCTAATACAAAGGATCACCCGACCGGATGTAAGTAAACCAGTCTAAACGGGTATGGGTTTTTTCCCGCCGGGGATTACGTCATCGCTCGGGAATATTCTACCAGTGGCGGCGCTCGCATACTCTTGGGTCAGGAGCGCACGTTACATATGAAACCGGGCCCTAGTATATACTAACAAATATTTTAGTTTGACATCATTTAAGATCATTCTCAAAAACGCTATTATGCAAATATTTGAATTTAACGTATATACCAGTATTTCATACATTATCATTAAGATAATGTAATAAGTAATAATATTGTAACGAGTTAACACTGTTAACAGGGTATGGTTCAGGACTAGTACAACAAACTTTAATAGCTTATTCTTGATGTCATTTTGAGCAAAAAATGTTATATGCATATCCAGATTTTATTGAATAAGCACGATTTAAGATCCATAGAATCCGATTTTAACATTTACAATGATGTAAGGGTCAGTGACACAGACAGAAAATAACATTATTCGTACGGCTATGAATCAAGGTAATGTATCTGAATTAATAAATAAACTTACGTTACAGCGAAAGTATTATCAATAACGAATACCATTTTAAATTGGAGTGTCTTAACTTGGTCAAAACAATATGAATTTTGAAAGACAAGCGTGTTGTATCCATCCTTATCGCACACCGTTATATCTTTTGCAAAAGAGAGAGATAAATGTATGCCAATTTGTTAATTCGTTCATGATACAGATGACCTTGATCGGGCATCTTTAAGTTTTACCTCTCAATGATGTCTGTATGTGTGTGTGTGTGTGTGTGTGTGTGTGTGTGTGTCTGTGTGTGTGTAGGTGTGTAAGTAGATGTGTGTCAGGTTGTTGGAGACACGATTTCTCACTAAAGACCTGTTTGACTACAGATTCCTTAATCTAACATTAATGGGGAGAGTTGAATAGGTTTTGGTACCAATTGGAAAACCGGAAGTAGGAGTATCTTAAAAAAAAATTAAATATTTTTTTTTTTAATTTTTTTATTATTAGTATTAAAGAACGTAAAATTCTCTATTCGACACATTTTAAAATTTTATTATATCACGTATAGGTTTGGAGATATAGTATATAATAATATAGAACAATCTGTTGTAATTAATCTCGTTGCCTTAAAATCTCCATCGAAACCAGTTGAAATATTTTTTATTATTGACAGATAAATTCAAAATGTCAGTGTCAAAAATCAGCATTACTGGAAAAAAATTCTGCGAGGTATGAGTACATTTAATATACATATATTATTGTATTATTAAATAAATATGTTTTTAAAATGATAGGTATGTTAATATTACATATATCCTTAAGAAATACCGCTAATACTGTCAATGAATTTGAAGAATTTTGAACATTTAGAAGAGTAGGACAAAATTCCTCATAGAACGAAAGAAGAGATACAATTTCAATTATTTGTATGTACAAGAAATGTTAAATTCGATACTTACAGAGCACGAGCAGTCATGTGACCTTGTTGGTCTTGGCAAGTAGATATGAGCATCCGTGCCAGAATGACGGCTAGTAGTTATTTACATCCACATGGATTTCGAAAATCATGATGTTTTAAATGAAAAATTATACTTGACACCTATGTACATTATTACTAGCTGTAATTCTGACACGGGCTCCCATATCTGCTTGTCAAGGCCAACAAAGTCACAGGACTGCTCGCGCTCTATGCAACATAAAATGAAAATGGCGAGAGGTATTGTGCTGGCCACAACAGATTTTTTTTTTTTTACTGTATATAGCTTATTTTATAATTTTAAGGTTAAGGGGTAATTGTATTAGTTTTAGAAATTATTTGATGACTGAATCTCAAAATTTACTTTCGTAATAATATTATTTGCGACTTTTAGACTTGGTCAGTTGCAATGTTGATATTTTATCTCAACTTCCCTTGCTGATTACATATTATCTGGTTAGCGTATCACGTATCTTGCAAACACAATTAAAATTTATTGAAGAAGTTCAAGAAACAAAGTCAACGTTTCCTAAACTACGTATCAATTCACAAAGAAAATCATATTATTTGTGTATGAATTGATAACTAAGAGATATAATACATTTATTAGAGGGTATTCCCTGGTGTGCCATACCAATAGTATTCCTACACAAAGGTTTATTAAATACCAGTGGATTTTTATTTATCTTTAAAACAAATTGAACAAGGATTCGACGATTTCGCCATTACTACACGGCTACGAATTCGGGATCAATGTAAGCATACTTCATATACATAGCGTAATGATCACGAAACAAAAAAAATCTGTTGTGGCCAGCACAATACCTCTCGCCACTTACTTTTTTGGTTACATAAGTATATAACAGTCATGTTACATTGTAGGCCTTAACAAGCAGATGTGGGGGCCCGTTTCAGAATGATAATTAGTAATTATGTACATGGATATCACTTGTCAATTTTTCATTCAAAACTTCAAGATTTTCTAAATACACGTAGTTAATTTGTCACCAGGAGTGTGGAATTTACTTGTCGAGGAAAATAAACCACATGGAATTGGAAAATCACTAAATTTAGAATGAGAAATTATGATACTTGACATCTATATACATAATTACTAGCTATCATTCTGTCATGGGTCCCCATAGCTGCTAGTCAGGGCCAACAAAATCACATGACTGCTCGCGCCCTATTGTATTTAACATTTCTTGTATACTACACTCTACACCAAAAATTCTACTTATATATATATATATATATATATATATATATATATTTCTTATATTTAGATTGATTAATTTTAAATTCATTTTATGAAGAAATTTTGTCCTCTTCTAATTTTTCGAAATGTTTCCAATTCATTGCCAGGATTGACAGTATTTTTGAAGGATATATGTTATGTATTTATTAATACATTAAGAAATAATATAATGTATGTACTTCCCAGAAAAAGTCTTCAGTAATGTCTCCGTATTTCTGACACTGACATTTATCTGTCAGTTACAAACAATTTAAATTTGCAACTATTTTCCATGGCATTCTTTCGGCTGTAAAATTTATTATAACAGATTATTTTATATATTATATTTCTTTCATCTCTAAATATATAATAAAACATTTAAATGTATCAGATAAAGAATTTAATTTTCTTTAATATTACCAAGAAAAATTTTCAAAAAATATTATTTAGAAGATTTTTTTTCAAGAATCTTCTACTTCCGGTTGTCCAATTGTTACCAAAACCTTTTCAGATCTTCCCATGAATGTCCGATTGGGAAATACGTAGTTAAACAAATTTAAAGTCTTATAGTTTTTGAGTAATCGTCCTTCCAACATCCTACATACATACACACACACACACACACACACACACACACACACACACACACACACACACACACACACACACACACACACAGACATCATCGTAAAAATGTTAAAATCGGATTGTAGGGACCTTAAAACGTGCTTATTCAATAAAATCTGGACATGCGATTTTTAGCATGAATGCAATACCTTTCTTAGCGACAGGTAAAAATATATTATACAACTCTATGGTCAAATAGCACTGTCTGTTGAGATGTATATGTTACGGCAAATCTGATTAATCCGGAGATTATGCACAATCACTGGCTATTAGTATTGCGAATTTGATTATTGTGAAAATAATGAGTCCAAATTGAATAAGTATAACAATAATAACTTTATCTAACGCACAAAATTCGCCCCGAGATTTCCAAGAGTGATTTTTGTACGTTATTGTTGGTATTTTGTTAAAGTATTATAAATTAATCATAATAGCCGGTGACTATGCATAATCGCCGATTTATCATATTACCCGTAACATTATTATTTTACCTCTCGCTAGAGAGGTATTGGATTCATGCTAAAAATCACATATCTAGATTTTAATAATTAAACACGTTTTAAGGTCCTTGCAAACCGATTTTAATATTTTTACGATGATGTGTGTGTGTGTGTGTGTGTGTGTGTGTGTGTGTGTGTGTGTGTGTGTGTGTGTGGATATATGTGGGGAGGTTGGAAGGACGATTTCTCAAAAACTATAATACTTAATATTTGCTTAACTAGGTATTTCTCAATCGGACATTATTGGGAAGAGCTGAAAAGGTTTTGATAATATTTGGACAACCGGAAGTAGCATATTCTTAAAAAAAATCTTCTAAATATTATTATTTTTTGTTCTGCCTTGTAGTAAAGAAGAGTAAATTCGCTATCTGATACATATAAATATTTTATTATATCTTTTATATATTTAGAGATAAAGAGATATAAGGTATATAATAATCTGTTGTAATAAATCTCACAGCCCAAATAATGTCATGAAAACCAATTGAAAAATTAAAATGTTTGTAACTGACAAATAAATGTCAGTGTCAAAAATCCAGAGTCATTACTGAAGATTTTTTCTGGGAAGTACGTACATTATATTATTTCTTGCATTAATAGTTAAATATTTAAAATTATAGGTATAGTACATAATACCCTTCAAAAATACAGTCAATCCCGACAATGAATTGGAAACATTTCGAAAAATTCGAAGAGGACAAAATTTCTTCACAGAATGAATTTCAAATTAAAAAACCTAAATCTAAACAATAGATGTAAGTAGAATTTTTGGTGTAGAATGTAGGTATACAAGAAATGTTGAATACAATAGGGCGCGAGCAGTCATGTGACTTTGTTGGCCTTGTGTCAGAATGATAGTAATTATGTACATATGCGATTTTTAGCATGAATCCAATACCCTTCTTAGCGAGAGGTAAAAATTTAGAAATATTATTGAATCACATTTAGTAACCTTTGAATTACTGTACACGACAAAATAAATTTGACAGTTGACTCGTTTGACAGCAAAAATTTGTTGATGGTTTGTGGAAAATTGTTTTCTATAATTACAATTTCTACCTTAATGTTTTGTGGTTCTGCAGAACCGCAAGAATTAATTGATGTTATCGTTGCCACAGTTTTGAACTTGTTACCCTCGAAATCCAAAGAATTGTGTGTGATAAAACATTAAATATCATTACTTGTCAAAATAATAAAATATTCCCTAGGAGAATAATGTACACATTTCGTCTCCAGAGGCAAAATGGTGGATTTATCTTTAAATTTTGATACCACAAAAATTGACTTTTACTCTTGGTCATGGAAATAACCTTTTAGGTCTGTTCGTTTGTCTTACTCTAAACATGAAGGAGTACTCTGATATTTTTCTCTTATTCGCTTAGATCAGATTTGAGCAATTACTCAGAGCGTATACAAATGAACAAATTTTTTGTCATAACGAAACAAATGTTTGGTAAACATGGATCTTTTGATAGAAAACGAAATAATAAATAATGACGATGATATATATGGGGTCTCGTGGCCGTGTGCCTGAGTGTCTGGTCGCGAATCTGAGGACCCGGGTTCGATCCCGACCGACGCCAAAAATTACATCGAATTTTAATGGCACAAAATTGACCCCTGTGGTGCACTCTCCACGCCAGCTATGAGTGTCCGTGAGGTGACGCCTGGTAAGCGCCCACACTGTACAAATATTTCATCATTACCGATATCTGTATACAAAGCAGATTGGCACACCCAGCAATGGGTAATATGCCGTGATGAAATATTTATTTTTTATTTATTTATATGTTGTAATGTCGTCGTATAATAGCAATAAAGATGAAATAGTTCACAACAATTAAAATTTATTTATTAGTAGATCATTTAAATATAACATAAGAAATTGTATAGGAAATTTTAAGTCAAAATACTTTATTCGAATCAAATTTTCATGCTATAAATATTTTTTTCTACAGTCTACATAGAAAGTAGCCATTTGCGCTCTCTTTTGTCAACGCAAAATGTCACTTTGCCGCTCTAGCGTGACAAAGTAGAAAAAACACTCGCTATCCAAATTTCTAACTATACAATGTTGAGAAATGTCACTTGTCTACATTCTTAATGGAAACGTTTAGTCAGGACACTAGCACTCTAGTGACACATTTACCACCTTTACAAATCAATCTGACATATAACTGCTCTGGCAGTATATTACATAACCAAAAAAAAAAAAATACCGCACTATTGTGAAAATAAAATAGGGCATTCATTTACAAACACGAAAGTATAAAATGTTTAGATTAGATTGAAGCAATAGGTCAAGAAAAATGGGAAATAACGATAAATTAAAATTAAATATAAAAGACGTTTTTTTCTTTATATTAATAGTTATTAATTGAGTAGTAGTGTAAGTACAAAGTGTACATTTTATTATTTTTTGTTATGGTAGCGACTGTAGAAAAAATCTTGTGTGTGTGTTTCGAGCGTAAATGGACATTGTCGATTTCGAGAGAATGCAACCTCTCAATCGACAATGTTCTATTTTGCGCTCTTAATACACAAATAGCTATTTTCACTTTATGTTTATGTACGTTACGTTAACCACATTATTGAGATAATTACTTACAGTACTTGGTTGCTATTTCCTACTCCTCCATTTCACATGGAATAAAAAAAATCATGATCTAAGCAGGGATGAGCAATTACTTGATTGAAACCGAATAAAATTCAAGTACTGATCTATGACAAACGAACGCGTATTTCCGCAGGGAGTAGAAAAAGTATGACAAACTAACAGACCTTAAGGTTATGTACAAAAGTGGTAGTACTCGTAACATCCGTACTGCTGCCAATCTTTATTTCTACTTACTCCCTATCTCTCTCTTCTTTTATATGCGCTGTATTATCTATTACCATTTTTGCGTTTTTATTTTATAAAAAATATATAAAACATTTTAAATATCTGTTTTTTATTTCATATGTGCACTGTCTAATTATTTTTCATTAAATATGTAAATATTTAACAAATAATGACATTACAAATTAATGCAATATCTCAAACAAATATACCTACTCTTTGCTAGAGTCGGAAAATTAATGAATCCAAAAATATGTACAATTTGCACTTATGCCGTCATGATATGTAAAATGTAATACGAAATCTATAGAATAAGTAAATATGAAAACAAGAATATTGAAAATTTATGGGGTAAATAAAAATTTGTTAAGATTTTATTAATAAATATATTTACATAACTATTAGTGGGTCTTTAGGCATCTTTAAAACAACAACAAACACTACTTACAACTAATATATAATTTCACAAAACGGTAATATTAAAACTAAGGATTGGAGTAAAAATTACCTGTGAAATGGAAAAACCCTTTGAGTAAAATTGTAACGCGACATACCCGGCCTCTTCCATCTCAAGGTTGTACTTACCCTACGTTGTGTTTATTTTTAATAAGTAACCCTTGCTTCGTTCGTAATACAGAGTAGCTGTCAAAAGTGGGGGAATCGGGATAGGTAATTGATATAATTAAAGAATAATGTTCTCTCCAAAAAGCAGACAGAATATGTCTATCTTTGTGCATTTATTGAAAATGAATATTGAAAGCAAATAATAAATAATATGAGAAATATGATTGGGTGTAATGATTTGAACATGACACCCTGCTGCGGAATGGTCCGCTCTCTGGCACATGCCTTACGTACGAGGGAAACCACAGCTAAAACCTCGCACAGAGAGTCATCTAGACACAATTTAAACAAATGATTTTATAACAAATTAATTACAAAAACACAAAACAGGTTGTCCCAACAATTTGATATTAGCAACATTGAAAATGATATATTAATTAGACCTTGTATATTGATAGACAATTACAAACGCATTTGTGTGCGTGCATGTTTGTGCATGTGTAAGTTTGGTAAGTTCGGTCTCCCGAACTGCCATGGCGCTCGGCTGAGCCGATGGGCCGTTCTTTGTATGGTCAGGTTCGCAGCTGAGCTGCCTCACCTTTAATTAAACAGGACGCTCGGCGACGCCGACGGGCCATTCTTTGTATGGTTAGCGTGCGCTTAGCAACACTATTTCGGTTCGCAGCTGAGCTGCCTCACCTTTTGACCAGGACGCTCGGCGCCACCGAGACGGCTGTAGAGTGTGCGACTGAGTCGCCACACTGTCTGATCCGACGAGTACCTGTGTCGCACTCGTCGGGGGTGTTTTGTTAAGTGATACCCAAGTGAACGTGGACAGGCCAGCGCTCGGTGCTGATACGGCACACATCTTGAGTTTGAGTAGTTGCAAAGCAACGACCCGCAAAATTACGTTTGATTGTCAACCAATATCAGATCAAATAGATAAAAATTCATTATATCATTGTGACAACAATAAATCATAATATATTCGTGTGAAAGAGTTTATTACTTGTCTATGATAAGTTCTTCGTAGCAAGTGAATGGGGGGGAAAGCAAGTAGGATCCCCAAATGTGCCTGGCATAGCCATAGCAGCTGGATGGGGGGAAAGTGTGTAGGATCCCCAAACGTGCCTGGCATAGCCATAGCAGCTGGATGGGGGGAAAGTATGTAGGATCCCCAAACGTGCCTGGCATAGCCATAGCAGCTGGATGGGGGGAAAGTATGTAGGATCCCCAAACGTGCCTGGCATAGCCATAGCAGCTGGATGTGGGGAAAGTGTGTAGGATCCCCAAACGTGCCTGGCATAGCCATAGCAGCTGGATGGGTGGAAAGTAGGATCCCCAAACGTGCCTGGCATAGCCATAGCAGCTGGATGGGGGGAAAGTAGGATCCCAAACGTGCCTGGCATAGCCATAGCAGCTGGATGGGGGGAAAGTATGTAGGATCCCCAAACGTGCCTGGCATAGCCATAGCAGCTGGATGGGGGGAAAGTATGTAGGATCCCCAAACGTGCCTGGCATAGCCATAGCAGCTGGATGGGGGGAAAGTAGGATCCCCAAACGTGCCTGGCATAGCCATAGCAGCTGGATGGGGGGAAAGTAGGTAGGAGTTAGACTTGAAGAACTTACCTCGGACAAGCCAAGTGTAAATTTTTGTTGAGTCCGAACTTTAAATTACTCAACGTGTGAACCACGCCAGAGGTAAAAAATCGGTGATGTCAGAATCCCAGGTTACTCAACGTGTCAACCACGCCAGAGGTCCGGTATCTGTGAGTCCTGCCGAAGCAAGACCGAAGAATACGATTTCTGGCCCAGTATTTAAACCAAAATATCCCTCTTGCCTCCTTCCGATCTAGGGCGTTTCGGGGGTAAGATTTGCCCTCTCTGTCACCGGTGTGGGTGGGTGGTTGGGTGGACGATGGAAATTTCTAGAACATCATAAGTTTGTCATCGCTTCTTATCACATATGGAATGCCAGATGCCCTCTAGCGAAACCTATGTCCCAGCCTCAAGTGGCTGCAGACTCGCCCGTCTGCATGGCGCCTTCCCTTTACCTGCTTAGGGATGTAAACAAATACACATACACAAATAGTCGAAATAAAAAATATAATTGTAAATACGTGCCCACAAATAAATATTAATAAACAACTACATTTAATAATAAATAAGGCGTGCTTGCAGTACTGCCTCAAAATAGACAATATCGGGTATAATCTTTATTTTATTGCCCACTCTGGGGGGGGTCATCCGGGAAAATAAATATAATAACGATAATCTCTTGTTCAACAGAACAGCCAGTTTTTGTTTGAAACAATAGACTTTAATCTTTGCCATAAGGCCGTTGCCCTTTTAAAGTAGGTAATAATTTAGAATTGTTATTTCTTAAAAATATGCTAAATATCCATTTATTTTCTTTTGCATATTAGATTATCCGATTATAAATACACAAATATATATTTCATATTTATTTTGCTAATCTTCCGAGCTCTAATTAATACTATTGTGTGTGCCCTAACTAACTGAATTATTGTATATGTATATTGTTACTATTAGTATAAATACCTAGTTACGAGATATTTTTGTTGTAAATAGAATGCGAGTCGCTATCCCTATTTTTCGTTCACAACATTACGGTCGATATTATAAGTCACGTACAGCAACATCCCTTACGGGTAACCTTGGTATTCCTAGGCTTCAAAAATTCTACTTTTCCAAGAATTCATACAGCCCAACAATGTGTTTCTTCACGCTCTGTTCCAGACAGTTCTTCTCTCCGATAATGACTAGAGAAAAATGTTAAATACAAAAATGAAAAAGAATATAGGGCTACTTTGCAAGTAATAAACGTTATTTATACCGTAATAGAGATTCCTGCAATAAATTTTGCAAAGGCACTAACGAGCACTAATGAAGCACTAATTAATGAAACCAATTTCATTGATTTATTTTAAAAATAGTTTGCTGGTGTTAACTTGGCAGAAAAAATATCAAACGTTATTTATAACGTATTCTTGCAATAAATTTTGCAAGGACACTAAACAGCACTAACGAAGCACTAATCGATCGTATAGTTCATTTCGTTAGTGCTTAAAATTGCTTGCCAAGTTCACGCACCTGTTATATGGGTCAATAATAATAATAACCTTACTAAAATATACAAGTATAGCTTGTTCAGAGATATTTCGTTATGGCCCTCTCAGCGGGTCTATTGTTAGGGATTTAAGCTTGATTTATAGGGGTGCAAGGACAGGTATGTATTCAATATTATCACAATTTTCAACTGGTAAAACATCAGTATTGTCTTCTTCAAATGGTCGCCACATATTAAATACGTATATTGTTGACCTCAGTATGAAAGTTAGTATTACTACTGATTTTAAATTTTTGAAAACTCATTTATATACCTACACACTAGGTATGCCTTTGGTATCTTAGTTTCCCTAATATGTATTAATACCGGTCAAGGACGATTTTGTCATCTTATATTTCTAGTAATAGTCAAAGACTTAATTTAATTTTGCGATTTCATTATTATTTCAAGTAAATCTGAAATACGTAATGCGCACAGAGATTAGAGATTTCTGAATTTAAATATTTTGCAATCCAACACTGAGCGCCAACAGGTAGAATCTCTACCTGGTGCGGTTCACCACAGGCTTAGTAAGTCAAAGCCATAACGAAATATCTTTGAACAAGATATAACATATCTATGAACTTCAATACAGATGTGAGATATGAGGTGCGACAAAAAGTAATTTATTTATTAAAAAAAAAACAATTTATGAAAGAAACAAACTTATATAAAAACAAACAATTGGACAAAATATAAAATGTAATACTTATTGTTTATTTACGTTTAAGTTAAGTTTCTTTCATAAATTGTTATTCTGGTTATTTATTTCTTTTCAAGTAAATAAAAATCACGTAACGTTAGATAGGTATTAATTATAAATTTATTTATTTTTAATAAAAAATCATTATTTTTAATAAATATTTATTATGTCGGTACATAAAAAGAATTAAATGAAAAATAAATAATTTTCCGAATTTTGATGGAGAATGAGCACATTGAAATGTATGATTCTACAATTTTTTCTCCTTTTTTTAACACCCTGTGTATATTTTTGTTTCCGGGTTATTTCTGTTCATAATTGTTTCTCCAAAGATATATGTTAAAAAAATTGTTGAACCTGTGAATTGTTTATGAAAGTTGTAAAATAAAATTAGGAACTCTACACATATATTTTTTAGTTTATACACCTGTCAAAACTATTTTATAAGATTTTCTTATTGGTTCTGGTATATGCTATTATTACAAGTTTATTTATTTATTTATATTTCGCCGTTGTTGCAGTGATGTATAGTTATATTTTTCTAGTTATTTATAATAATATAAACTATTGTTCAAAATATTTAGGGGTGTCATTCGCTTGCAAATATCATTTCATTAATAAAAGTTGTGACAACTGGGGTGAGTATTTAAAACTTTTTATTAGTTTCAAGTAAATGGTAAGTAAATTGATTACTTATACTCTTTATATTTGTTGTTCGTGCCATCGTGCCCTGAGAAAATTTTAGAAAACCTTCTACTGCTGGACAGCATATATAGAGGATTATTAGTTAAATCAAGAATAAGGGGCTAATTTATCAGCAATAACAAACCGAAAATTCAACGAGTGGTTCTCAAACGGTACAACAAAGTTATATTTTTTTAAATAGTACCCTATATAATTTTGAAGCTCATTAAATAAAGATTTTTTTCTGATTTCAACGATATAAATATTGTATAGGGTTGTATACAATTATTTCGAGAAAAATGATATTAAAATTTTTAAAAATATAATTTTGTTTTACTGTTTGAAAATCCCTGGTTGAATTTTTGGGTTGTTATTACTGATAAATTACCCCCTTATTCTTTAGCATTTTTTGCATATAACTTTTTTCTCTAATGTCATTAATTTCCCCCAAAAAAAAGTGCTGGTTGTGTTAAAGGAAACACCTTGTATATACATATATATGCACATGAAAAATTATTATTTTGCAGGTATCGGAGGATGAAATTAAACTTATTTTTCATGAAACAGTGGGCCAATTTGATAACCCAATGTATAGAGCAGAGAGGCAAAACCGGCTCACAGCGTCAAATTTCAGTGCTGTTATCAATAGAAGATATACCACTCCTTGCCACTCATTAGTACAAAAAATATTGTATCCGGTACAAATTAACACCCCGGTTGTTTTACATGGCAAATTAAAAGAAAATGCAGCTAGAATAAAATATGAAATGGATTTCAATTCTAAAATAACGTCAGCTGGCTTATATATTGACAAAGAACATTGTTTTTTAGCAGCATCTCCCGATGGTATGTAGTATACTATAATAAATAATATTATTTATTTCAAAACTATTTACTATGTAATCAGCGAGTTAATTTCATAATTTGTAGGTTTACTAAATAATACCCATGTTATAGAAATAAAATGTATATTTGCTCTATATGACACAACAGACAACATGGAGTTAGCGCTGGAAAAAGGAATTAAAAAAAATAAGTCTTTTTACTTAGAAAAACGAAATAATAAAATTCAATTAAAACGCAACCATCATTATTTCTACCAAGTAATAACATAGTAATAATGAAAATACTTTATCTAATGTATTTTATAATTTTAGGTACAAGATCAAATGCGCATTACCGGCATACACAGAGCATATTTTATTGTTTTTTTAAATAATAACGTTGATTTATTTGTTGAAGAAATAATATTTGATGAGGAGCTCTGGAAAAATAAAATGGAAGGGAGATTAATTAAATTTTATAAAGAATGTATTCTAGTTGAAATTATTTTAGGGAGAATTAGAAAAAATAAAAAATTTAAAGATCCTCAATATATAATCGACGCTCAAAAAAAGTTATAATACCTTTATGAATGTATATATTTTTATACGTTTATGTATATGAAAATATATTTGTTTGTAGTAATTTTAATATTGAAAATAAAGAATAATTGTATATATTATTTGCTTGTATTTTCTTCACTCATTATTCTCCTGCTTAGATTTACGTTTCTGCTGCGACCGCGCTATTTTTAACTCGAGAAATTAGTTTTGAGCATAGAGTATAGTGAATTTGTGAGGCGCATCTTGCGACAAAACGCTGAACTACTTTTACATTGTCGTATACGGGCAATTCTTTTGTCAAGGTAATCTCAAATACTACATATGTGTTATTAAAAATTGAAATTTATCTGAAGTCCTTAATTTTTAAGGATTGTAATGAAGTAAATTTTAATCGAAAACGATTTAAAGTTGTAAAAAATATTATTATTACTTATATACTAACAAATTTAAAAATGTTATTTTATATTCGTTCAAATCTATGTTTAATATAATTGCCATAAACCAAAAATTGTTCAAATCGGTTGAGCCGTTTTTGCAACTACCTGGACAAAGTCTTCCGTGGCAATTTGTACACAACCTTAAGTTTTAATTTAAATCCAATAAATATGTAATTAATAAAATATTTGTTTTCCAGAACTACAACTATGCGGATATGGAGTGTACCAGTTTTAATATTTTTAAGTATTATAACAAAAGTTCTTTCTTGCACTTATATGGGATATTCTGGTTTTCATAGTAACGTAGAGTATTCATATGCAGAAATATGACTCGCAGTCAGTACATCACGAAAATTAATTCACTTCTATATTCTGACACCCAAATAGAAAAACTATCTATCGTTCAAATATATCTTGCAATAATAGATGAACATTGTTTTGACAATTATAAATTTGCGGCCATAATTGATTTAACAATAAAACAATGTGCAGTCACATCAATTGAGAATAATAGTTTCAATAAATTTGAAAAATTACGATATTTATATATTTTGAAGTATAATATTGTAACGTTTTTATTTATATGGGTGAAGTGTAAATCATAGACAATTATTATTAACAAAGAATACGTTTATTAAACGATAATTAAATAAGGATTAAATATTAAAAGATAATAAAAACAACTAACACTATGATTAAATAATTATAAACACTAAGAATATTATTAAATGCTTAAACACTACGATTATTTATCTAACTAACATTTATATCACAACACTTATTTATATAACTTCATTTATTTATGTTAACAACTGTTTAACTATTTATTTATATCACCGAGTTCATATCTGGTTGCTTGTATATATGAAACTGTCCTCCCGCTGTTCTCCCGACGGTATTTATACAGCGCATAACAGTCTAGAACTCTTCTAAAGCGACAATGACTCGTATACAAAGGAATGAGGTCACGGCGCAATTAACCTGTCTCAGCGCGTCGGGGATTGTATTATCGCTCTGGTGCGTTCTTTCGAAGGGGTTACGTCATTGTTCGCGAACATGCTATCAGTAGCGGCGCATGCATACTTTTCTCTCAGGGGTGCACGTCACAATATAAATCATTTTGATGGCAATTTTATAACAGCGCTTGAAAATCTATATACATTAGACATATCTAGTAACAATATCCAAAAAATTTATATTCATTGTGGTTACATATTGAAAATTACTGATTTAACAATAATAGTAATAAGTAATAATTCAATAACATCTCTCTTTCTTTTTTTTTCGCTTCCGTCTTCTTTCTTCATATCCATCCTTGACATCAACGGATTCGTCCTTTACCTCTAGTATTTCTGCCTACATTTCTTTTTTTTAATTTCTTACTGAGCACGCACATTTTCTCTCTCGTGGTCTCTTTCTTTTTCGCTTCCGTCTTCTTTTATAACAGCGGAGTTTCTTTCTTCTTGCAAACACTTCATTTGTAATTCGTCGCACTTTTTCACCTATGCCTTCGATGTTTACATTTCCCACAGCATAATTATTTCGCACTCGCGATTGGTTACATGAAACTTGTTTGGCAGTTTCATGATCTGATATATATGAGAGTGCGTTAAATATAGTTCTTGGGCGACATAATTGCTGTGCTTGCTGAGTATTGCTGTCTCGAACTCCGAAGATGAGTCTCTGAGTGGCCAGGTACTCCAAATCCTTGTCAGGAGCTGTACGATGTGTGAGACGAACCGAACAAGTTACATCGGCTCCAAATTCTTGCAGACTTCCTTCAGTTTTTCTAGAAGTCTTCTCCCATCCTTGTTTCAATATTTGCTCCAGAAATCCAGAATTCTCCAATTTCCGTTCTAACATCTGCTCCGTATTTCCAGAATTCTCCTTCAATTTCCGCTCCAACATTTGCTCCATGATTCCAGAACTCTCCTCTACTCTTCCAGAATTCCCCTTCAATTTCTCTTCCAATTTCTGCTCCATAATTTCATAATTCGCCTCTACTCTTCCAGAATTCGCCTCTAATTCCTCTTCCAATTTCTGCTCAAAAATTCCAGAACCTTCTTCGGCTTTTCTAGAACTCTCATTCAATTCAAGTTCTATTGTTCTAGAATGTTCCATTAATTCTTCGTTCAGTACTCGGGAATTTTCCTCCACTTTTCTAGAGCTTTCATGCAATTCTCTTTCCAATGTTATAGAATGTTCCTTTAATTCTTCGTCCAGTGCTCCGGAATTTTCCTCCGCGTTTCCAGAATCTTCATGCAATTCACTTTCCAATGTTCTAGAATGTTCCTTTAATTTTTCTTTCAGTGCTCCGGAACTTTCCTCCGCTTTTGTAGAGCTTTCATGCAATATCCGATCCAAACGTCTAGAACTTTCTTCCCATATTTGCTTTAATTTTTTACAATCGTCTACAAGTTTACGAATGTCGGACACCTCATCCGGAATTTCAAATATGTAATCTTCAGGATTTTCACCAGAATCGATTAATGCTTGCCGCAGTCTTTCTTGAAGCTCTATCTTCTTTCCTGTTGCTTCCAAATCTCGTTCTTCCAGTTCCGTCTTGAGATCACATACTTTCAATTCACTTAATTTTAATAGTTTAGGAGGCATTTTATTTATTATTATTTACACTTCACAGTTATTAACAACCCCACACCTGACACCAATTGTAACGTTTTTATTTATATGGGTGAAGTGTAAATCATAGACAATTATTATTAACAAAGAATACGTTTATTAAACGATAATTAAATAAGGATTAAATATTAAAAGATAATAAAAACAACTAACACTATGATTAAATAATTATAAACACTAAGAATATTATTAAATGCTTAAACACTACGATTATTTATCTAACTAACATTTATATCACAACACTTATTTATATAACTTCATTTATTTATGTTAACAACTGTTTAACTATTTATTTATATCACCGAGTTCATATCTGGTTGCTTGTATATATGAAACTGTCCTCCCGCTGTTCTCCCGACGGTATTTATACAGCGCATAACAGTCTAGAACTCTTCTAAAGCGACAATGACTCGTATACAAAGGAATGAGGTCACGGCGCAATTAACCTGTCTCAGTGCGTCGGGGATTGTATTATCGCTCTGGTACGTTCTTTCGAAGGGGTTACGTCATTGTTCGCGAACATGCTATCAGTAGCGGCGCATGCATACTTTTCTCTCAGGGGTGCACGTCACAATATAAATCATTTTGATGGCAATTTTATAACAGCGCTTGAAAATCTATATACATTAGACATATCTAGTAACAATATCAAAAAATTTATATTCATTGTGGTTACATATTGAAAATTACTGATTTAACAATAATAGTAATAAGTAATAATTCAATAACATCCATAAGAGAAAATACGTTTAAGGTTTAAGGCATGTGAATTTTTGCTATTTTTTAATATGAGTAACAATAAACTAAATAGTATAAAAAATAATGAATTCTCAGGAATAAAATACCTATTTACTTTATATTTATCAAATTCAACAATAACGGAAATAGAGCCACAGGTATTTTTCGAGTTGGAATTATTACAGTCATTAAGTTTAGCCTCAAATAAAATCCGTACATTTACTTGTGACATCTTCAAAAATAATATTAACATGCAAAATTAGAATTTAAGTAATAATGAAATAGAAAACATAGATAGATGCGTGTACCAGCATTTGACTACCTTAGAATCTTTAGACTTACAAAATAACCGAATCAAGGAATTACGATTATGTAGCCTGTCCGCATTAAATCAATTACAGGTTTTGAATTTGTCATATAACGAACTAAACACTCTCTCCGAGACAATGCTGCATCCTCTGGACAGCCTATAACAACCTTAAAACAAGTAGACTTATCGGGGAACAAGTGGTCGTGCTATAACCTCATTTTAATTCGGAAATATTTGCGAACAAAGAATATCTCTTTTAAAAACAAGATTCTAAACTTTACAGTTGATAATATTGGCGGCAGTCAATGTTTCGATGAATTTGAGGGAGGTACTATTGACTATAAAGACGAAAACAAAATATTAAATGAGAAAAATGAAATAGCCTTAAAAGAATTATCTCAAAACCTAAATAACAGTTTGGAGAAATTAGTAAATGGTACTAATAAATCTAATAATATTATCACGGCAGATTCTATAAGATATCCCAAACTCCCGAGTTGTTTGGAGCGCCGGCTAGCTTCAGTGAAGACGGGATGGTTCTTACTGTGCCTAAAGGGATGAGCGCCCTGCCCAATTACTCTGTATAGCCTCCAAACTGCCGAGTAATGAGCCCTCGGGAATGGGTGAACCTAATGTGACGAGATATAGGGCAACAAAATCTAAATAAACACAAAACGGATACCGAAATGCGAACTATATTGAGTGTTTATGTACAGTGTAAAATAGTTTGAGGTAATGCCTCGCGCGAGATTTGGCAAACAAGGATGATCAAAAAAGGGCCACTTTACTCAACCGCTCCCTGTAGGGAAGACGTAGTGTGGTCGAAAGGTTGAGGACCGCGGGTACGTAACTCTTAAAAAAATATATAGCGCAAAACCCTAACATAGACCGTCGATTGGTATACCAAACGCGAGTATGTTGTGCTATAACCCCAATGAAACAAAGGCAAGTCCTAGTTCCTTTCCCCTCAACGTAATCTCTACAAAATGGCGTAATGGCTTCCAGAACTAATACCCAACGTGTTTTCGCGTGAGTCACTACTCTTAACAATATAAAAGAATCGCAGTAACAATATGGACATATAGCACATTCGGTAGGGCAGACAACAATAGCATACACAATAACGGTAACAAAGATTAATATAAATAGCGGACTAATAAAAATGTTTGGGCTTATCTGGGCTCTCCGGGTGGTGTCCTGAACAAAATGGCCGTGTCGCCTCGTGGTCCTTCACGCCACGCGTAGAAATGGCAGGATCTGAGTCGGTGATCGGAACCAATAGCAAAAATACGTCTCGGCAGTACGGCAGAATAAGGTCCGGGGCTGATAGTTCCCAACAGTCGGTAGCCCAACAGTAGCTCCACGCAAATAGTCCCAAACAAACAGTGATCACAAAACGAACAGTAATCCGATATGAGCAGTACTCGGACACAAACAGTAATCCGTGATTTAAAAATATCCGAGATGAACAAACAGCCTAAGAGAAAACGTGGTGTAAGCATGTTGGTGATACAAGGCGATAAGTGTGGTAAATTAATACTGAATATATTATATATTTAAACCATGGAATTGTAAAATAAAATTTTAACAAATAAAATGACTAAATAAATTGGCAAAGTTAATATACCTTAAGGTGTTCTGTGGCTGAGTAGAATTTAGATGGCTCGAGTTCCAAAATCCGGGAAATCCCGAGAGAATACCAATTCTCTTCCAAGTAACTTTAAAGATAGGAAATCCTCAAAATGGGTGCTTAAAAATCGCACAAAAATTCACTAAATTTACGAAAACTTAAGTAGGATCTCAACGTACTACTATCACTCTTGAGCGCCAATCTAACAAGGACCAGAATTCAATTCTTTGCCAAATTTAACAGTCTCCGTCCGGAGACTTCAACTAGCGCATAAGTAGGGGAAATTTAAAAAACTGTAACAATTCCAAAAAAGTAATAAAATCACCAATCACCAACATAACTTAGCAGTACCGCGGGTGGTTTGACTCGAAGTAGTTCCAAACGGACGGCGCAAAAAAGACTGGAAATAAAACTGACATTTAACAATAATAAGAACCGAACTTAACTTTTAACGAAACTACAATGATCTGAAACTAAAACACATAGGAGTGAGACAATGGAAGATAACAGAAGACAGTAAATATAAAATGAGATAGACTAAGAATGTAAATGTACGAAGATGACATAAAGAAATGTTCCTAGGTCACAGAAGATACGAAAATGGGTCAAGGGCAAATTCTGAATGTGACAATATAATGATGCAAATTTTAAACAAAAGTTGTGATGATAAAATTTTGGATGTTATACCTACTAAATGAAATTCGAATTACCAATAATATAATTTTGCAATTTTTAATACTACTAATACTGTTGAATATAAAGACGAAAACAAAATATCAAATAAAAAAAATCTGTGGTGGAAGTACGCCATGTAGAATTCTATAGTAGAATAGACGCGAAAGCGATTCTACAAATAGAAACCGACGTAGCATGTGAAATAGAATTCTACAGTAGAGTTTAACTTCGTGAATCTTCGTTAATGTATTAACCATTATGCAAATATAAAGTATTTTGTGTATTATATGACTAAAAAATATGACAGATCACTAACAGATGACATATGACAGATAGTACCGGTGCTTTGATAGTGTGGTAAGTTTTGTATAAAATTTGTTGTTTCTTCTTTCAGAAATGAAATTATATACATATTTTATTTCAGTAAAAATAATAACGCGTTATATTGCCTGTTCAACTACATGCTGCACATCATTTATTAGAAAAGGAAAGGCAAAATATAATTTTTCGACAAAATGTTCAAAGAAGAGTTTTAAGAGATGCTAGTGATCCAATTAGTATAAATGAAACTTTATTCATAGATACATGCGGACTGACAAAAGATATGGTGAATTTTTTGTATGATCGGCTAAGTCCGTATATGGCAAGTTCATTGCATCCAAACGCAGTTTCTCCATTATTAAGAGTACATGACATTAAATCACTTCGAAGTGCAATCAAATAAAAAGTCACAGATCATACACAATGTCAAAAATTAAGAAGAAAAAGATGGAATATATTTGCTTACATTTATATGACAGAGAGAAACAATTAATGCGACAGCTTCTTTTTCGCGTAACGAAGCGATACTACAAGTGGTGCTCGGGGAGAAGGGAATCATTGCGTATTGACGGCGTGCTGCCAAATTTGCGATAATGTGACATCACTAATAGAATTCTATACGGCATACTCCCACCACTGTTGTGGCCAGCACAATACCTCTCGCCATTTTCATTTTATGTTGCATAGGGCGCGAGCAGTTATGTAACTTTGGTGGCCTTGACAAGCAGATGTGGGGGCCCGTGTCAGAATGGGAGCTAGTAATATACATAGGTGTCCAGTATCATAAGTTTTCATCCGAAACATTATGATTTTCCAAATCCATGTGGATTATTTTCCTCGACAATGGATGACAAATAAACATCAGACTATTTTGAAATTTTGAATGAAAAATTATGACATATGACAATTGTGACATCCATGTAAATAACTACTAGCCGTCATTCTGACACGGATCCTCATATCTGTTTGCCAAGGCCAACAAAGTCACATGACTGCTCGCGCCCTATACGTAACGAATTTAACATTTCTTGTATACACACAAATAATTGAAATTGTTTCTCTTCTTTCGTTCTATGAGAAATTTTATCCTACTATTCTAATATGTTCAAAATTCTTCAAATTCATTGACGGTATTAGCAGTATTTCTTAAGGATATATGTAATATTAACATACCTGTAATTTAAATACATATTAAATTAATAATACAATAATATATATTAAATGTACTCATACCTCCTAGAAAAATCTGACACTGACATTTTGCATTTATTTGTCAATTACAAAAATTTGAATATCGCAACTGTTTTTCGGGCAACGAGATTTATTAGAACAGATTATTCTATATTATTATATACTATATCTCCAAACCTATACGAGATATAATAAAAAAAAAAATGTGTCAGATTGACAATTTAATTATCTTTAATATTGTAGTAACAAATTTTCAAAAAATAATATTTAGAATTTTTCTTTTTAGAAACTACCACTTCCGGTTGTCCAAGAACCTATTCAACTCTTACCATTACTGTTAGATTGAGGAATCCGTAGTTATACAGGTCTTTAGTCTTATAGAATTTGAGAAATCGTGTCTCCAACAACCTCTCTCTCTCACACACACACACACACACACACACACAGACATCATTGTAAAAATGTTAAAATCGGATTCTATGGACCTTAAATCGTGCTTATTCAATAAAATCTGGATATGCGATTTTTAGAATGAATCCAATACCGCTCTTAGCGAGAGGTAATAATAACGAGTTAGGTCGGGTAATCACGTAACGCGATGTTGAATGAAAATGAATTACTTAGTTTGAAAGTATTTTTATTAAAAATTTCATATCGGCCAGTAGTACTAAAATGTTCACTTTAATATCCATGCACTTAATTTTGCGAATTTTGGAAAAAATCCTCTTGAATTGCAATCAGTACTTACATACACCCTTATTTCTTGCAATATTTTTGATATTCCCAGTATGTAAAATATGTAAATATTTTTAGGGAGATTGGAGTGGACCGTTAACTGTGGATGGTATCCAATTTGGTGCTATGTCTTGGGGATCAAATATACATGGTTTAGAAGCTTTAACTGTGTTTACCAATGTTTCGTATTGTAGATACTGGATTAAGGAGAACAGTGGAGTCTAAATAATAAATGTTTTGTAAAATTATTAAAAGATTTTATGTATATGTCAATGTAAAATACATAATAAACATACTTCAAACGTGTCTACTACAGTACTAAAAATCTGATGTGGCCAGCACATAACCTCTCGCCGTATATTTTACCTGGCTGTATGCATAAAGCAAAGAATATTTTTAGAAATGCAAATAATATATTCATATAAGTCTATGACGTATAAACCTCTTTATTATTCAATAAGAGCATGTCTCAGCATAATACAATTTTCACATATATTTACAAAATCTATAGGATATTTTACCATAAATTATGTACAATAAATTACAAAGTAGAGTTTACCATTATATACATTTTAGGTTGATAACAGGGATTTTCAATTCGAACAACGTTCTTGTTTATTTTCTCTTCATATTCTTCTAGTAAAAACATTAATTTTGGGTGGTCTAAAATATACATATCTGCATATGTGCATCTATTCTTACATATTTTCTTTTACATTTTATTTTTTCATACCTGTTGTATCTAAATAACACATTGATTTCCTTTAATAAAATGATGGATAGGTTACACTTCGATTATTCTTATATCGATGTTTAATTATGTCAATATTTACTTACATGAAAAGAATTTGATAGCTTTTTTACAGTTCAATGTTACTCTAGTCTACAGTGCTCGTGTAAATTGTCCCATAATGTTTGAAACAAATTTAAGTCATTTAACGTAGACTTGTCACCTCCATAATAGTCACAGATCAAGAATTAAGAGATTCTCCAAGTACATTTTTCTTTCATTACTCATTATTTCGATGAGATACAATTTTTCTGTATTTTACGTTGCAGAGTGGAGACCATCTTCATTTTCATCTTGTGTTTATAACATTTAAATATCATCTTCCTTCGAGCTGTATTCTCGCTTATATCTATTCTTTATATTTAGATTTTTTAAATTTAAATTCATTCTATGAAGAAATTTTGTCCTACTCTTCTAATTTTTCGAGATATTTTCAATTCATTGTCGGGATTAACAGTATTTCTGAAGGGTATGTGTAATATACCTATAATTTTAAATATTTAACTATTAATACAATAAGAAATAATATAATGTATGTACTTCCCAGAAAAAATCTTCAGTAATGTCTCTGGATTTTTGACACTGACATTTATCTGTCAGTTACAAACATTTTTTATTTTTCAATTCCATGATATTATTTGGTCTGTGAGATTTATTACAACAGATTATTATATTTCTTTATTTCTAAATCTATAAAAGATATAATAAAAAATTTATATGTATCAGATAGAGAATTTACTCTTCTTTAATACAAGGAAGAACAAAAAATTTCAAAAAAAAATATTTAGAACATTTTTTTAAAAAATCTGCTACTTCCGGTTGTCCAATTATTACCAAAACCTTTTCAGCTCTTCCGAGTAATGTCCGATTGAGAAATACGTAGTTAAACAGATATTAAGTATTATAGTTTTTGAGATATCGTCCTTCCAACCAACCTACATACACACACACACAGACATCATCGTAAAAATATTAAAACGTGCGTAATCATTAAAATCTGGATGTGCGATTTTCAGCATGAATCCAATACCTCTCTTAGTGAGAGGTAAAAAAGATAAAAGATGCTCAATGGTTATCTCGGTTTGAAGAAAGCTTATGACTTATGAGTGTTCCTAAACACACTTTACTGGCTGTACTCGGAAAGTGCGGTCTAACTGAATGGAAATACGGATTTTCGACTTCCATATTTTCAACGTCGTTCTATAATTGGAATTCTCTTTATTTAATAAATTATTTATCATATATTCAATAAATTTATAGACAGTTGTGGGAAATGGAATGATTATTTGATGTAAACGCGTAACTACGGTAATTTACTAAATTACCTCTAACTTAGTCACCGTCACCGAGTAAAAAATCTGATGTGGCCAACACAATACGTCCCGTTTAATTTAATTTTTACCTCTCGCTAAAAATCACATATCCAGATTTTAATGAATAAGCAAGTTTTACGGTCCCTACAATTCGATTTTAACATTTTTACGATGATGTCTGTGTGTGTGTGTGGATGTATGTGTGTGTATGTATATATGTGGGACGTTGGAAGGACAATTACTCAAAAACTATAAGACTTTATATTTATTTAACTACGTATTTCTCAATCGGACATTTTTGGTAACAACTGCACAACCGGAAGTAGCAGATTCTTGAAAAAAAATGTAAATATTATTTTTTGATTTTTTTTTCTTGGTAATATTAAAGAAAATTTAATTCTCTATCTGACACATTTAATTTTTTTATTATATCTCGTATAGGTTTGGAGATATAGTATATAATAATATAGAATAATCTGTTCTAAAAAATCTCGTTGCCCAAAAAGCAGTTGAGTTATTTAAACGTTTGTAATTGACAAATAAATGCAAAATGTGAGTGTCGAAAATAAGATTTTTCTGGATAGTACGAGTACATTTAATATATACTACTGTATTATTAATTAAATTTGTATTTAAATTATAGGTCTGTTAATTTTATATCCTTAAGAAATACCGCTAATACCGTCCATGAATTTGAAGAATGTTGAACATATTAGAAGAGTGTGATAAAATTACTCATAGAACGAAATTATTTGTGTGCACAAGAAATGTTAAATTCGTTACTTATAGGGCGCGAACAGACATGCAGTTATTTACATAGATGTCACAAATGCCATATGTCATAATTATTCATTAAAAAATTCAAAATATTCTGATATCATGTTGTTTATTTGTCATCAATAGTATGGAATATACTTGACGAGGAAAATAATCCACATGGATTTGGTCATGTTTTCAATGAAAACTTATGATACTTGACAACTATGTACATTATTACTAGCTGTCATTTTGACACGGGCCCCCATATCTGCTTGCCAAGGCCAACATAGTCACATAACTGCTCGCGCCCTATGCAACATAAAATGAAAATGGCGAGAGGTATTGTGCTGGTCACAACAGATTTTTATTCATGTAAATACGAGTACCTACTTAAAATTAAATTTAAATACCGGGTTCATTCACGACCGACGCCAAATATTTCGAATTTTAAATGACACAAAAATAACCCCTGTAGTGCACTCTCCACGCCAGCAATTATTGCTCGTGAGGTGAAACCTGTTAACGCCCGCACGGTACAAATATGTCACCATCGTTACCAAAATCTGCGTACAAAGCAGATTGATACACCCAGCAATGGGTAATATGCCGTGATGATATATTTACTTTATTAATATATATTTATCTATATTCATTGCTGTCGTGGAGAGTGCACCACAGGGGTCAATTATGTGCCATTTAAAATAATAAAATATTTGGCGTCAATCGGGATCAAAGTCAGTACCCCAGAGTCGCGTGAGGTGACGCCTGGTAAACGCCCGTACGGTACAAATATGTTATCATTATTACCGACATCTGTGTACAAAGCAGATTGGCTCACCCAACAATGAGTAATATACCGTGATGATATATATTTTTATTATCTTACCTATATTTTTACATACCTGGAAAATGTATTAAGTTCCTTTCTATATAATTATTGTTCCATTTACTATTTTCTTTTTAAAACGTTACTATTATTATTTGAAATGATTAGTTTGTTAACAGTGACATATATCTGTTAGTTACAAACATTAGAGATCTGAACTGTGTAACCATATGTGTGAGTTGTGTTTAAAGCAGGCTCCGGGATTAAAACTATAGATAATTTTGTTAATTTAACTATAAAATATATACAAAATGTATTAATGTAAACCTGTAGAAAATTAAAAAAATATGATGTGGCCAGCACAATACCTTCCGTCAATCCTGTGTATTATGTACAAATTCAAAATAATGTTACTGCACGCGCCCATACATAAATTGTCTTGCAAAAGATCCTATATTTCCAGTAAAGTTATTTCATTAACAAATTTGCACTTGACACTGACATTTTCTTCTTCTTCTTTAGTTTTTCCCATTCGTTAGGGGGTCGCCATTTTTTATTTTCTTCTGCCACTCATTTTTGTTTTGCGTGTCATTCCTCATTCAGTTCCTTTTCCCTCAAGTCTTCTACAATACAGTCTTTTCATCTTATATATGGTCTTCCTATGTTTCTTCCACCTTCTATTAATATATTCATCTCTCCTCATGACATGTTCAAACCAATGTAATCGTCTCTCATATATCTAGAAACTTCTAACACTAGAGTTACTTCCCTTATTCTTTCATTGATTTACATTTTATTGATACTGACATCTGTCAATTTGAATTACCTGAAAATATTAGCAGTTTCCATGGTTAAGTTAGCATAGCTGGCTGAATTATGAAATTTATGTGAAATTTATTATTTGTATTCTTCTTTAACTCTATATCTGTTGAATAACAAATATAAAATGCAATCAATCGTATAGATAATAATATATTCTTTAAGTTATAATAACATTTAACTGATTTTTTCAAGAAAAACTGTTAAAATCTTCAAATGAGGGTACTTCCGGCCGACCAATTATAACCAAAATCTAAACAGGTCTGCATATGGTTGTAAGGAAGAGGAATACGCAAGAATTGTAATTTTTGGAATTCTAGTATTGGAGATATCGTCCACGAAAAAGCGGTCACATACACACACACATACACACACACACACACACGCACATACGAACACACACACACACACATACAGACATCATCGTAAAAATAGTAAAATCGTATTGTAAAGACCCTAAAACGTGCTTATTCAATGAAAACTCACCACCGAATTTTTTGACCAAAGACAATACCTTCCTTACCTAGAGGTGACGGAAGGTAAAAATATATAACAAATCTCGAAAAATAATATTTAAAGGTAGTTTTCGAAGAAAAACTATTTAGAGCTTCCAGTAAAGTGCCATTTCTGGTTATCTGATTTACACTAAAATCTAATGGCATCTTTCCATATAAGAGCAAGGTAGAAATACAAGGTTTCAAAATTTTCTTAACGATAGTATTTGAGGTAGAGCGTAAAGAGGATATACACACACACACACACACATACACACATACATACATATATACACACACATACATACATATACACATACATGCACATGCACACACATACACATACATACACACAAACACACACACACACACACAGTCATCATCGTGAAAATGTTAAAATTGGATTCTAGGGACCATAAAACGTGCTCATTTACCAATATCTCGATATGCGATTTTTAATACGATCCCTATATCTCCCTTACCAAGGGTAACGGGAGGTATAAAACTGTATGCGAATTGCACGTGCTTTTGCTAAAGATCGGACTGAGCCACCACGAATCAACAGGCACGGTTCATAAAACTACCCAATCATGTGACAACAGAACCCATCACAACGCGCCAAACAATTGAGCACGTGCTAATCACACGCTGATCATTGCTTACACACGATGACTCTCGAATTTACATGGATTATGGGATTTTATTTATTATAGTGTAACGTTTTATTTATATGGGTGAAGTGTAAACATAAGAGAGATATTATTAATTAAAATAATACGTTTATTAAACGATAAATAATGAGAATAAATATTAACACTATGATAAACAAATATTAACACTAATTTAAAGACTAAGAATATTATTAAATGCTTAAACACTAAGATTATTTATTTAACCAATATTATATCACTATATTTATTTATATAACTATATTTATTTATGTTAACAACTCGTAGACTGTTTATTTATATCACCGACTTCATTGCTCGTTGCTTCTATATCACAGACTCTCCCTCCGCTGTCATTCAGATGGTATTTATACAGCTCATATACTTCCAGAACTCTCCAGCGCCACAGCAATACCGAGTACAAAAGAATTAGGTCACGGCGTAATTAACATGTCGCAACATGTATGGCTTATTCCGTCGTCAGGGATTGCATCATCGCTCTGCTACATTCTTTCAGTAGCGGCGCACGTATACTCTTCTCTCAGGGGCGCACGTTACAATAGTATAATATTAGACACATAATGGTAAAAATACTTATTTGTATATCTCTTCAAGCACGATAATTTCTATTTGGCAATTTCTTGGTAATGTGCTGTAATTTAAAATATATTACGATATGTAATTTTTAATTATGTGGTAATTTAAATCGGGAAAATACCGCAGTAATTTAACAAAAATCTGATGTGGCCAGCACAGTACCTTCCGTTAATCCTGTGTATTATATATAAATTCCATACATAAATTTTCTTGCAAAAGGGTTGTAAATTTCCAATATAATTATTTCATAAATAAACTATACAAATTGTACTTGACACTGACACCTTCTTCTCTATCTTTTCCCATTCGTTAAGGGTCGCTATTTTTTATTTTATTCTTCCACTCATTTCTATTTTGCCTGTTCTCATTCAGTTCCTTTTCTCTCAAGTCTTCCGCAATACAGTCCTTCCATCTTATCTTTGGTCTTTCTCTGTTTTTTCAACCTTCTATTACTAAGCTATATATTCTCAATCTCTCCTCATGACATGTTCAAACCAATGTAATCGTCTCTCTTGTATCTTTGTAGAAACTTGTAACAATAGAGCTATTTTCTTACCACATCTTTCCGTGTCTTCCCCAACATCTATTTCAACATCCTTACCTCTGCCACATCCATTTACTTTTCATTGATACTGACATATGTCAACTTGTATTATCTGAATATATATTAGGAGTTTTCATGTTTAGCATAACTGGCCGATTTATGAAATTTAATATCTTTATAATTCTTTAACTCTATATCTATTAAATATGAAGTATAAAATACAATCAAATCGTATAGAGAATAATATATTCTTTAAGTTATAATAACGGTAAATGTCAATAAATCATATTTAACTGTTAAAATCTACAAATGAGGGTACTTCCGGTTGACGAAAAAACCAAAATCAAATCATTTCTTGTTCTTCTGGATGTAAACTTGAGGAATACGAAAAAATTATAATTTTTGGAAACGTGGTATTGAAGTTATGCGATCCGAAACTTTCGTCACACACATAGACACACAGACACATACATACAGACATCATCGTAAATATGCTAAAATCATATTACAGTAGAACGCCGATTATCCGAACGCCGATTAACCGAATCGCCAATTATCCGAATCGGTCCTAAGCGTAATATAAAAAATTAAAACCAAGTATGTATGTATGTAATTTTTGTTTTGTTTTGTTGTAACAAGTTGGAACTCGCTGGAGTCCAGATATATTTCAACTGTTATGGTTAAAAGCTAGAGGCAAGACACTACATGTTTTGCATCGTGCGGCTTCCGTGAAACGGAACGTTGGCACGTTTTTTTTTTTTCAACTCAATAACATTGAATTACATACTGTCAGTGATACTTTATATTTTTGTTAAGGCCTGATGGGGTTGCAGCTTACTCTGATCGAGATGTTCAAGTGAGCGTTATTGTAGAACTGTGTTTGTTAAACTTAATAAAGTTTATTCTATGTGTGACAGTTCGTTTTTCTTTATTACTGTTTACTATTTATTATTATCTACTGTATAGGGACCCTAAAACAGGCTTATTCACTAAAAACTCATCATTGATTTTTTTTGACCAAAGACAATACCTTCCTTATACCTATAGGTGACGGAAGGTAAATAAATAAATTACGGTATTTTAACATCATTGTGTGTAACTCTATACGTACGATTAAATTAAGGATTTTCATTTCTAGATGTATCAGAGTGTTTTTGCCTTCCGTCACCAGGTAAGGAAGGCAATATTTTGGTCAAGAAATAGAATGGTGAGTTTTTAATGAATAAGCACGTTTAGAGTCCCTAGAATACGAATTTACTATTCTTACGATGATGTCTGTATGTATGTGTGTGTGTGTGTGTGAGTGTGTGTATATATATATATGTATGTATGTATGTTTATGTGTGTGTGTGTGTATGTATGTGTGTGTGTGTGTGTGCGTGTGTGTGTGTGTGTGTATGTGTGTGTGTGTGGATCCTCTTTACGCTCTACCTCAAATACTATCGTTAAGAAATTTTTGTGTGTGTCTGTATGTGTGTATGTGTGGATGTGTGTGGGGCGTTGGAAGGACGATTACTTAAAAACTATAAGACTTAATATTTGTTTAACTACGTATTTCCCAATCGGACATTCATGGGAAGAGCTGAAACGGTTTTGGTAACAATTGGACAACCGGAAGTAGCAGATTCTGAAATAAGTGTTGATTAGATTTTGGTTACGATTGGATTGAAGATTTCAACAATTTTTTTGAAGAAAGCAGTTAAATATTATTTATTGGCATCTATACGATTTGATTGCATTTTATACTTCATACTCAATAGATATAGAGTTAAAGAATTATAAAGATATTAAATTTCATAAATCAGTCAGCTATGCTAACCATGAAAACTGCTAATACATTCAAATAATTCAATTTGACAGATGTCAGTATCCAATGAAAAGAAAATGAATGAGGCAGAGTTGAGGATGTTGAGATAGATGTTGGGAAAAACACGGAAAGACAGGTAAGGAATTAAAGGATAAGAGAAATGGCTCGAGTGATAGAAATTTCAAGATAGATACAAAAGAGACGATTACATTAGTTTCAACATGTCATGAGGAGAAATGAAAGATATATTTGAAGAAGAATAAATAGCTTAGTAGAATAAGGTAGAAGAAACAGAGGAATACCAAAGATAAGATGGAAGGACTGTATTTCTGGCAGGGACGGATTAAGCATAAAATCGCCCCTAGGCTATTTTCTCAGATGCCCCCAAAAATCAGAACAAAATTGCTTGGAAAAGGAAAACTACTTAATTTCTATTCGTAGTATATTGTTAAAAAATCTGTTGTGACCAGCACAATACCTCTCGCCATTTTCATTTTGTTGCATAGAGCGCTAGCAGTCACTGTGTTTGCTTGCCAAGAAGATATGGGGACCCGTGTCAGAATGGAGCTAGTAATATACATAGGTGTCAAGTATCATAAGTTTTCATAGAAAACATCATAATTTTCTTATCCATCGGAATATTTTGAAATTTTGAATGAAAAATTATGACATTATGACAATTGTGACATTTATGTAAATAACTACTAGCCGCCATTCTGACACGGATCCCGATATCTGCTTGCCAAGGCCAACAAAGTCACTGCTCCCTCCCTATAAGTAACAAATTTAACATTTCTTGTACACACAAATAATTAAAATTGTATCTCGTCTTTCGTTCTATGAAGAATTTTATCGTCCTACTCTTCTAATATGTTCAAAAAAATTCAAATTCATTGACGGTATTCTTCTTCTTGGCTTAATTAACTCTAAAAAGGGTCTTCGCCTCCTCTACTTTCCGATTCCATTTTGGACGGTTGGTCGCTTCTCTCCTCCAGTTGGTTAGGTTAAGTTTCTGAAGATCTCTGAAAACATTGTCGATGTACCTAATTCTCGGTCTTCCTCTGGGTCTGCTTGTTTTCGGTTTGCTGTTGAGATTTCTGATGAGGGGGTCATCTTCATTCCGTCTGGCCACATGCCCTATCCATCTTATTCTGGCACTTTTGATGACCCCTATTATGTCTGGCTCATTAAACTCGTCATAGATTTCCTTATTCATTCTTGTTCTCCATATATCATTGTCCTTAATTGACCGGCGTGAAGTTAGCCCCGCCCAATCTAGCACCAACGTTCTTTTTTGTCTTATTAGTTAGTGCATCGTTAGTGCTGTTTAGTGCACTATAGATGAACGTTAGTGCACATCGCATTATTGAGTAAATTATAAAAATTAGGGGTGGGCCAACTTCACATCAAATTTTAAGATTTAATTTATATGTAATATATCACTAGTTAGTGCATCGTTAGTGCTTTCTAATGAACTCAACAGTTTCGTTCGTGCTATTACCATACACTAGAAATTAAGAAAAAACTCTGGGTGGGCCAACTTCACATCAAATTTTAAGATTTAATTCATATGTAATATATCACTAGTTAGTGCATCGTTAGTGCTTTCTAATGAACCGAACAGTTTCGTTCGTGCTATTACCATACACTAGAAATTAAGAAAAAACTCTGGGTGGGACAACTTCAAATTAAATTTTATAATTTATTCATATGTAACATATCACTAGTTAGTGCATCGTTAGTGCTTTCTAATGAACTCAACAGTTTCGTTCGTGCTATTACCATACACTAGAAATTAAGAAAAAACTCTGGGTGGGCCAACTTCACATCAAATTTTAATATTTAATTCATATGTAATATATCACTAGTTAGTGCATCGTTAGTGCTTTCTAATGAACCGAACAGTTTCGTTCGTGCTATTACCATACACTAGAAATTAAGAAAAAACTCTGGGTGGGCCAACTTCACATCAAATTTTAAGATTTAATTCATATGTAATATATCACTAGTTAGTGCATCGTTAGTGCTTTCTAATGAACCGAACAGTTTAGTTCGTGCTATTACCATACACTAGAAATTAAGAAAAAACTCTGGGTGGGCCAACTTCACATCAAATTTTAAGATTTAATTCATATGTAATATATCACTAGTTAGTGCATCGTTAGTGCTTTCTAATGAACCGAACAGTTTCGTTCGTGCTATTACCATACACTAGAAATTAAGAAAAAACTCTGGGTGGGCCAACTTCATATTAAATTTTAAGATTTATTTCATATGTAACATATCACTAGTTAGTGCATCGTTAGTGCTTTCTAATGAACCTAACAGTTTCGTTCGTTCTATTACCATACACTAGAAATTAAAAAAAAACTTTGGGTGGGCCAACTTCAAATTAAATTTTAAAATTTAATTTGTATGTAACATATCACTAGTTAGTGCATCGTTAGTGCTTTCTAATGAACCCAACAGTTTCGTTCGTGCTATTACCATACACTATAAATTAAGAAAAAACTCAGGGTGGGCCAACTTCAAATCAAATTTTAAGATTTAATTCATATGTAATATATCACTAGTTAGTGCATCGTTAGTGCTTTCTAATTAACCCAACAGTGTCGTTCGTGCTATTACCAAACACTAGAAATTAAGAAAAAACTCTGGGTGGGACAACTTCAAATTAAATTTTATAATTTATTCATATGTAACATATCACTAGCTAGTGCATCGTTAGTGCTTTCTAATGTATCCACCAGTTTTGGTCGTACTATTACCTTACACTGGAATTTATACATAGAGCTCTCTCTTTCTTTATCATTGTCCATATTTTCTTACTTTTCATTCGTGTGCTTTCTCACTTTCTCCCTTTTTCTTCTTTTTCTATTTTTATTTCTCTCTCTCACATACATATACGCCCACACCAGGGGGGTGAAACTCCATACAGAAACGTGATAACAAGTTTTCAATATAGTAGCGTTTGGAAATACTTCCTGACCCTTTCATAGATGGCTTTAGTAGTACACATTTTACAGGGATTCTCAAACTTTAATGGCAAAATACTATAAAAAGGTAACATTTGAGAACTGCTGTAAATTTCCCACAATTCTTTATTGCATCGCTCGAAATTCTTTGACATTTAAAACTGTTATTTGTGAATTTGTATCTTTATTGCAATATATTACTTTATCATTCAATATATTTTCGGTAAGTATATTAGTTTTCATACTAGCATTATTATACGGGGGTGATATAAAATATAACAACAAATTAATAATATTTCAGAAAAAGTTCACACGAACTGCACAGTGAAAACATATTATCGCAGAAGTTGACAGTGCCCAATAGAAGAAATGGTTTATGTAAGTGGACCAGGAGAATTTACATCATGATGGTGCTCTTAGATATTTATACCGTAGAAGAGCAGCAAAATATTATATTATTAGGCGAAAGGACGTGAAGCTTCATAAGATTCATCAAAGAATGTTGAAATAGTATGGTGTCAGTTTTAACAAAAAATGAGTATAGAAGAGGGTAGATTTGTTAAAAAGTGGACAAACATCGATAACGAGGTCAATGAAGCAGTGCATTTCTGGCAGACATTTAAAGTAACATCTCTTTTTACCTGCCGTCACCTATAGGAAAGGAAGGTACTGTCTTTGGTCAAAAAATTCGGTGGTGAGTTTTCATTGAATAAGCACGTTTTAGGGTCTTTACAATACGATTTACTATTTTTACGATGATGTCTGTATGAGTGTGTTTGTTCGTGTGTGCGTGTGTGCGCGTGTGTGTGTGTGTGTGTGTGTGTGTGTGTGTATGTATGTGTGTGTGTGTGGACCGCCGTTTCGTGCACGATATCTCCAATACTAGAATTCCAAAAATTACAATTCTTGTGTATTCCTCTTCCTTATAACCATATGCAGACTTGAGTAGATTTTGGTTATAATTGGTCAACCGGAAGTACCCTCATTTGAATATTTTAACAGTTTTTCTTGAAAAATTCAGTTAAATGTTATTATAACTTAAAGAATATATTATTGTCTATACGATTTGATTGCATTTTATATTTGATATTCAACAGATATAGAGTTAAAGAAGAATACAAATAATAAATTTCATAATTCAGCCAGCTATGCTAACTTAACCATGGAAACTGCTAATATATTCAGGTAATTCAAATTGACAGATGTCAGTATCAATAAATAGTAAATGTATGAAAGAGTAAGGGAAATAACTGTAGTGTTGAATGTTTCTAGAAATATATAAGAGAGAAGATTACATTGGTTTGAACATGTCGTGAGGAGAGATGAGTAAATTGGAAGAATGAATAGCTTATAACAGAAGGTGGAAGAAACATAGAAAGACCAAATATAAGATGAAAGAAGTGAAAAGGAACTGAATGAGGACGACACGCAAAACAAAAATTAGTAGAAAAAGAAAATAAAAAATAGCGATCCCCTAACAAATGGGAAAAACTAAAGAAGAAGAAGATGTTAGTGTCAAGTGCAATTCGCATAGTTTTATTAAATAATTTAACTGGAAATATAGGATCTTTTATGTGTAGGGCGCGTGCAGTGACGTGACTTTACTGAGTTTGGCAAGCAGATACGAATGTGGACTCGTGTCAAAATGACAGCTAATAATTACGTCCATAACTGACAATTGTCATAATTTTTCATTCAAAATTTCATGATTTTCTTATTTCATGTGGTTTATTTATTATCAGGGGTGTGGAATTCAGTTGCCGAGAAAAGGAATAATAAAATACCAAAAAATGAAATTTTTAATGAAAAATTTTGACGTGAGGATGACCCGCAAAATAGAAATGAATGGAAGAAGAAAATAAAAAATACCGACCCCTAACGAATGGGAAAAACTAAAGAAGAAGAAGATGTCAGTGTCAAGTGCCATTTGCATAAAATAATATTACTGGAAATTTATAATCTTTTGCAAGAAAAAGGAATTTGTACATAATACACAGGATTGACGGAAGGTATTGTGCTGGCTACATCAGATTTTTTTGAAATAATATTACCTCTTGTAATAATAATAATTCAAATTTTAGATTCCTTGAGTAGTATGTTCTTAAATTTTTGCCGCCGTGTAGTTTGAGATTTGTAGTTATTTATTTATTATTTGATTTAAATAATGTAATATATATATATATATATATATATATATATATATATATATATATATATATATATATATATATATATATATATATATATTAAAATAAAGACATTAACATATTAAGTACTGAATTTTTTTTATATAATTTAACGTATATTTCACATTTATTGATAATGTTTCGAATAATTCAAAATGAATTCATATTTCCCGCGACTTTCTCGGCTGTCAAATTTAGTTTTCTGACCTTTTCATAGACGGCACTAAACTTGTTATCACGGTTTATAAGGGAGATACCCAATCTTCTACTATATATTTTCCTTAATCTATGGCCCACACATACGCGCACGCACGCCCGCCCGATTTCTCTCTTTCACACACACACGCACACACACACACACACACACACACACACACGCGTAATTTTTTTACTCATCATCTCTTCTCGTTTCTCACATACTCTGGCATACTTTTGATCTTGATCCGGATAATTCAGGAACGAAACATTAAAGATGAAAAATCTAAACGTGTTTGCACATCTTCAAATGTACCACCGACCCCATTGCAACGAGAGCCAATTTCAAATGCGACCTCGACCAACAACTTATTTATCATTTGATATATTTAAATTGTGATGAATGTATGCCATAAGCTAAATAAATAAGAAGGAACCGTTACAGCCAGTTAAAAACCTAGCAGTACTTGGTTTTATAGATATGTAATTTTAGTGTTTATAAATTTACAATAAAATCAATCTATTTTGGATTTTGTGATAAAAGAAACAAAGATTTACAGTGGTAATAATAAACAATGGTTAAGTTCAGAATAGCTTCTTTTTTAACACAGGAATACCTATTCCTAGTTTATCACGAGTTTAATCCACAAATGTATAATAATAAACATGGAATAAGACTTAACTCTAGAATAAACTCTCCATAAACGTCATTTTAACACAGGGTTAAGAGATATTCTCGGAATACCTAATCTGGAAATAGGAAATTATTAATTATTACCGCTGTTAATCTATCATACTATTTTATGTCTTATTTATATGTGTAATACACAATATGACTTTTAACATGTTTGTATTTGATATAAAACGTAGAGGATCCGCACACATACACACACGCACACACGCACGCACGCAAGCAAGAACGCACACACACACGCACGTCCACACACACATAATCGTGAAAATGTTAAAATCGGATTCTACGGACATTAAAACATCCTTATTTAGCAAAATCTCGATATGTAATTTCTAACACAATCCCTACCTATACCTCCCTTACCTAGGGTAGCGGGAGATAAAAATTGATTACAATAATGCAAATGACAAGTATGGAAAAGAGAGATTATAATTATTCTCACAGTATATTGTAAAAATTGGGATTTTTTGTTTTTAATTGTTTTCATAGAGTGTTAAGCAGTGGGGAGTGGGGACCTAGAAAATATTTCGCATAGGAACCCAAGAGTTCTAGTTAGACCACTGCACATTATATAGATATAATAATATGTATAACGATTATGTGCTATAAAAATTGCCTCTTTTATACAATGTTGCGGTAAAAAGGACCATTATTGTTTTTCTTTTTCTAATAGATAACGCCTTCGGCATGGTTTCAGTACTCAAATTAATACGAAAATTTCACAAAATCTTCTTTATTTCTTAAAATATCGATTTCTATATAATATAAATGTAAACATAGAGTCAAATTATCAATCGTAAGTCTTACCAACAGGAGCATAAAAGAAAAAAATATTTAAAAGATTCACATCGAAAACATTTTAAACCTTTGGGAATTTTTAGTTTTTCATATTGTTCGCAAACGTAAATCGGTTGATGCGGAACGACCATACGTGTGTGTATATGTTGTGTGTAAGTGTTTACTCGAGTTTGTTTGTGCGTGTGTGCATGTATACGTATAAATTATATGTTCTTGAAGTAACATCTGTGACGGTGGCCCCGTTGTGATCGGTGGTTGGGCCATCGTCGGATTGTCCCTTCAGCCGTCGGTCGGAATACTCGGGCGCCTTCGGTGGTGGTAGCTGAAAGGGGGACAATATGGGCCGGGATAGCTCTAGGAGGGAGGCCAAGGTTCGCTTGAAAAAGCACGTTTTTAACCCGTAATAAATAACCTTTATTTCAGTTTTACCCACAATACAATACAAACAAATAATACTGATAATAATAATATAAAGCAGTGTACGACAAAACTGTGTCGAGCCACAAACTGGTACTTTACGACCCCAAAAAAAGGGTGACTGCGCCCCCGCGGTACGGCAATGGCACAGTCTTTTACTAACGGTAAGTAACCCAAAAAAAAATGAAAATATGAAACGTGTTTCTAAGAAACAAACAAACGCCAAGTTTAAATTCAAATTGACAACTTGCGCTAACAGCAATTCCCTGTGATAGCACAACGACGGAGTTGTCTATCACCCACAAGGAAATTCGGACGGTGATTTTACACTCACCAAAAACAACAGTGGTAAGATCCACGGTAAGACTTCTTTGACTCAAAACGTTCGCACTCCAATCGTGATCCTCGAGGGACCATTCAAGATGAGTTCGAGAACTGATCTCTCCAAGTGATGCTGCGCCTTTTATACCCAGAATCTGGTAATCCGGCATAATCTCGCCCAAAACTTGGAGGGGAAACGTTTTAAACTTAGTTACTGTAAAAAGGCGCTGATGGCGTTTGTACAATAAAAATAAAATATATAAAAATAACTAAAAGTCATTAAACAACCCGACTGTACCAGTTTATCACTCACAACAATCAAAAACCAATAATAAACATTATAACAATAAATATTGACAGTTGCTACTCATTATTGTAACAGTAGGTCCTTTGACAGAACGTATGTCGCCAGTTCACGGGCTTGTCAAACCTGTGACATGATTGAACAACGTGAGAAATAAAAACCTGTACAAAGTAAATACACAAATGATACAACAATACAGCAATAAGGTAAGATTTACATAGTAATATCGCCAATCATTATTCAGGTAAACATGTGGTTTCAATCATAAGATATTCGTAGGTTAGGAAGACAAAAACATGCCCTACATACGATTTACATCGTGCGTGGTTTATTAAATGCCAATATATACAGTTCAACATCAATTAACAATGCTCAACATCCATTAGTTATGAGTTTTATTCCGGTTTGTGAATGATAACAAGTTCTGATCATGTGCAAGAACTTCAACCGCGGATGGAATGACTTTACTGAATTTGCGACTACTCGGAGATGGACACTAAAATAAGGTACGTATCGTCACACATCATTGCAATTAGTGCATTTCAAAATCTTTGCCTCTATAACTATATGTATTTATTATACCTTGAGATATGGTTGATTTGTATATGTCCGTTAAAATAGTGCTTTAATTACCGGTTAAAAAACTCCTCAAATTTCGCAGAAATTTACAGGACACACAAAAAATTAACAGAAAATCATTTATTTATATCTAAAATTTGTCGGAAATATTGTTTTTTTAATGCAAATGATTGACTGACAGCAGAAAGGTATGGTTAAAACATCTCTACAAAATTTATAGATATGTAAAACTGTGTAGATTTGTATAGAAATCAAGTTTTCACTTTTATATGTATTATAAATCAATAAACACTAAAAATACTTTGTCTTTAAAACTAAATACTCCTAAGTTTTTAGATTGACTGTAACCATTTAGCTATCGAATGAGGCATTTCTTCTGAAGTTGTGCAACATGTTTAGATTTTTCATCTTGAATCTTTCGTTCCTGAATTATCAGGATCAAGAGTATGACGGAGTGTGTGAGATGATGAGATAGTAAAAAAAATGGAGTGTGTATGTGTGTGTGTGAGCGAGCATGCCCTTGTCTATGTGTGCGTACGTGCGCGAATGTGTGGGTCTTTGAAAAAGGAGAAAGTGAGAGAGCGCACGAAAGAAAAATAAGGAAAGATAGACAATGATAAAGAAAGAAAGAGAGGTAGGTATATGTATAAATTCTTAATAGTACGAACGTAACTGTTCGGTTCATCAGAAAGCACTAACGATGCACTAACTAGTGATAAGGAACATATTAATTAAATATCAAAATTTAATTTGAAGTTGGCCCATCCAAAGATTTTTCTTAATTTCTAGTGTATGGTAATAGCACGAACGACACTGTTGGGTTCATTAGAAAGCACTAACGATGCACTAACAAGTGATATATTACATATGAATTAAATCTTAAAATTTGATGTGAAGTTGGCCCACCCAGAGTTTTTTCTTAATTTCTAGTGTATGGTAATAGCACGAACGAAACTGTTCGGTTCATTAGAAAGCACTAACGATGCACTAACTAGTGATATATTACATATGAATTAAATCTTAAAATATGATGTGAAGTTGGCCCACCCAGAGTTTATTCTTAATTTCTAGTGTATGGTAATAACACGAACGACACTGTTGGGTTCATTAGAAAGCACTAACGATGCACTAACCAGTGATATATTACATATGAATTAAATCTTAAAATTTGATGTGAAGTTGGCCCACCCAGAGTTTTTTCTTAATTTCTAGTGTATGGTAATAGCACGAACGAAACTGTTGGGTTCATTAGAAAGCACTAACGATGCACTAACTAGTGATATATTACATATGAATTAAATCTTAAAATTTGATGTGAAGTTGGCCCACCCCTAATTTTTATAATTTACTCAATAATGCGATGTGCACTAACGTTCATCTATAGTGCACTAAATAGCACTAACGATGCACTAACTAATAAGACAAAAAAGAACGTTGGTGCTAGATTGGGCGGGGCTAACTTCACGCCGGTCCTTAATTGGGCCTATGATATTTCTTAATACTTTTCTTTCGAATATTCATTGACGGTATTAGCAGTATTTATTAAGGATATAGGTAATATTAATATACCTATAATTTTAAATACTTATTTAATTAATAATACAAAAAAATATACTAAATGTACTAGTACCTCCCAGAAAAATATTCCAATAATGTTATTAAAACTGCTAATTTTTGACATTTGCATTTATCTGTCAATTACAAACATTTAAATATCTCACCTGTTTTTCGGGCAACGAGATTTATTACATCATATTATTTTGTATTATATCTCTTGTAACGCGACATACCTGGCCTCGTCCATCTCAAGGTTGTACTTACCCTACGTTGTGTTTATTTTTAATAAGTAACCCTTACTTCGTTCGTAATACAGAGTAGCTGTCAAAAGTGGGGGAATCGGGATAGGTAATTGATATAATTAAAGAATAATGTTCTCTCCAAAAAGCAGACAGAATATGTCTATCTTTGTGCATTTATTGAAAATGAATAATGAAAGAAAATAATAAATAATATGAGAAATATGATTGGGTGTAATGATTTGAACATGGCACCCTGCTGTGGAATGGTCCGCTCTCTGGCACACGCCTTACGTACGAGGGAAACCACAGCTAAAACCTCGCACAGAGAGTCATCTAGACACAATTTAAACAAATAATTTTATAACAAATTAATCCAAACACAAAACAGGTTGCCCCAACAATTTGATATAACAACATTGAAAATGATATATTAATTAGACCTTGTATATTGATAGACAATTACAAACGCATTTGTGTGCGTGCATGTTTGTGCATGTGTAAGTTTGGTAAGTTCGGTTTCCCGAACTGCCATGGCGCTCGGCTGAGCCGATGGGCCGTTCTTTGTATGGTCAGGTTCGCAGCTGAGCTGCCGCACCTTTAATTAAACAGGACGCTCGGCGACGCCGACGGGCCATTCTTTGTTTGGATAGCGTGGGGTTAGCAACACTATCTAGGTTCGCAGCTGAGCTGCCTCACCTTTTGACCAGGACGCTCGGCGCCACCGAGACGGCTGTAGAGTGTGCGACTGAGTCGCCACACTGTCTGATCCGACGAGTACCTGTGTCGCACTCGTCGGGGGTGTTTTGTTAAGTGATACCCAAGTGAACGTGGACAGGCCAGCGCTCGGTGCTGACACGGCACACATCTTGAGCTTGAGTGGTTGCAAAGCAACGACCCGCAAAATTACGTTTGATTGTCAACCAATATCAGATCATATAGATAAAAATTCATTATATCATTGTGACAACAATAAATCATAATATGTTGCTTGTCCAAGTTAAGTTCCCCATAGCAGGTGAATGGGGGGATAAATGGGGAGTCCCAAACGTGCCTGACATAGCCATAGCAGCTGAGTGGGGGAAAGTAGGATTCCAAACGTGCCTGACATAGCCATAGCAGCTGAGTGGAGGAAAAATGGGGAGTCCCAAACGTGCCTGACATAGCCATAGCAGCTGGATGGGGGAAAGTAGGATTCCAAACGTGCCTGACATAGCCATAGCAGCTGAGTGGAGGAAAAATGGGGAGTCCCAAACGTGCCTGACATAGCCATAGCAGCTGGATGGGGGAAAGTAGGATTCCAAACGTGCCTGACATAGCCATAGCAGCTGAGTGGAGGAAAAGTGGGGAGTCGCCAACGTGCCTGACATAGCCATAGCAGCTGGATGGGGGGAAAGTAGGATTCCAAACGTGCCTGACATAGTCATAGCAGCTGAGTGGAGGAAAAAGGGGGAGTCCCAAACGTGCCTGACATAGCCATAGCAGCTGGATGGGGGAAAGTAGGATTCCAAACGTGCCTGACAGCCATAGCAGCTGAGTGGAGGAAAGTAGGATAAGGTATTGGATACGTGGTCGAGTTTAAACTTGAAGAACTTACCCCGGACAAGCCAAGTGTAAAATTTTGTTAAGTCCGAACTTTAAATTACTCAACGTGTGAACCACGCCAGAGGTAAAAAGTCGGTGATGTCAGAATCCCAGGTTACTCAACGTGTCAACCACGCCAGAGGTCCGGTATCTGTGAGTCCTGCCGAAGCAAGACTGAAGAATACGATTTCTGGCCCAGTATTTAAACCAAAATATCCCTCTTGCCTCCTTCCGATCTAGGGCGTTTCGGGGGTAAGATTTGCCCTCTCTGTCACCGGTGTGGGTGGGTGGTTGGGTGGACGATGGAAATTTCTAGAATATCATAAGTTTGTCATCGCCTCTTATCACATATGGAACGCCAGATGCCCTGGCGAAACCTTCGTAGCAGCCTCAAGTGGCTGCAGAGTCACCGCCTGCTTGGCGCCATCCTTTACCTGCTTAGGGATGTAAACAAATACACAGACAAAAATAGTCGAAATAAAAAATATAATTGTAAATACATGTCCACAAATAAATATTAATAAACTACACTGAATAATAAATAAGGCGTGCTTGCAGTACTGCCTCACTCTAAACCTACAGGAGATATAATAACAATTTTAAATGTATCAGATTGAGAATTTAATTATCTTTATTATTTGGAGAAACTTAAATTTTATAAAATATTATTTTTTTTTATAAAAACTACCATTTTCGATTGTCCAATTGTTACCAGAACCTATCGAATTCTTCCCATTACTGTTAGAATGAGGAATCCGTTGTTACACAGGTCTTTAGCCTTATAGACTTTGAGAAATCGTACCTCCAACAACATCACACACACACACACACACACATACACACACCCGCACATAATATCGATTAAGAAATACGTAGTTAAACAGATATTAAGTATTATAGTTTTTGAGAAATCGTCCTTCTAACCTCCCCACATACACACATACATACATCCACACACACACACACACACACACACACACACACACACACATATATATATATATATATATATATATATATATATATATATATATATAATTTGCATAGTTTGTTTATGAAATAATTTTACTGGAAATATAGGATCTTTTACAAAAAAATTAACGTATAGGGCGTGTGCAGTCACGTGACTTTGCTGACCTTGGCAAGCAGATATGGAGGCCTGTGTCAAAATGACAGCTATTAATTATTATATCCATAACTGACAAATGTCATAATTTTTCAATCAAAATTTCATGGTTTATTGTTATATATGAGTATGGAATTCAGTTGCCGAGAAAAGAAATAATAAAATACCAAAAAATGAAATATTGAATGAAAAATTATGACATTTGTCAGTAATGGACATAATTAACAGCTGTTATTCTGATATGTGCCCCCATATCCGATTGCCAAGGTGAGCAAAGTCACGTGACTGCTCGCACCCTATGGAATTTGTACATAATAAATAGGATTGACGGAAGGTAATGTGCTGGCCACATCAGATTTTTTGTTAAAATGTTGAGTAAACGTAAAATTAATGTTTTTTAGAATAACATAGAACTCATTTTATCTCTAAGTCTACTATTTTAGTGAATAAGCACATTTTAAGGTCCTCAATATAACATTAATGGAAAGAGTTGAATAGGTTTTGATAACAATAGGACAACCGGAAGTAGTAGTTTCTTAAAAAATCTTTTAAATAATATTTTTTGAAATTTTATATTATTACATAATATAAAGAACTTTAAATTCTGAATCTGATAAATTTAATTTTTTTATTATATCTTTTATATAGATTTAGAGATAAAGAATACAATGTATAGAATAATCTGATGTAATAAATTACACAGCCTTCACCAAGGAAACTAGATGACAAATTCATATGTTTGCAATTAACAAATAAATGTCATTACTGAAAACTTTTTGTGGGAAGTACATTTAATATTTCTTATTGTTTTATTAACTAAATATTTAAAATTATAGGTAAAATACATATATCCATAAGAAATACTGTTAATCCCGTCAATAAATTGGAAGAATCTCTGACATTTAGAAGTCAAGTGATTTTTTTGGCCTTGACAAGCAGATATGGGGGTCCTTGTCCGAATGACAGGAATTATGGACGTAGATGTCAAATGTCATAATTTTTCATTTAAAATTTTAAGATTTTCTAAGTTCGCGTGGTTAATTTATCACCAGAAATGAGCAATTTACTTATCGAGGAAAATAAACCACATGGAATTGGAAAATAATGAAATTTGGAATAAAAAATTGACATTTGACATCTATGTACATAATAACTAGCTGCCATTCTGACTCGGGCCAACAAAGTCACATGACTTCTCGCGCCCTATAGATGTAATAAATGTTAAATACAATAATTATATAACATAAAATGGAAATGGCGAGAGGTATTGTGCTGGCCACAATGGATTTTTTGAAATGTGTCACTGTTGCGTAGAACCAGCGATTTGCTATTGATTTAGATTTGCTTTCTGCCATCTTGCGAGCTAAACTGGAATTGTAGGGGATGAAATTTCTCTTTACCTATGATGGCGCGTACTATTGTCTATAAAAAAGAAAACTACATTATAAATGTAATGATATAAAAAAAAAACTAATATTGTCTCATCTCTATATTACAGAAGAGGGAAATAACAACTATTAATTCTTTTTAAATTAATTATATAATACAGTCTATTAACACTATTATTACTTTAATAATACTGCGTTTATATGATATTAAATAAGATAAAATAATATACGATAATTATCAACGTTAAATGATAAAAAAATTCAATAATCTGAAATTATCACTACAACAATGAACAAGTGTTATCATTTTTTATTTACATGTAACACAAAGGAAATAATGTGAACTTCCTGTATTTACTACGGAAAAGTACATTGATACAATGACTTCAATTGATCTCAAGATAAAGGGAATGTACTTTCATAATCACTTCTTACAAACAAAAGTTGTTTTTATTTACTGATTGTTATAAAATTAGCGCGAAATAATTTTCTAAACGCAAATTCGCTCACACAAAAAAATCTACTCCATATTTACACAATGTATCAATTATCCAAGTTCAAAACCTGTTTCCTCCAAATTGCTACCAACACCAACTATTTATTTATAGAACGAATAAATTTATTGATAACATTGACAAGAATCTTGCTATTATCATGCATCCATTCTTATCAAAATGTCATTGAAGGATGTGTATAAATACACGAGACAAGTAAATGAACATGAAAGTGCGGTAAACATTATGTTAGGAAGTACTTTGTTCTTCGCGGTGGTTGTGGCGGCAGTTACAGGTAGGTGTCACGGGTTATTGAAATTGAATCGCAATTAATAGAAATTAATTATGGTTAGCTGCTCCTCACGACAAAATAGTAGGGGGAGAAGTAGCTGAGTTAGGAGAATTCCCTTATGTGGTAAGGTTAACATTTATACGATTTTACGTGGTGTTACCCAAAATTTCCGATAAGATAGTGGATCTATTGCTCAAGCGTCATCCTTGGTGAAACATCTAAGCGGTGATTTACTTTGTAAACACTGTTTGATGGCTTCGGCGATTTCACAATGGCAGCTATTAAAGTTGGGTCCGTGGAGTTGGAGTTACAACACCACAATGACACATCTTGCTTCCCATAGTAATTTTTCCCTCATTTTTTGCTGTACAGCATGCATTTTTTGCTATAGCTATTCTCAAGTTGTAAACAAATTAAAAATGTTACTCAATCTTCAAGTCAGATTTACAATTTTCTCAAATAAAATAATTTACACATTTTTTTGCTAATTTTTGCTGTATAGCATAATTTTTTTGTCATCCGTTGTTAAGTAAAAAAATTTGTTGTGGCCAGCACAATACCTTCCGTCAATCCTGTGTATAATGTATAAATTCCATACATAATTTTTCTTGCAAAATATTCTAAATTTCCAGTAAAATTATTTCATAAAAAAATATTCAAATTGCACTTGACACTAACATCTTATTCTTCTTTAGCTTTTCCCATTCGTTAGGGGTCGCTATTTTTGCGTGTCGTTATCATTCAGTTCCTTTTCTCTCAAGTCTTCCTCAATACAGTCCTTCCATCTTATCTTTGGTCTTCCTCTGTTTCTTCAACATCCTATTACTAAACTATTCATTCTTGTTCCAATATAATTCTTCATTTCTCCTCATGACATGTTCAAACCAATGTAATCATCTTTCTTGTATCTTTCTAGAAACTTGTAATACTATACAGTGTCCCACACTCTATGTTCAGTACAGCGGAGATAGGCAATGTTATTCTTATGGACGATTTCTGTACCATGTTGCCAATTTTTCAGTGTAATGTAATATTGAAACATTCATAAATTTTCATTGCTATACCAAAATTAGTTAACACTGAACACTTCAAGTTTTATGAGGGTCTCATTTACCCAAGGGCTTATTGTATTCACCCGAAATTTGTATGCAGTTCCAAATAGTTTTATATACAGGATCGCGATAAGATGCGTTGGAACCGGGTTGTAAAAAATATGCTGAAGCTATTTGTAGGTACCTGTAATATGTATCGGAGCATTTTTTATGAAGTAATTGATACTTCCGTAGAGTGTATAAAATCTAGATTTCAATCGAAAATTTCAAATTTCGTTACTCAAGCTGAGCAATTTATTATTGGTTCAACTAATAATATTGATGATATTCAAACTTTTTATAAGGATGACATTGATGCAGAAAGACTGCTTCTACATAGAGATATGTTGAAAATTATTAAAGTAACCAGTTTATTATTTATTTTAATTTTATTTTTTTCTTTTCACCCACTTGTTTAGATACACTGAAAATACACCAGTCATAAATACATTCAATGAAGTACCCAGAATATTTCATCTCTTTTTGGGCATCTATTTTGCTCTTTCTATCTTACAGCAGGTAAATATGGCAACAATGTTCTGCATAAGAGCCTTAACTGAACATAGAGTGTGGGACACTATATAGAGTTATTTTCTTACCGTATCTTTCCGTGTTTTCCCCAACATCTACTTCAATATCCTCATCTCTGCCACATTAATTTACTTTTTATTGATACTGACATCTGTCAATTTGAATTATATGAATATATTAATAGTTTCCATGTTTAGCATAGCTGGCTGAATTATAAAATTTAATTTCTTTAAAATTCTTTAACTCTGTATCTATTGAATATGAAGTATAAAATGTAATCAAATCGCATAGAGAATAATATATTCTTTAAGTTATAATAACGTTAAATGTCAATAAATCAAATTTAACTGTTAAATCTTCAAATGAGGGTACTTCCGGTTCACCAATTATAACCAAAATCTAATCACTTGTTCTTCTGGATGTAAACTTGAGGAATACGAAAAAATTATAATTTTTGGAATCGTGGTATTGAAGTTATGGGATCCGGAACTTTTGTCACACACACAGACACATACATACAGACATCATCGTAAAAATGGTAAAATCGTATAGGGACCCTAAAACATGCTTATTCAGTAAAAACTCATGATTGAATTTTTTGACCAATGACAAAACCTTCCTTACCTAAAGGTGACGGAAGGTAATAAAAAGTAAAAATGTAACTCCATCTTCATGTAGGAGTTACAAATACTTAAATCAAAGATGTTTTGTTAGTATCACGGTTTACTCATTTTTTGCTATTTTTACCTACTGTCACCTATAGGTAAGGAAGGTATTGTCTTTGGTCAAAAATTCGATGGTTAGTTTTTAATGAATAAGCACGTTTTAGTAGTCGCGCCTGTTTCTAGAACATGAGTAGTCGCGCGCGGAGTCGTAGTCCGCACATATAATATTATACATAACGTTATTATTAACATCTAATACAATTAAATATATTGTTGTTTGTTCTTTTATTTGTTATTTATAAATAAAAATGCGAATTTAAAACCAAACATACAACAAACTTTAAACAAAAACTGTATTTCATTCAAAAGATACATAGTGGCGAGTTGGTAACTAAATATTTATAATATAAAAGTATTACATATTAACTTGCCAGCAAAATAAAAGTAAATAACTTGTATCTAATTGTGCATGCTGTTTCGTAGCCATTCAGATACTCGGAGCAAATGAAATTGGCATGTTCCAAACACATAAACTTATTACACTTTTTACAAGAAAAACTAGTGGGTCTGTTCTTTTTTCTGTCACAATATGCGCAACGTCCTTGCACATTATCTCCCTCTTTAGTAGATCTTTTAGGCAATTCGATATGAATAATTTGGGTAATTCTTGTGCTTATTGCCTTGTCAATATTAGGCATAGCAGCCCTAGAAGCAAGATGTTCCGAAAACAATTCAAATGAAAGTCGACGTAGAAATTCTCGCCTTGGAATTCTCTTTAGGATTATTAGCAGTAAAAATAACGAAAGAATTAATTGCTGCGACATTTAGCAATGAATAAAAAACAACCAGTGGCCATCGACGGGTTTTTCTTACACAGTCGTAAGTTGCACATTATTTGTCCACTGTATCAACCCCCCCTTTTGTTTGGTTGTACATCATAATTATTTCCGGTTTTCCAGTTGCCACGATGAAGGCTAGACACTAGTAGAACAATTTTATTTCTCTTTGGAACATACGAAACCAATGTGCATGTCTCATTGAAACCAAACATGCTTGAACCAATATGTTTGTTTCTTGGCTGCAGTAGTTCCGGTGGAAGTTCTCTCTTTTCATGTTTCCAATTACGGTTAATTTGTAGTTTGTTTTCAATGTTTCAACTAAATCTACGCTGGTAAACCAATTGTCAAGGGTTAGATTTCTGCTGGTTCCTTTGATGCATTTGCAGAGTCTTAGTACTACTTCATGTGGGGAATTGCTGACGGCCCCTCTGGTTGTTTTCCTACATAAACTTCTAAATCCAAAGTATAATACATTTTGGCGTCGCATAAGGCAAATATTTTTATTCCATACTTGTTTGGCTTACTGGGAATGTACTGTCTAAATCGACATTTACCTCGAAAAGCTTTTAACTTTTCATCTATTGTTAAATACTCAGAAGGCGTATACGCTGTCTTACAGTGAGCAACAAATAAATTAAAAATATTTCTGATTGCAGCCAAATTATCGTAGTTTACTCTTTCATCACGAGTTGATTTGTCATCAAATCGAATATGTCTGAGAAGAAAACGGAATCTGGTAAGAGATATTGTAAGTCTAAATAATTCCTAAATAATTCAATACCAGAACCGTCTGTCTTCCACAAATCTTCAGCATTTAGACGATTTATTTTGAAAACGCCTGCATAATAAAGTAGACCGATCAGCGCTTGAATTTCAACTCAGTCAATTTACAGTCCCTATCTCTAGAAAAAAATCTGTTGTGGCCAGCACAATACCTCTCGCCACTTCCTTTTTTGGTTACATAAGTATAGGGCGCGAACAGTAATGTTACATTTTTGGGCTTGACAAGCAGATGTGTGGGCCCGTTTCAGAATGATAATTAGTAATTATGTACATAGATGTCAAATGTTAGAATTTTTCATTAAAAATTTCAAGATTTTCTAAATTTACGTAGTTAATTTATCACCAGGAGTTTAAAGTTTACTTGTATGCCTTAGATATTTAACATTTAATTCTGCTCCACATGGAATTGGAAAATCACTAAAGTTAGAATGAGAAATTATGATATTTGACATCTATATACATAATTACTAGCTATCATTCTGACATGGGCCCCCATATCTGCTTGTCAAGGCCAACAAAATCATATGACTGCTCGCTCCCTATTGTATTTAACATTTCTTGTATACCTACACTGCTACACTCTACACCAAAAATTCTACTTACGCATATATCTATTCCACATATATTTAGATTGTTTAATTTTAAATTCATTTTTGATGAAGAAATTTTGTCCTCTTCTAATTTTTCGAAATGTTTCCAATTCTATTAATACATTAAGAAATAATATAATGTATGTACTTCCCAGAAAAAGTCATCAGTAATGTCTTCGGATTTCTGACACTGACATTTATCTGTCAGTTACAAACAATTTAAATTTTCAACTATTTTCCATGGCCATTCTTTCGGCTGTAAAATTTATTATAACAGATTATTTTACATATTATATTTCTTTTATCTCTAAATCTATAGAATATATTGTAAAATATTTAAATGTATCAGAAAGAGAATTTATTTTTCTTTAATATTATCAAGAAAAAATTTCAAAAAATATTATTTAAAAGATTTTTTTTCAAGAATCTTCTACTTCCGGTTGTCCAATTGTTACCAAAACCTTTTCAGATCTTCCCATGAATGTCCGATTGGGAAATACGTAGTTAAAAAAATTTAAAGTCTTATAGTTTTTGAGTAACCGTCCTTCCAACATCCCACACACACACACACATACACACACACACACACACACACACACACACACACACACACAGACATCATCGTAAAAATGTTAAAATCGGATTGTAGGGACCTTAAAACGTGCTTATTCAATAAAATCTGGATATGCGATTTTTAGCATGAATGCAATACCTCTCTTAGCGAGAGGTAAAAATCCTGTACAGCCTGAATCGATAAATTAGTATTTTCAACAATAATAATAACCCGAGGCTTTAATAAATTATTTAAAAAGTCAAAATAAGTCATGCTTCACAGATAAAAGTACCTGTAAATTTATTGCAATGAAACCTTTACGCAAAAATAATCATGTTTTTCAAGTAACAATACAAGTAGATCGCAATACATACTTTGAAGCACTGGAATTGGGTAAACTGTTTATAGGTTACGATTATTGTTCAGTATACGATGCAATTGATCTGCGTAGATGTTTTAAGTGTTATGTGTTCCATCATCTCTCTGAAAAATGTTCAAAAACTAGTCCTAATTGCTCCAATTGTGCTGAGTCTCATACCCCTAAAGAATGCAAATCTTCATTTTTAAAATGCATACATTGTTCGCAACTTAAAAATAGTCACAAACTTGATATTAGTATTGACCATGCAGTTTGGGATAAGGAATGCCACGTTTACAAAGAGACTAAATAATTAAAAAAAAAAAAACAATTCTTGTTAATAAATAGCAATTACAGAATAATAATTTTTCTATTTCTCAAGAATTACCCAAAACGACCACCCATAATATTACATCACCGATATCTACTACTGTAAATACTCTTATTACTTGCTATTATCAAAATGTAAGAGGGCTAAGCGGAAAATGTAACGATCTATTTACCATCTCTTTGAACGCGCCACAATATCAACTGTTTGCTTTCACGGAAACATGGTGTCACTCAGGGATTATGGATACTGAACTTTTTGATTGTAATAATTATATACTATTCAGAAAAGACATAGATTTTGTTCGTACTACTACTACTGCGATAAATTATATGATATTCCCATGATCGATATTCTTTTAATAAAAGTAACTCTTCACCATCATTGTTTCTATGTACTATGTATCTACATACCTCCATCTTGTAATGTTAATAACTATTATACTTTATTTGAATGTCTTTCTTCCATAGAATTTTTATACAATCAAAAAACTCTTATATTTGGAGACTTTAATATTCCTGAATACATAAATTGTTCCAATGGTGTTCATCCATTTGTGTATTTTATAACTCTTTTTTCAATTATATTAACTTTGCAAATCTAGATCAATATTATACAATCCTCAATAGTCATAATAGAATTCTAGATTTAATTCTTAGTGACACAAACTGTTCAGTTTCACATGCATTCGACGTATTAGTTCAAGAGGACAAATTCCACCCTGCATTAATTGTGGAAACATATATTACATGTAATAAATTTAGAAGTATAAGTAGACAAAATTTTAATTTCAGAAAAGCGAATTTTCCAAATTTGTACGCAGATCTTAGTAATGTTAATTGGGATTTCCTTAATAATTACAGTGATGTTAATCAAGTTGTTGAAGCATTCTATTATTCTTTAAACGAGGTTTTTGTTAAACATATTCCCCTTAAATCAAAATGCTCTAAGAACTATCCAGTCTGGTATACGAAGGAAATATTCAAAAAAATTAAACTGAAACACAAAGCATGGAAGTACTTCAAAAAATCTGGCAATATCCTTGACAAAAATCAGTTTTACTTATTGCGCCGCGAAATTAAAAGTGATGTTAATTTGGCATATAAAACTCACTGCGACAAAATACAAAATGATATTAATACTGAACCTAAACGTTTTTGGACCTTTGTTAACAATAAAAGAACTGCATCATCCATACCGCGAGTACTAAGTTACTATAGTAAACAGTTTCGCTGAATATTTTTCCGACTCTTTCACAAACAATTTCAATCCTGCCTCATTAAATCCCACAGAAGTCAGCGCTAATAGCTCTCTCCTACTTTCGAAGTCGGTAACTACCGAAGATGTAATGAAAGCAATTTGTAAATTAAAATGTAATCTACAAGAAGGGATCAGAAATGATATAACAAACTATAGACCAATTGCTATTTTGTCAAATTTTAGTAAAAATTTGAAATTGTTCTTCATGACACAATTTATTTTCACGTTTTTAATCTACTGTCGCTTAACCAGCATGGCTTCTTCAAAGGTAGATCCACGGTAACTAATCTTCTCTGTAAAACTCAGTTCATTTCCGAAGCCCTCGATCAGCAAAGTCAAGTTGACGTTATATACACGGATATATCAAAAGCCTTTGATAAAATTGAACATTCTATTCTTATTTCCAAGTTCTATAAATATGGTTTATCTGACTCTCTAGTTATGCTTTTAAGTTCATATTTAACAAATAGATACCAATTTGTCAGCTATTCTGGATATTCCTCTGAAAAGTATTTACAAAAATCAGGAGTTCCCCAGGGTTCAGTTTTGGGACCCCTGCTGTTCAATATCTTTATAAACGATATATCAAATGTAATAGATGTTGAATTTTTAATGTATGCTGATGATTTAAAATTATATTCAAAAATTTCAAGAATAGAAAACTGTGAATATCTTCAATATAACTTAGATAAAGTGTACCTCTGGTGTTTGGAGAATAATCTTCACTTAAATATTAAAAAATGTAACGTAATGACCTTCACAAAAAAACCAAATCATTTTAATTATGTATTAAATAATTCCACGTTAGAAAGACCATCGTTTATTAAAGACTTAGGTGTTGTTTTTGATCCGAAACTAAGTTTAAACCATCACATCAACGAAATAGTAGCAGTTGCATACAGATGTCTTGAGTTCTTAATTAGAAACGCTCACGTATTCAAAAATATGTCAATTCTTCATCTTCTGTATGTATCCCTAGTACGTCTACATCTAGAATATGCTTCGGTTATCTGGAATCCGAACTTTTTTTTTTTTTTATTTAAGAAATTTAGGCTCTTCGGCTCGTAGGCCACTAGCGCCTCGGTACATTAGGTTTACATTTCAGTTTGGTATTACATTATATTTCATTTAATAATTCTATGTGTTGTAAGAATTTTATGACATTTTGATTGTTTTCTCTGTTGTTTCCTAGGGCTTGTTTGAGTGTGGATGGGATGCTGTAGAGCTGTCTCTGTGCTGTAAATTTACTGCAGTGGATGATGATGTGTTCGACGGTGATTTGTGTGTTACATGTTTCGCAGATGCTGGGTTGTGTTTTTTGTAATATGTAACTGTGCGTTAGTCTGGTGTGTCCTATTCTTAGTCTTGTTAGTGTTGTTTGTGTTTTTCGGTCTTCTATTGTTGACCATTCTTGGACGTCTTCTTTTATTTGTCTTAGTTTATTATTTGTTTTTTCTTTCCAGTTTTGTGTCCACATGTCTTTTATTTTTTTGTTAATGATGCTTTTTAGGTCTTGTGCAGGTATGTCCATATTTTCTTTATCTTTTTCTGTTCCTTCTTTGGCTGCTTGGTCCGCTTTCTCGTTACCTTCGATTCCTGAATGGGAAGGTATCCACATTACTCCAATGTCTTTGTCTTGATTATTTAGGGAGTCATGAATGTTGGTTTGGATGTCTTGTAGGATTTTTTGTTTTGTGTAAAGGTCTTCTATGCCTTGTATTATGCTGAGGGAGTCTGTGCATATGATGTATTTGTTTTGTGTCTCGTTCATGATCATTTCCGTGGATTTACGTAAACTGTAGCTTTCTGCTGTAAATGTGCTGGCGTAGGAAGGTAGTTGGAGGTTTACTGTAGCGTTTTCGGTTACCACACTTGCTCCTGTCTTGTTATGGTATTTGGATCCGTCAGTATATATGAAATGATGATCTTCGTGTTTGTTTTTTATGGTTTGGAACTGTTGACGGTAGAGCTCAGGAGGGGTCTCATGTTTACAGTATTTGGAAAGGTCCAGGATATTTTTTGGATGGGATATCGTCCAGGGAGGGTATTTATGGTAGTTTATATTTTCTGTAGGTGGAAGAGTTAGCTGAATTTTATTAAGAAAGATGTTTATTTTTTGTTGTAGAGGGGTTTCGTTGTAGAGTTCTGTATTCGTCTTGAACATTTTTTTGAACGCAGGGTTGCTCTGGTTTTCTGTTAATTTGGTTATGTAGTTTAAGGATAGTTTTATCCTTCTTAAATTTAGTGATGGTTCTCCTGTTTCGACTGTAAGACTTTCTATGGGACTGGTTCGAAAAGCGCCTGAGGCTAATCTGAGAGCGGAGTTGTGTATAGGGTCGAGTAGTTTTAATTTGGATTTTCTGGCTGTTGAGTAGGCAATACAAGCATAGTCCAATTTCGATCTGATTATTGCTTTGTAAACATTTAAAATACATTTTTTATTGGCACCCCACTTTGAGTGACTAAGTGATTTTATGATATTTAGTTTTTGCAAGCACTCTTTTTTTAATTTAAGGATGTGGGGTCCCCATGTTAGTTTGGTATCGAATGTTACGCCGAGAAATTTAACTGTGTTAGAGTATGTGATGGCAGTGTCGTTGATTTTGATGACAGGATGTTCGTGGTGTTTTCTTAACTTACAGAAGTGGATTGCTTGCGTTTTTGACTCTGAGAACTGGAATCCTGTCGCATTTGCCCAATCTTGTAGGCCGTTTATTGTTTGTTGCAGTTTCTCTTTTATATGGTTGATATTTTTACCTTTATAGTAGATTACAAGGTCGTCCGCGAAAAGTGATAGTTGGCAGTTATTGGGGGTGTATTTAGTTATTTTGTTCATGGCGATTAAAAATAGGGTAACACTAAGGATTTCGCCTTGTGGCACTCCATTCTGTTGCTTTTTTTCCTCGGATAGACAACCATTTGTTTTAACTTTAAATTTACAGTTTTGTAGGAAGTTAATGATATATTTAAGTATGTGTCCCTTTATATTGTATTCTTCTAATGTTTTTATTATGTTATGTTTCCATGCCGAGTCGTATGCCTTTTGAATGTCAAATAATATTGCTACCAGGTGTTGTTTATTTTTTTGTGCCTTTTGGATGTCTGTTTCTAGGGCGATAATTTGATCTATTGTTGATCGATTTGCTCTAAATCCGCATTGTTCCTTTATTAGTACGTTGTTGGCCTCAAGGTGCCACATCAGTCTTTTATTGACCATTTTCTGAAGGACTTTGCTAAGGCAGTTAGCTAACGATATTGGTCTATAATTTGTGGGGTTTGTTTTGTCTTTTCCGGGTTTTAATATAGGGATTGTTGTGACTTCTCTCCACTTTTCGGGGTATTGATTGTTTTCCCATATATGATTGTATATGTCTAGTAATTGTAGTAATGCTTCTTCGGAAATATTTTTGATTATTTGGTATGGGATACCGTCTGGTCCCGGACTACTTTTCCCTTTTGTGTTTTTTAGTGTATATTTTAGTTCGTTTGGTGTGAATGGTATGTTTATTGGGGTATTTCCTGTGCTGTCGGTGTTTATGTTTTGCTGTTCTGATTGATTTTTTCTTTGTAGGAAATTTTCATTGAAGCATTGATCGTTTGAATTTTGTTCGAATGTGTCTGCTAGTTTGTTTGCTATTTCTTGCGGGCTAGTTACTATTTGGTTACCGGGAATCCGAACTTTGCATACCAATCTGACTCCATCGAAAATGTTCAACGCAAGTTCCTAAAATGGGCTACATACATTATTGAGGGATCTTATCCCGCGAAAATTTATTAATTTCTTTTAGTATGGATTTTTTGGATGCGAGAAGAAGTCTTCATGCAACAATATTTCTTCACAAAATAGTGAATTCTTCGGTTGATTGTCCATATATTTTACACAAACTCTGTTTTCATGCCCCTCGATTATCAGCATGAAGTAAGTGCACATTCCATCTTAATATTGCACGAACTACCACCCTTCAGAAGTCTCCATTACATCAGCTTATATCATGCTCTAAGTATTTCGAAGATAATGTTGATCTATTCCATCATAATATAAATTACATAAAAAAATACTACGACTACTACGTCCACTTAATATGTAATAAGCATACTAGACAATCTATTACCAGGTTTTGTTTTCCCTACCCTAGAATTGGGCGTGAGCCTGTTGGGTATTGTAACTAATTAAATTAAATTAAATTAAATTTCGTCAGTCCAGAAATGTTTCCAAATTTCTAACGGTGATTTTAAACTTTTTGCCACAGCTTTGACGCCAGGAAGAAGTTTTATAATATTTTCTGATCGTGTTTTTTTTTTAAGCCATCTTCTTCCATTTAGTTACGTCCTTTTCTAGGTAAAACGAACCATAACTGTCTTCTATTATATCTTCTTCGACGTCAGAAATTTCTTGTTCCGTATCCGATTTTTCATCCTGAACTTCTAAATTATCTATATTTTCTTCGTCTTCATCGTCGTATACAATATTATTTTCTTCATCATCCGTACCCATTACTTCTTCCATTAATTTAGCTAATCTCGCTTGTTCTCGTTCATAAGACTGCATTCTAAAATTAAAATGAGAAAAGCTTGAATCACAATAATAAGTTTTTAGACATTTATCTTACATATTGTAATATTGGATCAAGAATCACTAATACAAAATTATGTTACGTTAGTAGTCGCGGGCGGACTGGTGGTCCGATCCGATATAGACATTAACGCTTGAAAAAATTAACCGACTCGCACCAAAGTTCCTACAATACTGCAGCAGCCAGCTTTGGGAAGCTACTGTGCAGTGCAAGTCCATACAGGCAGAAATTTCCAAGAAAACTAAAAGTAAAATTTTCGGCGGAGCATGAGTCCGCGCGCGACTGCTGGAATACCAGTCGAACTGTTATCATCAGTTATTTGGCCACAGTTTTTTAAAGTTTAAAACTTAAAGTCCATATTTAAAGTAGCCGAAAGAACTTTGCAGAAATTTCTAACCATTTGTATAGCTTTTATAATTTGTTGAAAATGTAAACTGGCCAAAATATTATGAGTTTGGGCTCGTATTATTGTGCGCGAAATTTTCAAATTCGTTAAATGACTAATTGAGTCAACTTTCCAAATTTGTAACATTTGTAATTGCGTTACATATCGCAGTGGTAGAATTTAGACAACCCATAAACAATTGTTACTGTAGTTAAAAATTAGTTGTCTAACATTTGGATACATTGCTAGATAAAATTTCAAAAATTACACAGTGCTGTCACATAATTTTTTTTTTCGTCTAAATCGTTACAGACATCACAATATAAGCAGAGACAGAAAAATTTACTATTGAATGTATCTTACTGAAAAAAAAATCTGATGTGGCCAGCACAATACCTTCCGTCAATCCTGTGTATTATGTACAAATTCCATACATAAATTTTTTTGCCAAAAGATTATAAATTTCCAGTAATATTATTTCATGCAAATGGCACTTGACACTGAAATTTTCTTCTTCTTTAGCTTTTCCAATTCGTTAGGGGTCGTTATTTTTTATTTTTTTCTTCCATTCATTTCTATTTCGCGGATTATCCTCACGTCAAAATTTTTCATTCAAAATTTCTTTTTTTGGTATTTTATGATTCCTTTTCTCGGCAACTGAATTCCACGTCCCTGATAATAAATAAACCACATGAAATAAGAAAATCATAAACTTTGAATGAAAAATTATGGCATTTGTAAGTTATGGACGTAATTAATAGCTGTTATTTTGACACGGATCCAAATATCTGCTTGTCAAAGTCAGCACGGCACTGCACGCGCCCTACACATAATTTTTTTTTGCAAAAGATCCTATATTCCCAGTTAAATTATTTCATAAACAAACTATGCGAATTGCACTTGACACTAACATATTCTTCTTCTGTAATTTTTCCCATTCGTTAGGGGGTCGCTATATTTTATTTTTGTCTTCCACTAATTTTTGTTTAGTATGTCGTCCTCATTCAGTTCCTTTTCTCTCCTTTCATATTACATTTGGTCTTCCTATGTTTCTTCAACCTTCTGTTATAAGCTATTCATTCTTCCAATGTGCTCATCTCTCGTCATGACTTGTTCAAACCAATGTAATCGTCTCTCTTATAACTTTTTAGAAACGCCCAACACTAGAGTTATTTCCCTTACTCTTTCATACATTTACTTTTTATTGATATTGACACCTGTCAATTTGAATTACCTGAATATATTAGCAGTTTCCATGGTTAAGGTAGCATAGCTGGCTGAATTATAAAATTTATTATCTTTATAATTCTTTAACTCTGTATCTGTTGAATATGAAATATAAAATGCAATCAAATCGTATAGAGAATAATATATTCTTTAAGTTATAATAACATTTAACTGAGTTTTTCAAGAAAAACTGTTAAAATCTTCAAATCAGGGTACTTTCGGTTGACCAATTATAACCAAAATCTAAACAAGTCTGCATATGGTTGTAAGGAAGAGGAATACGCAAGAATTGTAATTTTTGGAATTTTAGTATTGGAGATATCGTTGACGAAAAAGCGGTCACACACACACATACACACACACGCACACACGAACACACACACACACACATACAGACATCATCGTAAAAATAGTAAAATCGTATTGTAAAGACCCTAAAACGTGCTTATTCAATGAAAACTCACCACCGATTTTTTTGACCAAAGACAATACCTTCCTTACCTATAGGTGACGGAAGGTAACAATAATTTTAATAAATTTACTATTGAATGTATCTCTCTGAAAAAACAATAATTTTACATTAATGACGTTGCCATTAAAAAGTTATGGTGTAATCATAGTCGAGACACCCAAGTTTCACACACTAGTGGTTCACTAACAATAACAAATACCATCTTAAAAGATGAAATATATTCATATTGTCATATCAAATTTCACTCAGACCGCTTAGATGTTTCTCTAAAGGTGACGCTCTCCAGAAAATAATGCTCGGAAATTTTTGGTAGCTCCTTGTGTGGTCAAAGTGAAATTTAGTAATAGATTTGGGTCCAAATCCGGAGTTTAATAACAGTTATTATAAAGATGATTTAGATTGTAACTTAATAGAAATGAAGCAAAAGTCGGATAATTGTATTTTCCTCCTCCCAAGTTATTGTACCATTTATCTGTTTGATGCAAATTGAAAGTGTTTTCTAATTTCTGCAATGGTATCAGTACAAGAAAAGAAGTGAAGTGAAAGAGCATCATACTATACCGAAAATTATTCATGGAAAATAATTGTCCTCTTTGAGGAATTTGGCCGTCGTATAGGTAAGAGTATCACAGTGAAATTACGATGTTAACAATTTCGGTGAGGTCACGAATCGGTTCAGGTTAATCCAAAAGTGTGGAAGGCCCGTGGAAGTATGAACGAAGAAAAAGAGAAACAGGTTAAAGATTTGATTTTATCACAATAAAGGATGAAATTTATAACTATTTCAAATGAATTGGGGACGTCAGGAGCTACTTAATAAAATCTTACTTTGCAATCATTTTTATTTTATTCTTGGTAGATAACATTCTAAATTATATAATTATGTAAATTTGTACTGAAACTTATTTTGTTGTTTTGTTAACTGCGTCCACCGTTTACCGCTGCGGTAAACATTTGTTGTTTGATTTTGTAAAGTATAAAGCATTAAATTCTAAATTACTTTTCTATTTTAATATTTCTTTTGATAATAATTTTGAAACAAAAGTAAATTAAAGCAAAACAGGAAAAGCAGTACGAAAAACACGTATTATAATAACGGTCATTGCGTCATTGTAATATTTGTTTTTCAATACACTATTTTACGTCTACAATAAAAGCGCGAAGAAAAGTGCTATAACGTTTCATTTTTTTCACTCGTTTGCGTTAAAAAGTACTTTTTTCACGCTTTGATTGTGTAAAAAATACATCATTTATGAACCCACTTTAATAAAATTTAAATTACGGGCGTAAAAAATTGCTAATACTCGTAATGGGTTCATAAACCATTTTTTTTTTAATTTTTTTTTAATGAAATTTTAATCAAAAATAAGGCAATTAGTAAAAACCCAGTGTGAAAATTCGTTCGTAACGCCACGTGTGTCTGTTCCCATTCCCTTGGCACTGAAATAGTATTTTTTCAAGAACAGATAATATTTATTTATTTTTAATATAAAAATAATAGTGATTCTAAGACCTTCTTGCCTGAATGGATGTTTGGGATTTAATAAAAGTCCTGGATTGGAATTAAATGAATATTTATTCAAAACCGGCCTCATTAATATCAAAATAATATTGTTCATGATATAAGTCTTAATTTATAATAATTAAACTTAATAGAAACGAAAATAATTTTTTATTATATTTACCTGATATTCGAGTCGTAAATGCCAACAAATAAATGAAATGTAAAAGATGTGACATTACTTTATTTTACAATGAGCGCTATCGAAGTACACGTGGGATATGCAGCTTTCATATTTCTGGCCAATAGAATCAAATAGGACACACGTGATGTCATAAAATGTTTAATTCGTTAAAACTCATTACTGAAGAATTTTTTAAACAAAATTTTGCTTCACTATTTAATAATCAGTAAGTATTTTACGATTTTAATGTAAATTTGTTGTGTTTCGATCTTGGTTTTTAGGGCCCAATAGTTTATGAACACAAAGTTATTAAAAATACAATGCTTTTTTTCTTTATTTAGGTATCCCTGCAAAAAAATGAGCATCATTCATGTGGATGTTCTATCATAAGTTCTACATACGTATTGACTGCAGCTCATTGTGTTAATGGATAGTATGAATTAGAAAATACTTTATAAAGGGTATTTTATTTAAACTCTGTTTTTCTTTCAGTGAAAACAATTTCGCAGACATCAGAATTCAATACGGAGTTGTCAACATATCAAGCACTGAAAATATGGTAGCTCTTAAGAGGATCATTATGAAAGAAGACTATACACCTGGAAATGGACATATCAACGACATTGCTCTCTTAGAAGTAAGTATTTATTGTAAGGTAGTTGGCTCATGAGAGCAATGCCATCTATTGATTCCGTGCCGAACAATGTAGATTTACTCAATAGTTGCCTGTGGGTATCAAGTCACATGGCTATTTACATATTATGTTTATTCTGCTACACTGAGAAAACAGTATCATTAGCAATTAATGTATAATCACTTTGAATATGGCGGAACAAATGAAACTTTGCAAGTAACGTATTATACGTTTAAAATATACGAGTTTACAATATTTTTAGGAAATTTATAATAATTTACATCAAACAGTAAATACTTTAATAGTTAAAATATATAATTTTTCTAACATTAAATAACGGTATTCAGTATAATATTATTAGTTAACTATTAATGTTTACATTTTAATTGATAAAGTATGACATTAATTGCAAATTTTCAGAAGATATTGGTAAACTAATGATTAGTTTACTGTTAAAAAATTTACTTTTTTAAATAAAATAATATCTTTTTAAATAAACACATAATTTAATGGTTAATATATGAATTCCTTATACATGAATATTATATATTATCTACATTTGAATTATATTATTAATAGTTAATAAATTAATTTATAAATATTTATTTGGGAAATTACAACTTGGATCTAGTTGAATGAAATTCATAAACATTTGGTAAATACATTTATTTTAACGCAAAATATGTATGTATATTATATATATATATATATATATATATATATATATATATATATATATATATATATATATATATATATATATATACAGGGTGTTTCCTTTAAAACAACCAGCGCTTTTTTGGGCGAACTAATGACTTTAGAGAAAAATGTTATATACAAAAAATTACCAGGAAAAAGGGCTTAATTTATTAGGAATAATAAATAAAAAATTCAACCAGTGGTTCTCAAACGGTAGAATAAAATTATATTTTTTTAAATGGCAACCTATATAAATTTTTTGTCCATTAGATAGAGATTTTTTTTCTGATTTCAACGATATAAATATGATATGGGGTTGTATAACAATTATTTCGAGAAAAATGATATTAAAAATCAGAAATAATTCTACAATATTGAAGTAGGCTATGCAATAAACAAATGCAAACAAATGATACAGGTGACAGATAGTTTTGTTACTTACGTTATTAAGTGTTTGTTTTCGTAATTGTGTAATTACTTATTAATAAATAACAGATTCAATAGAATTTAATAAAACACATTGAATCAATCGTAAGGCGTTGACGCTGCAAATATCTATGTCTTATTGACCAGTGCCAACAAGTTGCTTCTATATTTTATGTTTTGCTTGTAATAAAATGAATAATTGTATTTTTTCATTGTATCGAAAGTAAAGTGACTCGGTAGAATCTAAATCTGCACTAGAAGATGACCCTTAAAATATCAGTCGAAATATTATCATCAGTTATTTGGCCCATAGTTTTTTAAAGTTTCAAGTCCATATTGAAAGTAGCCGAAAGAATTTTGCAGAAATTTCTAACCATTTGTATAGATTTTATAATTTGTTGAATATATTATATGTTTTGCTTGTAATAAAATGAATAATTGTATTTTTTAAATTAAACAATTAAAGAGAAATTAAATAAGTTATAATTACAATACACATAATAATTATTATCGTATCATATTTGATATTGTAACGTAACCCCCGCGGCCGCCGCCGCCGCGCTACCAGGCGCCTCAGTGTCTGGCCGCCACTCACTCGTTAGGACTGGACGGCAGTGATCTATTGTGTGATGTTGTTTACCTCTAGATGTTCCCTAGTAGCTTCCGGAAAAGCCTGGAAATAATCTAGCCAGGTATATATAACCCACCGCCAAAGCACACACTCTGTATTATACAAGCAACGAGTGCAGAAGTCTAATATAAATAAGTGTAGTGAATAGTTGGTGATATAAAGAACAGTCGACAAGTGAACATAAATAAATGTGATTAGGGACATAAACAGTAGTGTTAATTGTTTAAATAAATAATCTTAGTGTTTAATTGTCTTATAATAATAATCTTAGTCTTTAAATTAGTGTTAATATTTGTTCATCATAGTGTTAGTTACTTTTATAATCTTTTAATTATATTTCTAATATTTATTTACCGTTTAATAAACGTATTCTTTTAGTTAATAATAATTGTCTATGTTTTACACTTCACCCATATAAATAAAAACGTTACAATTGGTGTCAGGTGTGGGGTTGTTAATAAACTGTGAAGTGTAAATAAAAATAAATAAAATGCCTAAACTATTAAAATTAAGTGAATTAAAAGTAAGTGATCTCAAGAGAGAACTGGAAGAACGAGAATTAGATACGACAGGACTGAAAAGCGTTCTACAATCTCGTCTGCGGGAAGCATTAACCGATGCTGGTGAAAATCTTGAAGATTACCTATTCGAAATTCCGGGTGACGTATCCGATATTAGTAAACAGATAGAACAAACTTCTAGTAAATTAAAAGAAGAATTAAAACTGGAAATAGCAGAAAGTTCTAGAACATTGGAACAAACTTTAGAACAAAAATTAGAGGAAAGTTCTAGAAAATCAGAAGAAAGTTCTAGAACATTAGAAGAAAAATTAATAGAAAGTTCTAGAAAAGCCGAAGAAAATGCTAGAACATTAAAAGAAAAATTAGAAGAAAATTCTAGAAGTTTAGAAGAAAAATTAGAGGAGAATTGTAGAAAAACCGAAGAAGACCTAAAGAATTTAAAAGAGGAGTATGACAAGAAGATTGAAGAAATACAACAAAAATTCACGAAAATTACATCGTCGTCAATTCCGAATTCTGGTGTGGCTGAGCCAAGTCTAATAGAAGGAAGAAAAGTAGTAAAACCTGAAACTACTTCAAAAATGCACATAAAAACACCGGAATTTGATGGGAAGTCTTCGTGGCCGAATTATTTAAAACAATTTGAAGCGGCCGCAAAAGCAAATAATTGGACGTCCGAGGAGAAGGCTACGGCGTTGACTGTCTCGTTGCGTGGAGAAGCCATCGATATCTTACAAACGCTGAAGGAAGAAGAACAAGAGGACTACGACCAGCTAGTCAAGCGATTGGATATGCGGTATGGAAATGCGCATTTGGAGCAGGTGTACCAGACGCAACTGAGGAACCGGTATCAGAGTTCAAAAGAAAGCCTTCAAGAATTTGAAGTTGACGTAGCTCGTTTGGTTCATCTCGCACATCCTACGGCTCCTGACAGCGTTTTGGAGTGCCTGGCCACTCAATCATTCATTTACGGGGTTCGAGACAGCGAAACTCAACAAGCACTGCGATTGGCCCGTCCTAAAACTCTAATTGACGCACTCTCATATGCATTAGAGCATGAAGCTGCCAAACAAGCTTCACGTAACCAATCACGAGTGCGAAATATCGATGCTGAGAGAAAGGAAAACTCTGAAGATCTGGAAGAGACAATGCGAAGAATTGCAAGTGAAGTGTTTACCGGAAGAAAGAAACTTCGCTGTTGGAATTGCGGTGAACTGGGCCATCCGCAGAGACTTTGCAGAAAAATGCAAAAGAAGACGGAATCTGCAAAGGAAGAAAAGGAGTCGGAAAACTAAATCGGGTTGATGCGAAGGGGCAACTGTCGACCCGTAATCTAGTAGCTCCACAATCCATCAGTTATGTCGCATCTCTTCATCATAAAGCCAATAGCATCTATGTGGATGGCTCTATTAACGGAAGGCCAATGAAAATGCTACTGGATACGGGTGCGACAAAAACTATAATTAGACCCGACTTTATAAGAAAAACTGGCAAGACGCATCTTCAACCAACTAAGTGGCGATTACGCACAGCGACGGGAGAACAAGCTACCGCATTAGGAGAAGTAGATGTCACCATCTCTATTGGAAACACCTCCTTTAAACATCGTGCGCTGGTAGCTGAAGTTGAAGATGAATTAATACTCGGAATGGACGCAATGACAAAGTATGGTTTTAAACTTGACCTGAAGAAGGGCGTGATGATGGTCAATGAAGAAGAACTCATATTAAATCCACGAGATGACAAAGCTGTGCGCGTACTAATGGCCGAGGACGTTACTCTCCCAGAACGAAGTGAAACTATCCTGGAAGCACATTTAGATGGTAGTTTCTGTGAGGGAAGTATCGTTATGCTAGAGCCCAAGAATGATGATGCCAAAACCGGCACTGGAGTTGTTGTCGGAAAATCACTGGTCAAAGCCAGCCAGGTAATACCAGTTCGGATAATGAACGTAAATTTTTATCCTGTTGTTCTGAAGAGAGGAACAATTGTAGGAGAATGCATGGCAGTATCCTCGATTATTCGAACTGTAAAGGCCAAAGGGAACACATCTCAGAAAGTTCCGGACACGTTAATCAATCAATTGACAACATCATTTGAAGAATTGACCGCCGACCAGAGAACAAAGGCAAAGAATCTAATTGGAAATTTTAAAGATGTGTTCCAATTTGATGAGAAAACCAAAGGGAGAACTAATGTAGTTCACCATAAAATAGACACCGGAGACGCAAGACCCATCCGTCAACCAGCAAGAAGACTACCACTGGCGAAACGTGAAGAAGCAGAAAGAATAATCGAGGACATGAAGATGGAAGGTGTGATTGAACCTTCAAGCAGTCCCTGGGCTTCACCAGTGGTGTTAGTGAAGAAGAAGGATGGCTCTACACGATTTTGCGTCGATTATCGTCAACTTAACAACGTGACGAAGAAGGATAGCTACCCGCTACCTCGAATAGACGACACATTAGATACTTTGGCTGGCTCAAAAATGTTCTCCACTTTGGATCTAAAGAGCGGCTACTGGCAAGTGGATCTGGATCCAAAAGACAAGGAGAAGACAGCCTTCACCATTGGTACAGGACTCTGGCAATTTACCGTAATGCCGTTTGGGCTCTGTAATGCTCCTGCAACGTTTGAACGACTCATGGAAACAGTATTGGCTGGGCTATCTTGGAAAACCTGTTTAGTGTACCTCGACGATATTATTGTGGTAGGTAAGACATTCGAGGACCACATGAAGAATTTGGAAGAGGTTTTCCAGAGATTGAGGAAGGCTAACCTGAAACTTAGCCCGAAGAAGTGTCACCTGTTTCAAAGAGAAGTTCATTACCTTGGACACGTGGTTTCCGGTAAGGGTATTGCAGTTGACCAGGAGAAGATAAAGGCTGTGAGAGACTGGCCAGCACCTAGGGACAAACACGAACTCAGAAGTTTCCTTGGTTTGTGTACCTATTATCGGCGATATGTACCTGGATTTGCCAACATAGCCAAGCCACTGACAAGGCTTACTGAAGAAGGAAGAAGATTTATCTGGGAAATGGACTGTACAGTTGCATTTAAAGAACTAAAACATGCTTTGACAAGCGCACCCGTCTTGAGTTATCCTTTACCTGAAGGAGAATTCATACTAGACACAGATGTTAGCAACGTCGGAATTGGTGGCGTTCTTTCCCAGACACAAAATGGGCATGAGAAGGTTATTGCCTACTTTAGTAAGACCTTGTCAAAACCAGAAAGGAATTACTGTGTGACCAGAAAAGAACTCTTGGCGGTCGTCAAATCCGTGGAACATTTCTACAAATATTTGTACGGTAGAATATTTTTGATTAGAACTGACCATGCTGCATTAAAATGGCTGCTACAATTCAAGAATCCTGAAGGTCAGGTGGCTAGATGGATTGAAAGACTACAGGAATACGATTTCAAAATCGAACACAGGATAGGTACCAGTCATCGTAATGCCGATGCATTGTCCAGAAGGCCTTGCCAAGGTGACTGCAAACATTGTAGTCGACTTGAAGAGAAACAGTTTACCGTCGCCAGGACAACAGTAGTCGATGATAGTTGGCAGCCCGATGGACTACGCAAGGACCAAGAAAATGACCCGACTTTGAAAATCTTATTAAAATGGAAAGCAGAAGAATGCAAACCAATATGGGAAGACGTTGCACCACAATCACAGAGTGTAAAAGCGTACTGGGCGCAATGGGACTCCATGGTGATTGAGGATGGCCTGTTGAAGCGTGTGGTAGAGAATGCTGATGGAACTGAGAAGAAAGCTCAGTTGGTCATTCCTAAGAGTAGAATACCAGACGTGTTGAAAGAGATCCATGACGGGTCTGGAGGCCATTTTGGAGTCACCAAAACCCTAGAAAGATTGCGCCAGCGGTTTTACTGGGTTAACTTCACTGAAGATGCTAAAGACTGGTGCAAGAAATGTGTGGTTTGCGCGGGAAGTAACGGCCCTCATAGACGACGAAAAGCTCCAATGCGTCAATACAACGTTGGCAGTCCATTTGAGCGCATTGCGATTGATGTGGCCGGGCCATTCCCAGGAAGTAACGACGGAAATAAATATATCGTGGTTGTGATGGACTACTTCACCAAGTGGGTTGAAGCTTATCCATTACCCAATCAAGAAGCCACCACGGTCGCTGAAACCTTTGTTAAAGAATGTATATGTCGATTCGGGGTACCACGTGAACTTCACTCCGACCAGGGAAGAAATTTCGAGTCTGCCGTTTTCCAAAATATCTGTAAGATATTAGGAATTAATAAAACAAGGACAACTGCATTACATCCGCAGTCCGATGGCATGGTTGAACGAATGAACAGAACGATCAACCGATATTTGTCGAAGGTAGTCTCCAACCACCAAAGAGACTGGGACCGACATCTTCATCGGTTCCTGATGGCTTATCGTTCATCCGTGCATGAGACAACAGGGCAAACTCCTGCGAACATCTTATTCGGACGTGAGTTGCGTTTACCATGCGACTTAGTGTTCGGCAGCAAACCTGGGGAAGACCTGGCCGGAGAAGATTACGTTACGGGCTTACGGAGAAGAATGGATGACATTCATGAACAAGTCCGTACGAACATTCAAACTGCCAGCGACCGAATGAAGGACCGGTATGACATCAAAGCCGAAAAAGGTGGATATCAACCTGGGGATTTAGTGTGGCTTTACAACCCACAAAGGCGCCGCGGGTTATCACCAAAGCTGCAAAAGAATTGGGAGGGCCCCTATGAGGTAGTCAAAAGAATAAACGACGTGGTATATAGAATTAAGAAACGACCTACCGGGAAGCCGAGGGTGGTACACTTTAATCGGCTAGCCCCTTTTGCTGGAGACAACCATGAAAACCATAATGGAGCAGCAGTTCGTCGGATCATAGCTCAAGAACCGACTTTTGAAGATTTCATGGAGAACTATTCCTTTGGGCGCAAGGCGCGGTACGGCGTGATAAAAGAAGAACATCGAGATCTGTTTACCGTGTCTTCAGATTATTCCCTCGGCCACTGTGTATCAGAAGACTTAAAGATGTCCCGCGGCATAGCCTCAGTCTTTAAGGCGAAATATGGACGACTACAAGAACTGGCCAACCAACGTCCATCTGTTGGGAAAACGCTACGACTGAGAGATAGCAATTCAGACCATCAGCGGTACATCTACTATTTTGTTACAAAACCACGCTCGTACCAGAAGCCGTCGTATCAAAGCCTATGGAACTCGCTGTGCGATTTGAGGGATCATCTACTGGAGAATGACATTTTGAAGCTAGCAGTACCGAAGTTGGGTTGTGGTCTAGACGGTTTGGATTGGAGGATTGTAAGGAACATGTTAGAGATCCTCTTCCGTTTCACCGGCGTTGAAATTCTAGTCTGCAGCTTTAACCCTAACGGACAGAAAGAAGAAGTCGGGCAGACCATCGACTGTCACTTCTTTAAGAACTCGAAATGCACCAAGGGTAGTACATGCAGGTTTCGTCACCACGGACTGTGCTACCAGGCGCCTCAGTGTCTGGCCGCCACTCACTCGTTAGGACTGGACGGCAGTGATCTATTGTGTGATGTTGTTTACCTCTAGATGTTCCCTAGTAGCTTCCGGAAAAGCCTGGAAATAATCTAGCCAGGTATATATAACCCACCGCCAAAGCCAGGGGACACACTCTGTATTATACAAGCAACGAGTGCAGAAGTCTAATATAAATAAGTGTAGTGAATAGTTGGTGATATAAAGAACAGTCGACAAGTGAACATAAATAAATGTGATTAGGGACATAAACAGTAGTGTTAATTGTTTAAATAAATAATCTTAGTGTTTAATTGTCTTATAATAATAATCTTAGTCTTTAAATTAGTGTTAATATTTGTTCATCATAGTGTTAGTTACTTTTATAATCTTTTAATTATATTTCTAATATTTATTTACCGTTTAATAAACGTATTCTTTTAGTTAATAATAATTGTCTATGTTTTACACTTCACCCATATAAATAAAAACGTTACAATATGTAAAAAGAATTCGTTAAATGTTAAATTACTACTGTACCTATTATAAAAGATTAAGTTTATCTAAAAAAAAAAGATAAGGATTGGTAATTTACGATATGTATAATAAGATATTTAATATATTAAATAAAATATAAATGTCATTATTTTCTTGTTAAATTTGTAGAATACATACAACAAAATTAGCTGTAAACAAATGATTCATTATATAGTAATATACTGAAATTTTAGTATTTAAAATAATACCGTTTTAATTCAGATATGAGAATACTATTTATCATTTTATATACAAAGAAACTATAACCAAACCTCGCATATGTTAAATATTAGAGGTATTTTAATGGTTGTTGTAATCGTCAGGTTAATAAAATAAAGAAAAATGCCGAAAGTTAGAAATCATCGCGGAAGTTTTTCAAAATGTGAGCGTCAACAATACACGTGAAAATTTCAGAGATTGAAAATATCTGATGAATTTCCAATTAAATTTGTTATATCTTGGAACCAGATGGTGATGCATGTTTTTTTTAACTAGTTTTTTTCCCCAGACTTTCATTTATATTCACCTAGTTTTTAGTCAGAAGTTCGTGGGCTGTCGCGATTCTAGAGGCAATTATGTCGATGATTTCTTGAGTTTAACAAAAATTTATCCTTCGATAACTCCAATACTACAATTCGAAAAACTACAATTCTTTCATATTTATTTTTTGTACGTCCATATTGTTGATTAGATTTTGGTTATAATTGGTCAACCGGAAGTACCCTAATTTGAAGATATTAACAGTTTTTCTTGAAAAAATGCTGTTAAATATCATTTTTTGACATTTTATGTTATTATAAATATTAAAGAATATTTTATTCCCTATTCGATGTAACTAGATTTTTTTTTCTTTATATCCGATGAATTTAGAGTTCAAATATATAAAGAAATATCTTGCAACCTATGCTGCTATAAGCTTCACCATGGAAACAGAATATTCAAATATTATTAATTGACAGTTGTCAGTGTCAAATAAAGTTTTCATATTTTTGTGGAATGATTTTATTGGAAATATAGAGTCGTTTGCAAGAAATTTTCTTTGTGCAATTTTTACAAAATATGTAGCATTGACGGAAGGTAATATGCTGACCACATAATAATTTAATAGCCTGTATATTAATCCAATTCTTTCGCTACTCTCTATAAATAATTGTTTTACTATATTATATATCTATTTTTAAAAATAACATTAAGAAGTTTAATTTAGTTAATTCATATAATCATGCACACAACATGTTTCTAGATAGCTTGTACTCCGAAAATTCATATTGTTTATTTAATACAATACGTTTGTGCTTTATTGTGGTTCAATATGATACACAGACGGTGCAGACTTTACTAATTTGTTTACATTGAATTAATCAAAACTGAAATATTGAAATAATTACTAGACGAGACGCACTTAGTTGTAAAATAATTGCATCGAATTAAATGCAAATAATTTATAAGTAGAATTTATACAATGTACAGTATGTATTTTTGAATAAATTAATAATAATAAACTTAAATTAAATTCACTATTACAAATTAGTCATGAAACAATTATCTCTCTATACTATATACGTACTAACATTTTAATCTTTGCTATACCTAACTATTTTGTAATAATTAATATATTTATAGTTAGCTGAAGAAATTCAGTTTGGCCCTAACGTCCAACCAATTCAGCTTCCCGAGGCTTATGATTATCCCGGTGATTTCGCCAATGCTACCTTAGTGGGATGGGGTAGAATAAGCGTAAGTATTTTTTTATACATTTCATTTGCAAGTTCACATTCAACGTGTTGATGTGACTGATAAAAAAGTAGCAAATATATTGAAATAAATTTGGTATTTTAAAATATATTCTGAAAGTCCACTGACAAAATAAGATAATTGACCATAATTCCAGCTCTTATAGTTCTCAAGATAGCAATGAAGCAATAGTGCCCCATTTAAAATGAAGAATGATTGTAGTGTTTATTTTCTTTCCAGTCCGCAGATCCAATATCATCTATTCTACTCAAAGTGAACATCATCCTATTTACTCATAGCTACTGCCAAAGCAAGGAACCCAACTACAGTCCTGCAAACCATGTATGCGCTGGTTTACCGGAAGGAGGATACGGCCAATGTAATGTAAGTATAATTCACATTGTAATTTTAAAGAATTTTAATAATTATTCGTTTATTTTATAGGGTGATTCTGGGGGTCCATTAACTGTCAACGGAGTGCAGTATGGTATTGTCTCATGGTCCGTAAAACCTTGTGCATCTGTTGGACATCCCGGGGTATTTGCCAGCGTAACAGCTTATAGAGAATGGATTAGGGAACACAGTGGAATATAGATATTGTTTTATTTATGTTTAATGTAAATAATTTAATACTTTGATTATTTATTATTGTAACATTTATCAAATACAATTATGTCACATGAAATACATCGCCTGTATTCCTGTATATATTCTGAATCTATCCGCAAATCAGTTCTGGCCTGGCGGTAGAAACAAATAATATGAATAATAGTATATTATTCAACGAGCGTATTATGATGGCTATTATTCACGAGGATGATTTTAGAACACGAGACGCAGACGAGTGTGATAATTCATCCGAGTGAATAATAACCATTATACGCGAGTAGAATACGTTATTGCCATTGAAATCATATTATCCCGATTCCCGAATTACACTAAAAAATGGTCCACTCAAAATATCTTTCTTATTTATAATTTTTTAATTTTTTTTTTATATATATTTGTAAACTAGGCTTAAGGGCTTACAAATCATTGTATTTGGCATGATGGTAGCGCTTCCGGTTTAATCGGAAGTGACATTAAATTTCATAATTCAAATGAGATATCCTATATATTTTTATAGGCATATTTAGAATCTACGTAAAATTATGAATTCAACGATTTGCTTGAAGTTAATTTTTAATGAAGAAATAAATTACAAAAACGGAGGAGAAAATTATGAATAATTAAACTGGTAAGCCATGATACCAGATAGGTTGTGAAAATAATTTGATCATTTTTTTTTTTTTTTTTTTTTTTGTAACAGAATACCTATATAATATATGACTCATATTCCACGCCAGGTGGATTATGAGTCATAATCCACGGGGCGTGGTAAATGAACGGTATTATGTATCCATGTACATAATCAATATATTACTAAACAGGTGTAGATAAACAAATAAATATGTTACCTAACAATTTATACGTATGTAAATTGTATTTAATTTTTTTACCTTCCGTCACCTATAGGTAAGGAAGGTATTGTTTTTGATCAAAAAAAATCGATGGTGAATTTTTAATGAATAAGCACGTTTTAGAGTCCCTAGAATATGAGTTTCGTACGTCCATATGAAGAGTTCATTAGATTTTGGTTACGATTGGTTAACCGGAAGTACCCTAATTTGAAGATTTTAACAGTTTTTCTTAAAAACGCTGTTAAATATCATTTTTTGACCTTTTATGTTATTATAAATATTAAAGAATAGTTTATTGTCTATTCGATTTAATTATATTTTTACCTCTCGCTAAGAGAGGTATTGGATTCATGCTAAAAATCGCATACCCAGATTTTATTGAATAAGCACGATTTAAGGTCCATAGAATCCGATTTTAACATTTTTACAATGATGTCTGTGTGTGTGTGTGTGTGTGTGGATGTGTGTGTGTGAGGTTGTTGGAGACACGATTTCTCAAATTCTATAAGACTAAAGACCTGTTTGACTACGGATTCCTCAATCTAACAGTAATGGGAAGAGTTGAATAGGTTTTGGTAACAATTGGACAACCGGAAGTGGTAGTTTCTGAAAAAAAAAAATTCTAAATATTATTTTTTGAAAATTTGTTATTACAAATAGTAGTATAGCAATGAGAGAGCGGGCTCACTTTCAAGATGGCGGCTGCTTTAGAGAACAAGATGGCGGCAGCCACAAGATGGCGGATGGTTAGGTCATTGCACTCACACACCTGGGGATGAGTCACCTGGGGTTAGGTCATTGCACTCACACACCTGGGGATGAGTCACCTGGGGTCAATGCACACTTGGGGTTAGGTCATTGCACTCGCACACCTGGGGATATACCACGTGTGCAGGTTAGTGCTCTGGTATTTCGCGACATGTGCATTTTTTAGGGCAATACACATATGTTTGAACACTTGCGGGTGATGATGAGTCACCTGGGAGATATACCACGCGTGCAGGTGTGTAGCGTAAGGGTGAACACGTGCAAGCCATATGAAAAAAATGTGCTAATTTGTGACACGTGTAAGGTTGACTGACGTGCTAATTTGAACACCTGACTTATTTCTTATATGACGTCATCGAACAAGTTTGAACCTGATCGTACACACATTTGTTTACACATTGAAAATACCTATAATACCACATTTTAAAGATGTCACCTCACTAAATGTTATGCACCCCTTTTTATGCAATTATTGGGAATGGGAGTAAGGATTAAAATATAACAACACATTATTTATACACATTTATTTACATATTTATATTACAACAAAATTTACACATTACTATAACCATGAGGATAAGTGTCTGGAGAAAGAAAACTTATCATTCGCTTATCATCATGTGCACTTAAAGCTAACTTATTCTGCTTAATAGTATATACATTATGCTGTTTTGAAGTTATTAACATTTGTGGTTTTGCGATACATTCATTATTAAATAAACAGTTGTAATAGTCTTCGAAACAAATAGATTTCATTGTAGCTCTGGATATACCTTTTGCCTTCATATTTACCTCATGCTTATTATTCGTATAAGTTTTATATGCATACATTTTTGCCCGTAACCCAATAAAATCAGTCATAATATTACCGTTGTTTTCATCTTTCATTAAACCGATTACTTTCTTATTAGCTAAGGGGATGTTATATACATTATCTACGGGGTAATCTGTAGTATCAAACTTATGGATATCTCTTTTCATAATTTTATAAATATCAACATTTTTGAATAAATAAATTAAACTATCAGTATCGGTATAACACAGTTCTGCTTTTGAGTCTAAATTTTGTTTTATGTAATTATAATGGAAGTCATAAATATATGTTTTTGAAATATCTAAAATACAGAATCCTACATAAATAGGTTTATTGAACAGAACCGATGTTTTATTCATTTCTACAAGTATTATATCATGATCGAGAATAGTACAGCTGTGAAAATTAGGTTTAGCTATTAATGATTTGGCCCCATAACGACCATTCCATTTTGTTACCAATTTTACATCTTTATGTTTGCGTACATTCTCCATCGTTTTTCCAAAGACAGCATTATTCATTAATTTAAAAAAATTCTTCTGAAAGTCATTATTTGATAGTTTTCGTAGTTCTGTGTTCAAATCAATATACGACTTTAACCATGGACTTTGCTTGAACTTAAGAATTCTATGAATTTTTGTAATTTGTAGCCCCAATTTTAAACATTGTTTCAAATTTTGATAATGAATAACGTAATTTTGTTTATTATATAAGTTTGCTACTAATTTAAACTGCTTTGAATTTGGAGGTGTAAAATTTTCAGGGCACAAAGGTAAATCTTTATGTAATTCCTGTAAAGATTTGGGGTACTCTAAGTCAACTTCAAAAATGTAACCAATTTCAGAATTTTCTGGAAGATTTATAAGATCTATATGATAAAAATTAGTTACATCAACCTAACTGAATTCTCCGTATGGTAAATGGTGACTCATCGCTGCCCCATACAAGTTATTTACGTCAAAGTACATTAGATAAGTTTCTTGGTCATTTGGATTGTATGATTCATTTACATATTTATTATTTGCCTTCGCGTACCGTTTTGAGCATTGAACTAGACCACCGCGTATTCCTTTTTCAATAAATAATAATTTTTCAACGTCTGTTAATAGTTCGAATGCTATACCTGTATATTTTAACATTGCATCAAATGCGAGGCCGGGCGCTGTATAATAATGAAGGGCATCTAATTTATAAGTTTGTAAACAATTACTCCGAAAATTTTCAAATACATCTGCTAACAAGTGAACATCTGTCGCAAGATACAAATCAGAATATTCTCCTAATGATTGTACGTTAAAAGTCTGCCACACATTTTTTGCATGTTCATAATCGTCGTCACTGATATTTTCATTTTTCAAAGTACTATAAAAGTGACTGTGATCAGGTAAACAGGGTTCTCCAAATTTATTCCAGCTGTCAATGTATTCATAAGGAAATACTCCTTTTCTTGTCAATAATTGAAACTGACTTGTGTCTTTACAAAAATTCCGAGTGATTGGTTTTTCATCGTCTTTTAAGTAGCTTGATAATTTTTCCAAACTACTAGGCATAAATCGAAAAGAATCAATAAATCTAAAATTAATATTTGTATCCTGAATATACTTTGTAAAGGAAATATAGCGTTCTTTATTTACAGGAAGTAGTGAAACTCGGCCGGGTAATTTTTTAGCTATATTTTTAATTATAAAGTGTCCATCATAATTACTCAGATTATGAAATACAACTGGGATAGTGTGTGATTTTTTAAAATTTAGATTGCATTATTGATGTGCCGCACCACGATAAGCTCCCGTAAAATGATTATGATCACGAACTTTTATATCGGTTTCAGAAAATTCCTTTTTACATATATGACAAACTTTTGATTTTAAGAACTCCGTTTCTTGATCTTTCGTCATTTTTATAAGTATAGGGTTTTGGAATTTATCATTAATAAACTGGGCAACAGTATACAGCTCATTTGAAAACCAGTCAATGCAGTATTCACTTCTATTTAATTTAAAATAGGAGAGATTGTTATCATATGAACATTTTAAGTAGTAAGCAATGCTGCTGGGAATATGATTATAAATTTGAATTGAATTTTTATTTTGTTTATCATAAATTTTTTGTAATATTGATTCTATATCGGCGTATAAAACAAACGGCACAGTATCTTGATAATGAAAGTTTTTGAATTTTAAATATTTGTTATCTTCAGTAGGTAATTCAACGCGACATTTATTTATTAATTTACAGTCAGCCCCATGTTTGTCAAAAATGGCCTGTGTAGTAAAATGGTTTAAACATCTATCACAAAAGTACATTTTTCTGTTGTGTTTTGATATTTGTTTACTTAGAAGTTTAGATAATTTTTTTATCCAAACAAAATGATAATTAGTATTATTTTTTATAATTTCAATAATATTAGCATCAACATCCATGTTATCATCATTATCCCCATCATCGTTATTAGAAGATAACATTAACAAGTGTATAAATTTTTCTCCTTCTAATTTAGATAAATACAACGGTACAACTTGATTTTTATCTTTGCCAATTTTTTCCGATATGTAAACATTTATAGATAAATTGTTCATTTTTTCAAATTTTGGAATATTTTTAAGACGCATCGGGAAATTTATTCCGTCATACTTTAAAACTTCACTGAAATGAGGATAAGATGACATGCGATCTGAATTTTTATTTGCAGGATATAGTGCGGAAACTATGGCCCACAAAAAACAGTATTCGTCTTTATTTTTCACATTAATTATTGCTTGTTTACGTTTAATATCAAGCGGTAATTCAATATATGTGCCCCCAAGGATAGGCGTATATTTATTGATATTAATTTTCAAATGTAAAATTTCGAATAATGCCCATCCTGAATCGCGCTCTTGAAACTCTGATAATTTTGCTATTATTATATCCACGTTTTCACGAAACCATTCCCGAACATTTGTTGTTTTGGTTATAGTGCTATTGGCTGTATTGAAAGATTTTATTTCGACAGCACCTGTGGTAGGTAATATAAAATTTGCACTGAACACTAAATTAACTTTTAGATTTGATGATTTCACAGCTTTATTAATTTTATTGGAAAATATACGGAAACACTTATTAAGAAATAATGACGGATCTTTATAATTTAAATTTACAATAATCCCCGTACGTATCCGAGATCCGAAACATGATTCTAGATCCTGCCAAACTAATTTTTTAGGCTGGAATCCAGCACAACGAATAGCACATTTCATTTGTTTTAATTTTTCGCGGTAAAATTTGAATAATCCCAAGTTGGATTCCAACTGAAACAAATTACCAGTATTATCACCATTTTGTTTTATAGCCCGGTTAATTAATAAAATAAACTTATTAACATGCTTTAACCACCGAATACATTCGTCTTGAGATTTTAAAATTTTAACTCCGTCGACAAGAGTCTTTAATGCTTTGCAGCTTACTTTAGCAACGCTTGACATCGCGAACCGATCTTTGTGCGTAATCGAGTTCAAATGACTGATATGCAATGATGTCGCGGTATTTAAGGGATATGTGTGCAGGATTTACTGGCGAATCAGAACAGCGATTTACATGCGGGATGAGTCACGTGGTTTAAAATTCGAAGTCCGAGACCCACGTTAATTTATTCAATGTTTTGTAAAAGACATACCAGCCAGGTGATGGCAATAACCTTCATTATAACTGACCACACACAACTGGTTCCGTTTAGTTAGAAAGAGATAGACTGATTGGTTGAACAACACGAGGGAAAAGGAGAATACATGAGGTTTTTTAAATGAAAGTCGTTGAATTATTATAAAACATTTATTTCAAAAACAAAATACATTTACATATTACTAACAATATTTGTTAATGGATTATAGTTAATTATTTTATCGTGTATAATTAAACAGTATGCAGTTGTATTTTCGGGCACATTTTCATTTGTTTCAAATTCCAGTCTTATATCAACATTACCCGATTTCAATGTCTCACTCTGATGCGAGCAATCTATAACTGCTAGAGGAGCTGTATTTATAAATTCATTAGGTGTGAATATAGGCTCACACGGTCGTTCATAGTAAGACAACTGAAACTGAGTGTACATTTCGTATAACATAGCCCAATGGTTATTTTTAATATTCAAATTTAAATTATCATATGGGTACATATCACAATTTAAATACAACTTAATATTACTCAAATTACAGTGATCAAATTTACTCATGTCCTTATTAAGTTTATTCTTGCGATCGGTCTGAAATCCAACAATGACAAAACGCGGCGTTTCCAACTGTGATGTAGTTTTGATTGGCCAGGAATGTCGTTGTGTTTTCTGCAGGAGTGGATATTCATGAAGTTCCCAGCTACGGAACGCTATCTCCAAATTAATGCTGTTCTCTATATACTTCATAAGCATCAGTCGTTCAGTATCGGCAACCGATATATGTGGAATCTTCCAGTAAACTTTACTTAATTCAATTTTCATATTTTCATTGGTGGCGCTGTTTTCAATTGCATTCAGGTCAGTGCTGCTTCGTATGAGAACTAACTCATGTTGCAAATTTAGGACAATTTTTTTAAAATCTTCGCAAAATCCCAAGAGCATATTGAGGGGGATGCATACATTGAAATTACCATGACTATCAATTATATGTTTTGTATCACCCAAAGGTAACCAACCAGCATTTTGTAAACGTTTACTCTCATTTGTATTGTAAGACACATAACTCTTCATAGTTGAAGTTATTCCAGGATTCCGAACTCTATCTATTACTATACCCCCAATTTCATATCGAATTTCACTAAATAAAAAGGCAAATGCATTGTTAACCAATTTAGCTGTGGTCGACACTTTATTATCATGCGTGAGAAGTTTACCCTCAATATAAAGTAAACTATTCCACGGTAGAGTGTACAAGTCTTGTTGCTGTATTGGAATGCGAATTTCATCATTATTATTTAAAGTTGTGGAGGCATAAGGCTGATGCGTGTGCTTTTCCGCATGACTGATTGAATCATCAAATAAGGCCTTTTCTGACACTTCAATATATTAAGATTCATTTTGGCGAATGGAAAGAACAAAATTTTTTGATTTTTTATACTGAATTCCAATCCAAATAATTAACGATTTTATCCGCTTTCTCCGTTTATCCAGATTGAACTTTGAACCCAAGTGATTTTAGAAACTGATAATTAATAGGTGTTAACCCTTCAACAGACTTTTTACGAATGATGTAATTGCAGTTTCGGGCAGTATTTATATTCTTGCGAGTAGTAAGATTAAAGTTAATCCCCATCTTGTTTTTTAAGATGTAGTCTTACCGTGATGACTTCCCCTCTGAAATTAACTAATTTTCCGTTTTGATCTGCTATTTTAAGGGTTAAGGAAGTTATGACTCGCGTGTTGATTGGTAGATAGATTATTTGATTTGGAGCCTCTATAATTTTGAATCCTGGCGGGACGCGCGGGAAAAATTCGTGAATTATGTGCACATTTTTACTATTTGAATAGGAATTTGTAGTTATGCTACACTCAATACATATTGCATTTACTTTAATTATAGAAACAGGATTATCTGATTCATGTGATTTATTAGCTTCTAATTTACGTGGTTTGAACCCAAGAATATCACCGATTGACTCGTTTGATTTAAAATTTATTTCCTTATTGCTTTTAACTTCACACTTAAGAGTATTATTATTTGCTACAATATTTAATTCTGTACCCGCATCTAACTTCTTTTGTAAGAATTTATTTATGTCATCTATTTCGTAGGAACCTTCTGGAATAGTAATTACATCACTACCAATATAAAATTTATTATTTTGATTATCAATATTCGGTATCGCATTATATACTCCAAAATTTATTAACCCAAGTGCATATTCCGAATCTTCATCGAGTATAATCGGAGGGTGAAAATTTTGAGTTATAACTGAATTAGTACTGAAAAGAGTAAATGTGTATGACATGACGGTTCAATTAGTACTGAAGCGTATTCAGACTTGTTCATATAGAAATTCTAAGCACAAGTGGCCGCATTTTACACTGTTATTAGGTTGGTACCTACTGTAATTGTAGTGTATTGAACATCTGTTTCCAAAATAACTAACTAGTTCTTTTGGTGGCGCTAGGTTTCCATAACTGTCAAAATATATAACTAAATTATTATGTTTTTTATAGGCAACCCAGTGTGATCCAGGTCCGTCACTATTATCCAAATTAATAATGGCGCATTCATTCCGATTTACATATTTAGGTAAATTATTACGCATGAATACCCCTCTAAAAAATGGAATTTTCAGTTGTTTTGCATATTTCCGAAGATCAATATTAGTTAATGCCCTCGATGGCAATTCTATTAGGAGTTTTTTAAATACAGTCCTAGTCCCTTCCGATATGGCTTGAGGTAAAGACCCTTTCCCATGGCGATGGATTCCATCATCTTATTATGACGCTGAGCTTCTTTCAATTGCTCGGTAGCAGCTTTTGCATCGTGGACAGCCTTGGCGATACCTGCAGCACCACCCCCAAGTGCGCCTAGAGCGCTCAAGCCGGCGAAAATTGGAATTAATGGAAGGAATCCCCCGGTTTTTGGTACAGATATAACTCTTGGATTTTTAATTTTTCGCTTTATTCTCTTAACCGTTCGTAAAGCGATTCTTGCAGATTTATTTAAATCAGAACTACTACTATTTTTCTTTATTGCATTACGCGCGCGATTGACTACGTTGCGGAACGACAAACTTCCGTCAGATTTCTTTTTCACTCTCATCATGGCTATTTAAGGAGCGCACGTCTTACCTCTTCAGCAGTCAGTGACGAACTGTGCTGGAGTAACGTTCGCGTTCTTATATATTAAAATGCAGACTGTAAAGCAAAGTCATAACCTTGAGGTTAAGAATTATGATTTTAATAATGCTAGTAGTGAGCCGCGTCATAGTAAGTTATTACCGGATATAGTAAGATGTATCATAGCAGGTCCATCCGGTTGCGGTAAAACAAATGTTATGATTGCACTTCTCGAGCACGAAAATGGTCTATGTTTTTCGAATGTCTATATTTATTCAAAATCATTATTCCAACCTAAATATCAGTATTTAAACATGTTACTAGAACCCATTGAAGGAATAGGTTACTTTGCATATAATGAAAACGTGGGTATTGAGAAGCCGTGTAATGCGCAATGCAATTCTGTGTTTATATTTGATGATGTAGCATGTGACAAACAGGATGTAATTAGAGAATATTTTTGCATGGGTCGCCATAAAGCTATAGATTGTTTTTATTTATGTCAGACTTATACCAGAATCCCCAAACATCTTATACGGGATAATGTTAACCTATTAATATTATTTAAACAAGATGATATGAATTTAAAGCATGTATATGCTGATGATATGTCATATGAAAAGTTTAAGGACCTTTGTTCTTTTTGCTGGAGTAATAAATACGGGTTTGTGGTTATTGATAAAGAAAGTGACTTAAATAGGGGGCGTTACCGTACAGGTTTTGATAAATATATTATAATAAATAACAGTGCCGGGAGCTAAGAGGCTTCAGTTGCTGGTTAGCTGTAGTACAGTAAACATCTAGAACAGGTTAAATGAACAGCAACAGATTGAATTTAAGTCATATCTGTTTTCGAGTTGTTTATACAGCTATCAGATCTGTTTTTTATCTGGTTATAAGCTGGTTACCAGGTCTTGAACCTGTTTGATTATCATACAGATCTGTTTTTTATCTGGTTATGAGCTGGTTACCAGGTCTTGAACCTGTTTGATTATCATACAGATCTGTTTTTTATCTGGTTATGAGCTGGTTACCAGGTCTTGAACCAGTTTGATTATCATACAGAGCTGTTTTTTACCTGTTTCTACTAGTAACAGTTCTGTTAATTTAAACACCTGTTCCGGAGCTGGTCTGTGACCTTGAACCTGTTTCACCTATTGCTTCTGCTAATAGCTGTTTAAAGCTGGTTTATTGGTTTTAATATTATTGTACACAAATTAAAAAATGAATGAAAAATTAACAAAAGATATAATTAATACTCGTAATATTATTAAGCAGAAGCTTAAAAACCTTAGGCTTAGTGCATTACGTAGAAAAATTGAATTAGAAACGCAGTATAAGCCAATAATTAAATCTTTGAAAGATATTGCAGTTAATTTACCAATGGCCAATATAAAAGAAGAAGTTAAAAGTGAACCGAAAGGAGAAGTAGAGGATGAGGAAATATCTAAGAAAAATGAAACTTTATTAGGCCCTAAATTTTTAGAAACAAGTGTAGTGGCAGAATCAGTAAATGAAGATGGTGATAACGATGACGTATTTATTGAAAATCAATCATCCATGATTGAAGGCCGTCCGTCAATAACTAGAGAGGATATTTTGAATTTAACTCAGGAGCCCTCATTCAGGGATTATTTAGACCAGTATGATCCATTACCTCGACAATACGTTGAAGAGATGGTAACAGATGACAAAGATTCATTTGATTTTAAATATGGCGTGCGTCATGATGTGGATACTGATAAATTTTTTATAGGTGATTCCGAGTTAAAAATTGCGGGTAAAGATAAAGAAGTATGTTGGCACACCGGGTTTATATGAACTATTATTTAAAAAATCTGATGTGGCCAGCACAATACCTTCCGTCAATCCTGTGTATTATGTACAAATTCCATACATAAATTTTCTTGCAAAAGATTATTATATATTGATATTATGCCTTTCTCGGCAACTGAATTTCATACTCCTGATACTCCTGATAACAAACAAACCACATGAAATAAGAAAATTATGAAATTTTGATTGAAAAATTATAACACTTGTCAGTTATGGACATAATTAATTGCTGTCATTTTGACATGGGTAAAAGTCATGTTACTGCACGCGCCCCATACATAAATTTTCTTGTAAAAGATCCTATATTTCCAGTAAAGTTATTTCATAAACAAACTATGCAAATTGCACTTGACACTGACATCTTCTTCTTCTTCTTTAGTTTTTCCCATTCGTTAGGGGAGCGCTATTTTTTATTTTCTTCTTCCACTCATTTTTGTTTTGCGTGTCGTTCTCATTCAGTTCCTTTTCTCTCAAGTCTTCTACAATACAGTCTTTTCATCTTATATTTGGTCTTCCTATGTTTCTTCCACCTTCTATTAATATATTCATCTCTCCTCATAACATGTTCAAACCAATGTAATCGTCTCTCTTATATCTAGAAACTTCTAACACTAGAGTTACTTCCCTTTTTCTGTCATTGATTTACATTTTATTGATACTGACATCTGTCAATTTGAATTACCTGATTATCAGTTTCCATGGTTAAGTTAGCATAGCTGGCTGAATTATGAAATTTATATCAAATTTATTATCTTTATTCTTCTTTAACTCTATATCTGTTGAATATCAAATATAAAATGCAATCAAATCGTATTGACAATAATATATTCTTTAAGTTATAATAACATATAACTGAGTTTTCCAAGAAAAACTGTTAAAATCTTCAAATGAGGGTACTTCCGGTTGACCAATTATAACTAAAATCTAAACAGATCTGCATATGGTTGTAAGGAAGAGGAATACGCAAGAATTGTAATTTTTGGAATTCTAGTATTGGAGATATCGTGCACGACACGGCGGGGACACACACACACATACACACACACATACACACACACACACACACGCACACACACGAACACACACACACATACAGACATCATTGTAAAAATAGTAAAATCGTATTGTAAAGACCCTAAAACGTGCTTATTCAATGAAAACTCACCACCGAATTTTTTGACCAAAGACAATACCTTCCTTACCTAGAGGTGACGGAAGGTAAAAACAACCATTGGGGTATACTGAGGCCGATCGTAAAAATTATACTGATATTGTAAAAAGAACGAACGCTGCCCGTCGAAATTATAGTGACAGCGAACAATTTTCAGGAACAAGATTTCAGAAATATACTTCCATTATTGCCCCAATGTTAGACCCTCAGAGGAAAGTTGTTTCAGCTGTTAAAAAGGCAAGTTTAATTTATAAAAGACCAAGTTCTACCTCGAGTGGAAGTCCAGCTTTAAAAAAGATACATTCGATATCTAAAAAGACAAGTTCCAAGTCCGGTGGAAATTATTTAAAAAAATTAACTAAAAATCCAGTAGAGTATGTGTACTGGGATAATGTAAATGAATTGGTTGATCGACTGCGTCTTTTAATTGCATCACGTGATGCCGGTCATACAGGTCACAATAATGAAATTATATCAATAATCGAGGAGTTAAAAGAAGCGGGTGTTATAGAATAGCATCATTCTAATAATGACTCTTGACAAGTTCGGTCGTCACATTGAGCATCATAAGGTTAAAAAACATATAAAAGATATAACAGTAAATTTGGAGCTTCATCGTAAAATAAATAAAGTTGAGAAATTTATCTCATCCGAATTATTAAAAATAAAGCAAAATTTTAAATTTATTGCCCATATTAATTTACATTTACAATTTAAAAATAATATATACTCTACAAATAACTCAGATTCTTATATTTTTCCTTACAGTGGTAAAATTTTAGAAGTCAGATTAAGTAATGATAATGGAGTTTTGAATTACAGTTTAAATAAATCGAAACCCATATTTGCTTTAACTAATAAAAACATTGTTAAAGGGGATGAATTACAAATATATTCTGGCCCATTAAGTGTTAATTTTCAACAATTATATATGGAAATTTTACTTGAAACTTCAGTGTACTATGTCGAAAATTAAGCGTGAAATTGTAGAAGAATTACATAGACCTGCTCGCGTGAACTTTCACAGAAGGCGTGTAATTACAAAAGGAATAGATGACTTATTCCAGGCTGATTTGGTTGAAATGATTCCCTATGCTACAGTAAATAAAGGTTATCGCTACATTTTAGTTGTAATTGATGTATTTTCCAAATTTTTGTGGACCAAGCCTGTTAAAAACAAAACAGGTTCAGAAATTTCAGCAGCTATGAAAAGTATATTGCTTAGTAGTAATCGAATTCCTCAAAATTTACAAACTGATCTGGGAAAAGAATTTTATAATCAAAATTTTCAAAATTTAATGAATAAATATAATATTAATCATTATTCAAGCTATAGTACTAAAAAAGCATCGGTCGTTGAGCGTGTTAATCGCACTTTAAAATTAATGATGTGGAAAGAATTTAGTTTACAGGGTACATACAAGTGGTTGAGTTTATTACCAAAACTTACGGAAAAGTATAACAATACAAAACACAGAACTATTAATATGAAACCTATAGAAGTTAGTAAAAAGAATGAAAAATTACTTCTTGACAGTGTTTACAGTAATATTAAAATGGTTGGGAAACCAAAATTTAATGTAGGAGACTTTGTGCGAATAAGCAAATATAGAGGGGCTTTTGTAAAAGGTTATACTCCCAATTGGTCTAATGAAATATTTACTATACATTTGGTTCAATTAACAAATCCAATTACTTATATTCTTAAAGATCAGTCTGGCCAAGTTATAAAAGGAGGATTTTATGAACATGAAATGCAGAAAGTAAAGTATCCTGATGTATATCTTGTTGAAAAAGTTTTAAAAAAGAAGGGTGATATGGTTTATGTTAAATGGCTTGGATTCGATAATAAATATAATAGCTGGATAAGTAAAACTAATGTTGAATGATAATTCAAAGAGGGAGGGATCAAGTAAAAGTATATATCACTAATGTATATAACTCTTGTATAAGATTTTATACAGTCATTTGATTTCTGAACGTCAAACAGTATAAATATGTCTGTTTTCATAGCTGATTTGCAGGGATTTCAAATATTTGATTCCGCTGATAATATTACTTTTATTTGTAAAGAAATTTCTGTTTTAAATATTGATACGAATTCATATGACTTTAAATTATTTTTACCTCCTTATTCTTTCTCTGATTTGAATACTAGAAGTCAAAAAAATGTGCGGTGGCTATCGAATAAATATCATCATTTAGAATGGATTTCGGGCGATTTAAATTACAGTCTTTTAATGAATATTGTCCGTGACATGTTTAGTGGTGCCTACAAAATTTATGTTAAAGGACATGAGAAAATAAAATGGTTGAATGATATCTTAGGTTTGCATAAATTAAAAATTATTAATATTGAATGTTTCGGTTGCCCTTCATTAAAAAAATTACATGAATCTTTTGAATTAAATTTATGTAATTATTCGCAATACTGTGCATTAAGACATGTTTACTTATTGAACGACTGGTACAAGCAGCGTTTTAATTCATTGGAATCATTTAAAAAGTTTAATGATTGTGGAATTTTGCACTTTATGTTAGAAGAAGAAATTGGCTGTTTACCCATGGAATTTATTATGGCATTCGCTGGACGCCAGATTGACAGTCAGTGGAGCAAATTCCCCAAGGCATGGCAGAATGACAAGGAATTCCAGAATTATAGGCACTGCACTGATCACCCTCTAATTGCTGATGACACCAATGGTGACCAAGTCGGGAATGTATACCCCATTAAAAAGTATTGTATTGAATGTAATAAATAATTTTATGTAATATAAGTGTAATGAAATAAGATTAAAAATAAATTTCAATTTAAAATATGTCTTGTTTTATTTCTTATGCAACCACATATACTTACCGTCTCCTATCAGCAATTTTTCATAGGATCAAAACAAATAGGTAGGTAAGCAAATAATTAAAAGAACAATGCAGTTTTATTATTTTATTATCGGTAATAATAGTTACAAATTGTTATATCATACTTATTTTTTATACATGAACATGGTTTATTTTATTTCTTAATATAGGTGTTAACAATGGTTCATAGAAATTATCAATCTTATATTTAAAGTGTGCCCTATCAACAGCTATCTGTGTCCATGGGCTCTGTCTCGCTGTTTTGTAAGCGAATGTCCACACAAACATGTAGTGCACTTTGACGGTTTCCTTGAACTGTACTTTCATGGCTTATATTTAACTGTTTAATATTTTTAATTATATTTTTCAAAACGTAGTAATTATGAATATCTTGTTTCAAACGTTTAAGTTTTATTAAATGTTTATTTATATCATCTAATAAATTGTTTCTATAATTCACTTTCCGATAAACCATATTCCAATTTCACCGCTTTGTAGTTGCTACTGCCGATTATAGTGAACCGAATTGTAAATCCACCACTTTTCCGATTTTTCCCTTGGAAACCACGTACAATTTCCCTGCTTTGGCTTGTTGGATACCCTCTTCTATGTTCTCATTGGTTAGCTGATTAAACCGTGCCCCCAAGAATAAAATGTTGCTTTCAAATTCGAGGACTACTTTCTCGCCGTAGGTTGTACTCATTCGTCGAATATTCATAACTTTATATTTTTTCCCTTTCTTCAGCTCATTCAGGGATATGGGCTCTTTCACTTGAGCAACTTCATTCAATATATCGAGAACAGACATGTTGTGTAGTTTTTACTCCTTGAGTAGTTTAATCTGAACTGACTAACAATGTCTAATTTCATTGCTTTTATACTATAAAATTTAACCCCCCCCCCACTCCAACCCTATCCAAGCATTTGTGAAGCTGTAGATCTTTTGGAATGTTTGTATTAAAACTCACAAATTATATAAATAAATCGCAACTTCCTAATGAGCGTAAATGTATTGAAGTGCATAATACAGTTTGTCACGAATTTTCAACCACATATGCCGGTTAACGCAGGCTAAATCTAAATTTGCAAGTTTTAAAGTTCATTGGGCTCTTCGACTACATCAGTAGATGAAGACGTAGTTTTTGGCTGAATCGTAGTATCGTTGTTTATTTTATTATATTTAATTTTGTTATTTTTCATAAGTTCATTATATTTTTTGAAAAAAAGTATTTTATTTATGGTAAATTCCAGATTTTTTCTTTCTGCTTCACTTAACTTGAAAGACATTGTGAACAGAGGTTCCTGTTGTTATGTTAACAGCACGCAATATTGGAGTTTAGTGTGCACTGCAGTAACAATACACTTATTTAAGTAATCTAGAGGATAGCTTAATCAAGAAAGGTGGAGGGGGTCAGAACCTACTTAAGATAAAGTTGTGTGTTGGAACTTGTTTGATGACGTCACTTCTGCAGGATCACTCACATTATTATTATTAATTTGCAAAAAATATTTTCAAAGGGGTGACATCTTTAAAATGTGGTATTATAGGTATTTTCAATGTGTAAACAAATGTGTGTACGATCAGGTTCAAACTTGTTCGATGACGTCATATAAGAAATAAGTCAGGTGTTCAAATTAGCACGTGTTCAACCTTACACGTGTCACAAATTAGCACATTTTTTTCATATGGCTTGCACGTGTTCATCCTTACGCTACACACCTGCACGCGTGGTATATCTCCCAGGTGACTCATCATCACCCGCAAGTGTTCAAACATAAGTGTATTGCCCTAAAAAATGCACATGTCGCGAAATACCAGAGCACTAACCTGCACACGTGGTATATCCCCCAGGTGACTCATTATCCAGGTGTTCAAACATAAGTGTATTGTCCTAAGAAATGCATATGTCGCGAAATACCAGAGCACTAACCTGCACACGTGCCACATCCCCAGGTGTGTGAGTGCAATGACCTAACCCCAAGTGTGCAATGACCTAACCCCAGGTGACTCATCCCCAGGTGTGTGAGTGCAATGACCTAACCCCAGGTGACTCATCCCCAGGTGTGTGAGTGCAATGACCTAACCATCCGCCATCTTGTGGCTGCCGCCATCTTGTTCTCTGAAGCAGCCGCCATCTTGAAAGTGAGCCCGCTCTCTCATTGCTATACTACTAGTAGGGATATATGGTATATATATATATATGGTATGTTCATCCTCACCCTACCACCCTGCCAATGTTTCCCTACTACGCTTAGCAGCATGATAGGGTGGAATGATAGGTCTGTTCTCCAAATAACAGCTTGATAAACAGATAAAAAACAGGTCTGTTCTCCAAATAACAGCTTGATAAACAGTTAAAAAACAGGTCTGTTCCCCAAATACCAGCTTTTCGCCGAAACCTGTTTTTATCTGTTTATTAAGCTGTTATTTGGAGAACAGACCTGTTTTTTTATCTGTTTATCAAGCTGTTATTTGGAGAACAGACCTATCATTCCACCCTATCATGCTGCTAAGCGTAGTAGGGAAACATTGGCAGGGTGGTAGGGTGAGGATGAACATACCATATATCCCTACTACAAATATTAAAGATAATTAAATACTCAATCTAACACACTTAATTTTTTTATTATATCTCGTATAGATTTGGAGATATAGTATATAATAATATAAAATAATCTGTTGTAATAAATCTCGTTGCCCGAAAAACATTTGCGATATTTAAATTTTTGTAATTGACATGTAAATGCAAAATGTCACTATCAGATTTTTCTGGGAGGTAAGAGTACATTTAATATATATTATTGTATTATTAATTAATTATATATTTAAATTACAGATATGTTAATATTACATATATCCTTAAGAAATACCGTTAATACCGTCAATGAATTTGAAGAATTTTGAACATAATAGAATAGTAGGATAAAATTTCTTATAGAACGAAAGAAGAGAAAAAATTTCAATTATTTGTGTGTACTTATAGGGCGCGAGCAGACATGTGACTTTGTTGGCCTTGGCAAGCAGATGAGGATCCGTGTCAGAATGACGGCTAGTAGTTTTTACACAGATGTCAAAATTGTCATGTCATAATTTTTCATTCAAAATTTCAAAATGTTCTGATGTTTATTTGTCATCCAATAGTATGGAATATACTTGTCGAGGAAAATAATCCACATGGATTTGGAAAATCATAATGTTTCGAATTAAAACTTATGATACTTGACACCTATGTATATTACTAGCTCTCATTCTGACACGGGCCCCCACATCTACTTGCCAAGACCAACAAAGTCACATAACTGTAACTGCTCTCGCCCTATAGGTACTACATAAAATGAAAATGGCGAGAGGTATTGTGCTGACCACAACAGATTTTTTTCTTTATATTCAATGAATTTAGATAGAAATAATTATAAAGAAATATCTTTCAATCTATGCAGCTAAAAGCTGTACCATGGAAACCTTAGAGTATAGAAACTACTATAAAGGGAGTCGGAGCATGGGCCGCAGTCGACAATCACGCCATCGAATAGCCGATAGCCGTAGCATCGAAAGACCGTGCCATTCGTCGACATCACCCCCCCCCCCCACCTAATCGCCACTGATTCTTTCAAAACGTTAATTCAGCTGACTCGCTATAACATAGTTTGTACTTTATATTATTTTCGTTAGATGACACCGCCACGTACGAGGTTGTCATGGCATTTACTCAAATGATTAAATGGAAAAAGATATCTATTTTTGTAAACACTTTAATGTTACCAAATATAAAACAGTTAAACATTATATGATAGACTGAACAAATATATGTGTGTATCATAAAATAGTGTAGGTATATAATATTGTATGTTTAAATGTTTCAAAAGAGGTGAAATATTTACTATTTTATTTTGTAATACAGATTTATAAATTTGTTTTTTCATTCTCTTTGTAAACGTTGAGGTGAAAGCAAATGCTTGCTCGTCACTCCCGCGTAGGCAAAGCGTGCTATTAGAAAAATAGTATTTTTACTACTCTCTAATCTTTCTGCGTGTTATTAGTGTTCTCTATTAGTGATAAAATTTATAAATTCTTTCCTTATTTACGAAGTGTCTCCTACCTTGACCCAATAAATCAACGTGCTCTATTTCCACTCCTGAGGGAGCTGAAGCTCATTTTCAAGGTGGTGCCGTAAGTACAAAATATATAAGGTTAGTTACAAAAAAAAAATGAACTTTTATTCCTAACCAATCACTAATTACACCAATTAGTAACAACTTCTCATCGGCCAGAGCCGTATTAGCCCACCGCACAATGAAGTTTTTCTCCCCATATCACAACACTTATTTCTAATAAAAGTATACACAATTAGACCCTAATATAGATCACAACTAAACTGTATGATTCCCTCACCTGCACAATGGTGCACGGTGGAGGGCCCCGCAAGCGCCCATATATAGGGCCTGACAATTTTCCGGAACTGGATCCTGTAAATATAGCAGCAAAAAAAAATACTGACAATGGTAAATTTTTCACTGTTGTGTGTAAACAAGAAAATATTAATTTCAATAAACTCAATCCTATTAAACTGAACTTCGAAATCAAAAATAAAATAGGAGAAGTACTGAGCCTTAAGAAAATTAAGAATAGTTTATTAATTAAAACATTCAATATAAAGCAAAGCGAAAAATTATTAAGCATAAAATCCTTGCTTGACATCGAGATCCATTGTGAACACCACCCTACCCTCAATAATAGCCGCGGAGTGGTCTATTGTACTGACCTTATTTATTGTACCGATGAAGAAATTCTATGCGACACTAAATCTCAAGGAGTCATACATGTTCGAAGACTTACTTCCTTTAAAAACGGTGAAAAATATGATAATGGGTTATTTGTTCAAACCTTTGATAGTCAAAACCTACCCCGTAATATAAAAATCGCTATGTACTCACTACCCGTAGAATTATATATCCCAAATCCAGTAAGATGCACTAAATGTCAAAAGTTTGGTCATATTGAAAATAACTGCAACGAAACAAATGCTGTCAAGAACCCCATCGAGGCGAACCTTGCAACAAAAATCTTATCTGTTGCCCGAATTGTAAGAGTAATCATCCAGCTAATTCCAAAAATTGCCAATTTTACATATTTGAAAAAACTATTAACGAATATAAAGTAAAGAATAAATGTTCATATATCTAAGCCCGCCGTGCAATAGACAAAACATCAGTCAATCCAAAATTGCAAACTTTTGCAAAAGTTACTAATACTAGCCTTCCAGTAAATAAAGTCACTACTAACAATAGCCTAATTCAAGAATTACTTCAACAAATAGTACCCATATTTAGAAACATGTTTGAGGAATTTTCTCTAAAACAAAACAGTACTACTACTACTTCACACAAAACTACACCTCAAAAAAACTTTAAACCTAATACAAATAATGAACTCGAAAAACATAAAACCCTTCCAATAAAAAACACAATAACTAAACCTCAACAACAAACCAATTTAAACAAAATAAGTTAACCTGGCTCTTCCAAACAAATCCTTACTGAAAAAATGCCTTCATCACAACCCAATATACAATTAGAAATTATATCTATGGAATGTGCCCCCACATATGACGCCTCTCCTATATTGGAGGAGGATAGTTTTAGTTCCACCGTTGATGACAATGAGGACTTTCTTACACCACAACCCCAAGAAACTAATAGAGAAATGACCACTAAAAATAAAAACCCACTTACTAAAAGAAGTGAAAAAATTCCCAAACTAAAAATTAAAGTAAAAAATAAATAAAAAAAAATTGTACAACAATAACTTGAAAAATATAAATGGATAATAAATTTTTGAAATACATATCAATAAATTACAATCAACTAATGCCAAGTATACTACAATTTAACATTAACGGCCTACTACATCAGTTAAATAATCTCAAGTTATTGTTAAGAGATACCAATGCCGAAATATTATGTTTACAGGAAACACATTTTATTCCACAAAAGAAATTCAATCTAAGAGGTTTTCATGTATATAGATGCGACGATGACCCTATTCTTTGTGCTAGGGGAGGTGTTGCGATACTGGTTAAAAGTACTATTCCCCATGATCAAATTATCTTAAATACTACACTAACTGCTATTGCAATTAAAATTTATAAACCTATAATTTGTTCAATTTGCTCCATCTACCTTCCCCCAAACTATAACTGGCAATTAACAGATTTATATAATCTTATCAACCAATTAGGTATTCATTATATTATATGCGGAGATTTCAAAGCTATAAGCAAAACTTGGGGCAAAAACGACGCTATTCAAAATAGATCAGGTAAACTAATCGGATCTTTCCTATTTAGTAGTAATAACGATGTCCTTCTCAACATACCAGGTGTAGAATGTACCTATATCAGTAGAAGTGAAGGATGATAAATTAGTAAACTGGACAAACTCAAAATAAACTTTATATTCAATATTATTGTTATGTATTTCGTATTCCACAGCCTACATTATAATATAAATATATAGTTTTTGTGATGTATGGTTGCCTAGTTAAGAAAGATAATAAAACATATACGCTTCTAAACGTCACTTGAGTATTTCTTCATTGACTTATATCCTCATTAGAATAAACATAATATTTGGCGCAGTCGGTAGGATCTGAAAAGATAAAAGTATTTTAATTCTATATTATGACACACCTAACTTTTGGACAATTAGAAGAATTTAGGGCTGATAATGGTTCATCATGGTTGGAGTACGAAGAAAGATTGGAATGTTTCTTTTTGGCGAATGATATTACAACAGCCGAAAAGAAAAGAGCAATATTTTTAAGTGTATGTGGAGCTGAAACATATGGATTGATTAGGTCATTATTATCACCGGACAAACCGATGACAGTTGAGTTTACAATCATATTAGAAAAAATTAGAACACATTATAATCCAAAGCCGTCGCCAATTGTTCAAAGGTTCCATTTTCACCAATGTTACCAGAAACCAGGTCAAAACATATTTTTGGCTGAATTACGTCGTTTATCGGACAATTGCGAATTTGGAACAGAACTAGAAAATATGTTAAGAGATCGAGTAGTTATTGGAATTCGGGATAATGTGCTACAACGTAAGTTATTATCAATTCAAAATTTAACATTCACTATGGCCATCGATGAAGCTAGAGCTTCAGAAGCCGCCCAAACACACGTTCGCGAAATTAGTATTAATAATACAGGAGACGTAAATAGAGTAAATAGTAGTTACAAGTATGATAAGAGAAAAGTAAATGAGGATAGTAATAATAGGTTTAAATGTATACGTTGTAACGGTAATCATTTACCAAATATTTGTCAATTTATTAATGCAAGATGTAATTTTTGTAAGAAAATTGGACACATAGAACGACCATGCATATCAAAGAAGCGAGAACAGAATTCAAAGACTGAAGATAGAAGAAGCAAGAATAATAGAATAGCACAACTGCTGGAAACTGACGTCTCGGAATCGTTAACAGAAACGCCAACAATGAACAACTCATTGGTTGATAGAATATGTAAAGATTTTGATGACGTTTTTAGAGATGAATTAGGGGCATATAAAGGACCGGCGGTTAATATATTAGTTGATCCAGATATCATACCGATATTTTTAAAAGCGAGGAGAGTTCCATATGCGATTCGTCCAGAATTAGATACAGAAATAGATAAACTTGAAAAACAAGGAGTATTAACACCTATACGATATTCTAAATGGGCAACACCTATAGTACCAGTTAGAAAGAAAGATAATTCATACAGAATTTGTGGGGATTACAGAGCTACGGTAAATATTGCTACCAAAGTAGACGTATATCCATTACCTACTGTTAACGAAATGTTATCATCCTTAGAAGGAGGTACTATTTTTTCTAAATTAGATATGAAACAGGCATATCAGCAACTTACTGTAGATGACGAATCTGCAGAACTTTTGACACTAAATACACATAAAGGTCTATATAAAGTAAAGCGTTTACAATTTGGAATTTCGTCAGCTGGCACAATTTTTCAAAAATTTATGGATACATTACTTAGTGGTTTAGTAGGTGTAAAAGCATATTTAGATGATATTTTAATTGTAGGTAATACCGAAAAACAGCATAACCAAAGGTTACGAGAAGTATTAAGGAGATTTCAGGAAAATGGATTACGAATTCAGAAAGATAAATGTAAATTCGCAATTCCTGAGTTAGAGTTTTTAGGTTTCCGTATTAATAAAAAAGGGACACAACCAACAGATGCCAAAATAAAAGCAATTAAAGACGCTCCAACACCTATAGATAAACAACAACTACAGTCATTTTTAGGTTTGTTAAATTTCTATGGTTGTTTTTTGAATAATCGTGCTACGGTATTAGAGCCACTACATAGATTATTAGATAATGGAGTTAAATGGAAATGGACTACAGAACATGATGCAGCATTTAAATCGGCAAAACAATTATTACAGAGTGATGCAATCCTTGTACACTATAATGATAAAGAACCGTTGATTTTAGTATGTGATGCATCTCCATATGGAGTGGGTGCTGTTTTGGCGCATAGAAAATCAGACGGAACAGAAGCACCAGTTGGATATATATATATATATATATATATATATATATATATATATATATATATATATATATATATATATATATATATATATATATATGGGCGAAACATAACTATTTTCACCGACCATAAACCACTATTGGGACTGTTACAAAATAAAAAACAAATGCCACAAACCATGTCACCACGATTGTTAAGATGGAGTTAAAATTAAGTGCATACGATTATAATTTACAGTACAGACCGGGAGGACAACTAAAAAATGCAGATGCTTTAAGCAGACTACCAGTAGAAACAAGGAATGGAAATGTGCCTGATGTAGCAGATGTACTTTTACTTGAAATGGTTGATCCAACACCAATAAAAGTGGAAGAAATAGCAAAAATAACAAACAAAGATAGAATATTATCGAGGATAATGTATTGGGCTTTACATGGGTGGCCAGATAAGACACCAGATAATGAATTTAGACCATATTTTGACAAAAGATGGGAGATTTCGGCATATAAGAATTGTTTATTATGGGGCAATAGGTTCATAATTCCAACAGTCATAAGACAGAACATATTAAATATGTTGCACACAACTCATCCAGGTATTGTAAATATGAAAGCGTTAGCAAGAAGTTTTGTATGGTGGCCGGGATTAGACGCAGAGATTGAAGAGACTGTCCGTTTGTGTAATAGTTGTCAAAATTCAAGAAATGCGCCGCAAAGAGCACCGATACATCCATGGGAATGGCCTAGTAGACCTTGGTCGAGGTTACATATGGACTTCGCAGGACCAATAAAAAATAAAACATTTTTAATAGTAGTAGACACGCATTCTAAATGGTTAGAGATTGTACCAATGGCAGCAATGACATCTACTGCCGTTATTGGGGTGCTTTAGATTATTTACTACACATGGTATTCCGGATGTCATTGTCTCGGACAATGGGAACGCATTCATATCCGAGGAAATGAAATTATTCATGAAAAGTAATTGTATTAGAAGAGTTACAGTAGCTCCATATCACCCATCATCAAACGGGCAAGCAGAGCGTATAGTACAGACAGCAAAAAATGCGATAAAGCGAATGGGAATAGGTGGTAAAGATTTTAATGTCGAATTAGCTCGGTTCTTATTAGTACAACATATTACTCCGAATGCAACAACAGGAATGAGTCCATCCGAATTGCTAATGAAAAGAAAACTCCGAACAGTCTTGAATAGATTACATCCGGATCTACAAGCTGATGTGCAACTCAAACAAGAGGATATAGCTCAAAAGTGTGCAAACAATGATAATTTACGTCAGTTTCAGATAGGTGGTCCTGTATATGCTCGAAACTATACATCGGGTGATAGGTGGATACCAGCACATATTTTAGAGGCAAAAGGACCTGTGTCTTATCGAGCACAGAAGCAAGATGGGGAGATTTTACGTCGACACGTTGATCAGCTCCGTAACAGATTGGACGAATCTACCAACAGTCCACCCGAAATACACGAAGAAGTAATAACAGCAACAAAAGAAAGTAACACTGCAAGTTATACAGACCCAACGACAAATGTTAAAGTTCCAGAAGATACAAATCGTTCGACGTTGCGTCCGCAGCGGATAAGACGTCCACCGGTTTGGACAAAGGATTACCAACTCTAGGGGGAAGGAGTGTTATGTATTTCGTATTCCACATTATAATATAAATATATAGTTTTTGTGATGTATGGTTGCCTAGTTAAGAAAGATAATAAAACATATACGCTTCTAAACGTCACTTGAGTATTTCTTCATTGACTTATGTCCTCATTAGAATAAACATAATAATTATGAATCTTTATTTTATTTTATTAACAGATATTCTTTAGAATGTCACAACTCATATTTTTATTTTTATACATTCTAGATATGTATTTACAATATTAATTGTTTATTTACATTCAACACCAGGCACACCTACTTATCATATAATTAGATCAGGAACATTTTCTTCGATCGATTTAACCATTTGTTCGTCTTCCGTCGCCCCTATATTCACATGGTCTACACTTGATCATTTCCCCATAGTAATTATAGGACTACAATCCTTCTCTCCAAATCTATCTCCTAAATGGTACTATGATTCTGCGGATTGGGATATATTCCGCTCAAACGCTCAAACCTACCAAATATCATGCAATTAGATTATGATAATATAGATGGTAATAATTATGAAGATAAGCTAAACAATTTATATATTAATATCTTTCAATCTGCAATAACATCTATTCTACACTCTCCGGCAGTTTATTCATTATATCCAGACATAAATACCCACTCAAATAAAAGCAACCTAAAATGTAATAACTGCAAATCAGTAAATAAGAAAAAACAAGTCTCATGGTGGTCAGACGAACTAAGCAAATATATGAAAGAAAAACGCATTACATGGTCTGAATATAAGAAAGCCCCTATTGAAGCCAACTTAATTAAATATAAAAAAGCGCGAGCCCTATGCAAATTAAAAATAAATAAGGCTAAATCAGATAGCTGGAAATACTTTGTAAAAAATTTAGGGAACACCACAGATCCAAGAGAAATGTGGCGTAACATAAACAATATACGCGGTAACAAAACAATTAAACCTATAACAAAAATTAAAACAAACCATAATAATATTGAAACTAATGTACTCAATATCACAAACATTTTTGCTGAACACTTCAGAGAAGTAAGTAATGATGACGACTATAATCTTAATTTTCGTAAATATAAAAAAGAAATCGAAAAAACCACAATATATTATGATATATCAAACAACGATTCATATAACAGTAAGTTTACAATGTTAGAATTATCTACAATCATAAAGCACCATTGTAAAAAGAGAGCAGCTATAGGTCCAGACGGTATCGGATACGCGGTTTATAAAAATTTACCTTATTCCTACATCTCAGCAATTTTAGATTATTTTAATTTCATTTGGGCTAACAGCTTTTATCCTGAGCAATGGCGTAACGCCATTGTAGTTCCTTTGCTAAAAAATGGCAAAGAATCAGTCTCTACTAACAATTATAGACCAATATCACTTACATCTCACATTTCTAAAATATATGAAAAATTAGTCAACAAACGATTTACTTGGATACTGAATAGCAAAAATTTAATCGATAGTCACCAATTTGGGTCCCGATAATCTCGATCAAACCAAGATGTGATCAATAATTTCGCTAATCAAATACAAAATTCAATTATGCGTCATCAACATCTAGTCGCTGTATCATTCGATCTGACAAAAGCATTCGACACTACTTGGCGAGAAGGTATAGTCTTTCAGTTACACAAATGGGGCATTAAAGGCTGAATATTACGCTTCATTAACAACTTCTTAAGTCGTCGTACCCCCCAGGTCCACATTGGGTCCACACTCGGGTCCACATTATCTGAAAAGCATGAATTTGATAATGGCATCCCTCAAGGATCAACTATCTCAGTTACTTTATTTTTAGTTGCGGTAAATTCACTATTAGATAACCTACCCAAAGATTTAAACCACTATCTATACGTTGATGACTTGTTAATCTATGTTAAGGGCTATAATCGAGCATAAGTTGCAAAACGCTATAGATATAATTTCCGCCAACGCAGCAAATTCCGGCTTCTCCTTTTCCACGGAAAAATGTCAATCGATAGATTTTTGCCGCTTGAGAAGGCCACACTCATGTCCGCAATTCTATATAAATAATATTCCTATTCCAATTGCGGATAGAATCACCTTTTTAGGAATCATATTCGACAAAAGACTCAATTGGTGTGCTCACATTAATCAGCTAGTGTCAAAATTCAATACATCCATGAACATTCTAAAAATCCTAGCACACATTACTTGGGGCGCCGACAGACTTACACTGGAAAAGGTCTTCATGTCCCTAACAGTTTCGAGAATAAATTATGGTCTCATAGCTTACGGTTCAGCTCGTACGAGTTATATGAAAAAATTAAAATCCATATACGCCCAAGGTATACGATTAGTCACAGGAGCATGTCGCACAAGCCCTATACAATCCCTTCAAATTGAATCTGGTATTACATCAATAGAACAAAACCGCATGAGATCAATGATTAGATATACAACTAAAATTAAGGCCAATCCAAAACACCCTAACTATGATGCAATATTCCATAATATCGCAAATCGGGTATATTTTGAAAGAAAACCAAGTCCGCATTATGTCCCATCTTCATTGAGTGTTTTAAAACCTACAATGATTTATCCCGTACTCTATTCGATGACGTTCTAATCAATAAGAGCAAATTCGTCCCTCCACCTGTATGGAAATGTGAAAACTACTTAATGTTCGATACTTCACTACTAAAAGATGATCTAAAGAAGGAAGATACCCCCAATCAAATTATTATTAATGAATTTCACTTAAAAACTAATAAACATCATAGCGATGATAAGTACTTACTTATATTCACTGATGGCTCAAAAATTCCCAACAAAGGCGTTAGCTCTGCTTATTACGTTCAAAACTGGCAATATTGTGATGGCTTTATCCTCCCACCAATTTGTAGTATCTTTACTGCTGAATTTCTTGCTATTTTGAATGTGCTTGATTACATAACCCAAAGATTGGTCAATGAAGTAACCACCAATATCAGAAGTGTAGTAATTTTTATGGATTCCCTGAGTTGCATCCAATACCTACAAAACTTATATATAAACTTCAGTGACAATCTTATGCAATGTATCATCGACAGAATTCATACTTTAAAGTCTAAATTTAACATAAACATTACCCTGTTCTGGATTCCTAGTCATCAATGGTAATGAGAAGGTTGACCACTTTGCAGTTAGCCTACTAGACAAACAGCAGTGTCATCAACATCAGCACAAATCTATCGTAACAACGGACGATGTTCTACGATACACTTCAGTTTTCCTCACTAATTTACAACAGCAAGAGTGGGACAGAGTACAAAACAATCACCTAAGGATCATTAAAAACTGCGTAAAACCATGGGATAAAAACAGGTAGCCCTTACTAACCAGAAGACAACAAGCCATTATCACTCGACTTTGTATTGGTCATACAAACCTCACGAATAGCTATCACTTTAAAAATGAAGACCCTCCAGTATGTGTCACATGCAATACAAGACTAACAGTCAAACACCTTTTAAATGATTGCACCCAATTTACCAACGAGCGCAACAGACTAGGTATCTCCATCGAATGCCTAAAAGACGCCTCCAAATTCGAAAATATTTTTAAGTTTTTAGAAAATACGAACAATTATAAATATATTTAAGAACTCAACTCTTAATATAATACATAATAGATAACAGAGTACACTAAAAATGCGACTATGTTCGCGGGCACAATAGTCATAGCATCTCCGTGCCCTTAAACAACAAAAAAAAATTGTTTTAAATGTTAGAGAAAAACAGAAACTTGTTATTAGGATTGTATTCAAATTTAAACACTTTCAATACTAAATACTAGATTGAAATACTTACAGAGATTAATTTTTTATTCAAAATATTTTATTAGCTGTTAGGTATATCTAGAAAATGTACCGGTATAGCATGTCGTTTTCGTACATTGCTAAATAGAAGATAAAAATATGTATGGAGGTATAATTTGGAGGTTGATAGTCAGAATATGGAGAGTTGTGCTGTAAATACAATGACAACTTAGATTTTATACTCAAAACTCAAAATAATTTTAAAGTTTTACAAATTGTAAAATGTACAAAATGAATGGTTACATGGATGCTCCGAAAAAATGTATGAATATACAGTATAAAAGGAGTCAATAAAGTTATTTATTATTATTATTATATTACAATTAAATACAAAATAAGAAAATAATTTACATACCGTTGCCATTGGGTTATTGTATTATAAAATGTTTATGGTATTTTTTTTACTGACGATTTATAAGTTATATATTTTATATATAATCCGCTGTACTCTGAGTACTCTGCAAGAATTTTGGCTAACAAAATGAAACATTTCAAATTAAAAAGGCATACAGTTGAAGCTATTACTTATTACGTATATTTCTAAGATCAGCCGGAGGCAAATAAGACTAAAATGTTTATTACTGATAATACTATATAAATAAAATTATTATTTTCACTAATAAACATTACTATTAGATCTATGACATATGTGTATAAGTTAAATAATAGAATATCACAGCCAACTATTATCATTTTAGTATTTTCTTTATTAGACATAATTTAAAGGCAAACCCTTACTTTTTATACATCATTGTAAAGAGAAATTGATTTAGAACCTTATTCCGTAAAAATATACAGGCTATTCCGTTTAAGAAACAAAATTAGTAGGACATGGAAAAAATTGTGTATATGCTGTATACAGATGTCTCAAAGTAATTGGGCTACCAATGGGAGCTCCGAAACTATAAGAGCTACGAAGTCGGTTAAATGGGCAATATTGAAGTTTTGAGTGCTCATTCAGATTCCGCTGAGAACAATTTAAAATTCCGAACAGTTGGAAAGTTATTCGAAAAAAATTAAAATCGCGATTTTAGAAAATATCAAATAACACCGTAATTATAAAAGATATAAAAAATGTTTCATATAAAAGTTTCATGATTTGATGAGACAGACTTAAACTGAGGTTAGAATAAAATTCAAGATGGCAGTTTCCAAGATATTACTAGCAACTTTCTTATTTTAAATGGGCCCATATTGGATTTTTGCTTTAATAAAATACTTATTTTTCTCTCTTTCCAATGGTGTAAGGGTTATTATATTTTAGTGTTGTTTTACCTTTCAAATCTAAGATTTTTCATTTTTTTTCATGAAATTTCTTATTTTTTTGAAAGTATATCTGTAATATTTACATGTCGTGTTAGTTATTTTAATTAAATAAATTATTTTATTATGACTAAAAATATTATCGTCAATAAAAATCATCTGGGCCCTGATTCTGTAACTTACGTGAGCACTTGCGTGACTACATTAAATGACGTCACTGTTTGTTCCTAGTGACTTTTATGGGGAATTTTATGCATTAGGTTTTTATGTCGCGAAGTTTAATATTGGTATTAGGTTTGAAATCATCATAGCGTCAATGTCATACGGGCTTCTTTGCTTAATCTAATTTTTTTTTTAAATTCTGTATTCCTCATTTCGAAAGGATTTTGTGCATCCCTCAACTGTCTACGTATTATTCGGGTATCATACCTTCCTTCTAATATCTCCGCCTCAGCTAAAGCTATAAAAATGCCAGCTAAAGCCATTATGAGGAGAACTAGGTATAATCTGAAACAATTTTAACAATATAAACCAAATAATAAGGTAAATTGATAACCTCAAATTACGATATATTTACCTTTGTGAATTATTTAACCCTGCAGAACTGGCGCCTCCGAGCGGGACGCGAGAACTGGCGCGTGAGCAATTCTCTCACGCATCGTATATTAATAGATTTTTTTCTTTATTTGGATCCAAATCACGTATATTCAATAAACAGAGTTGTAACGTTGTTTAAATTTTATTATTAAACAAAATTAAATACATATTATTAAATTAAAAATATTAAAAAGAACAAAAATTGAAATGAAATAATATTTTAATATTTTATTCACTAATATTATTTTCTTCATCTGTGCTATCACTGGCACATTCAGGACAAATAAATTTTGTATGCTCTGTACAAATTGCTGCGTTACAGTGTGCACAGTGTTTCTTAGTTTTTCTGTTTTTCCTTCGTGGGCAGTACTTACAAAATTCCTGCCGAGGTTCTTCTAGAAGGTTTGGAGGATCTTTTATTCCCAATATTTCTTTAATTCTTCTTCGAAGACTAAAAAATAAGGATCGAATTGAAGAACGGTACACCAATTGAGGTTTTATCAATTCTTGTGCTAAAATATTTAGATATATTCGACGATCTTCAACAATTTGAGAATTGTCTGTATAAATTATTTGAGAATTTATGCCTCCGACATCTAGCATTGTGAAAAAAATCCTTAGTGGCCACCTGCAGCAGAATCGAAACACAGAGTAGTTTGATACTAGTTCGTCGACTACGTCGACCCCGCCTTTTGTTAGGTTGTAAAATGTGATGATCTCCGGTTTATGCATATCTCCGCTCTCGGGGTCTATTTTGTCATCCGAGTGCATAGAAGACAGCAATAATACATTTTTGTTTGCTTTTGCCTTATAAGAAACTAAGACACAATTTTTTTGGTATCCAAACATGCTGCTACGTTCTGGTCTAATCTTGGTCTCAACAAAAATTGGAGGAATTTCTTTTTTATTTTTTCTTAGAGTCCCCACAATAGTCGTTCTTTTTTCTGCCATTTCTAGCACCAAAGGGATAGATGTAAAATAGTTGTCCATTGTTATATTTCTACCTGTATTTAGAATTGGTTCAGCAATTCTGTTCACCACAGCTCTTGCACTATTGTCTAACCGAAATGGACCTTCAGGCTGCTTCCCCGCGTAAATTTCTAAATTAGAAGTATAAAACATTCTGCTGTCTACAAGAGCATACATTTTAATTCCATATTTCGCCGGCTTGTTAGCAATATACTGCCTAAATTTGCAGCGACCTCTAAAATTTTCCAACATTTCATCAATAGTACATAATTCTCCAACCTGATAACAGTCTTTACATTTGGAAACAAAACATTCGAATATTTCTCTAATCGGAGCTAAATTATCTATTTTTTTTTCTCTCGTTTCGAGTGGTGATGTCGTCGAACCTTATTGCCCGCATTAAAAGGTGAAATCTCTCTCTAGACATTGTCAGTCTAAAACATTCTGGAGCGGTTCCATCGTTTGCCCAAAGTTCTTTTGTGTTTAGATATTGTGCTTTTTTACTCCAGCCATATACAATAAGCCAAGAATAGCACGAGTATAATTCGGTCGCAATTTGCCTAGATATATGTTAGTACAATGCACTATGTGTTCTACCATATCTGTAGGGAAATATAATTCCCAACATTGTCTGGGAGTTTTAGCGTTTTTGGCAACCATTTTTACACCCGGTAATCGAATTACAATATTGCGTGAGGCTGTACGAACATTGAGTCTAAAAGGGTGAACGAACCAACGAGTAATTCCATCTTTTCCAATATACTGTGACTCACCAGCATATTCAGGAGATACCGTGATACTTCCGTCATTTGCAACTTCAGCTGGACGTTCATCTTCGGATTGCTCAGACTCGGTATAGTGGGCGCTGTGTTCACTTTCGGCATCCGACTCAATATCAAGTTGTTCCGCAATTTCCTCGATTACTTCTTGGCCGTATTGTGCAGATGCCCACGGAATTTGAATACTTTGCTCCTGTTGTTGAATAATTTCATACTGCTGTCGCCCCAACTCAGCAATTTTTTGCCCACGAAGCATTTCAAAACACCTAAAATATAGGCTATGTATTATTCTATCAAATAAATAAGTCAAAATGTAACACTTACCATATAAAAAACAAGAACAAATAATCACAACGGCAGTACTGGCGCGATGAGAAGTTTGCTCACGGTACGTGCGTAGCAACGGCAAATAATGAATAACTAAAACAACAACGCACTAAATGGTAAAATGATTTCAGCGAACCACAGAACAAAGTCATAAAGTCAGCTAGAGTGGGAACTGGCTCCGCCCTATTATTTGCGCACTAATGGTAAACTTTGATTTACAAATGTGAGCAAAATGCTCATAGCGCCAGTGCTCCAGGGTTAATCACTAAAAAGAAACGATAAAAATAAAAACAAATTAAAAATAACATAAAACTTGAAATAACAACAAAAAACGTAATATAACAATAAAAATAAAACAACAACAAAACGCGCAAAATGACAGCAATACGAGACAACTACAGAATTAAAGTGAGATAGATAGTCACGCAAGAAAGACCTCTGTAGGTCACGCAACTATATTTGCGTGTCTCGCAATGTATGACGTCATAACTAGTACTTCTTCAGATCTCTAATAGATGGCATACTGTATAAATGTGACTAATTAGTGTTAGTATTGGTGTCGTAAATACTCACGCAAATTACAGAATCAGGGCCCTGTTTCAATAAGTTTTTTATATCAGATACCTGGTTGAGATACACATACACACATGACAAATAAACAGCACAATATTTTCAAATTTTGAATGAAAAATTATGACATATGACAATTTTGTGACATCTATGTAAATAACTACAACCCGTCATTCTGACACGGATCCTCATATCTGCTTGCCAAGGCCAACAAAGTCACATGACTGCTCGCAACCCTATAAGTAACGAATTTCTTGTACACACAAATAATTGAAATTATCTATTCTTGCGATCTATGAGGACTTTGTCCTATTCTTCTAATATGCTCAAAATTCTATAAATTCATTGACAGTATTAGCGGTTTTTCTTAAGGATATATGTAATATTAACATACCTATAATTTTAAAAACATATTTAATTAATAATACAATATTATATAGATTAAATGTACTCGTACCTCCCAGAACAATCTTCCACTAATGCTAATTTTCGACACTGACAATTTGCATTTATCTGTCAATTACAAACATTTAAATATTTCAACTGGTATCCATGGACTTTTTTGGGCAACGAGATTTATTTATTTATTTATTTATGAAATTTGGAGAACCAACAGTTTTTACAAACCAATTATAGGTTCCCACATATTAACATTAAGAATAATTACATATACAGTGTCTATATCTTAACTACCGGTACATAGCATAATGAAAAGATTCAAAGAAATACAACAACGCATAATCAAAAATACAAATTAAACATACATTCAAATATATAAGCAATATAAAAATTAAGACAAAGAAATATACACTCATATGAATAACAAAAGCACTTAAATGGACGACTTCATTATTTCTTTTTTAAATGAAGTGAAATTTAAATAAAAAATATTTATGTGAGTGAAACTAGCATTATATTTTGACATCATTCTATTGACAGGAGAATTTTTGTGGTTATTTGTTGCGGTTTTAGGTAAATGAAAAAGTATACTTGAACGAGTTGTTTTCTGAGGCACATGTAAATTAAAAAGTTGCAAAATTGCACTGCAGTTAATTTTGTTATTAAATATTTTATAAAGAAATGCCATGACTGCAAAAATTCTTCTGTTTTCTAGACTGATCATATTGAAATGATGAAGTCTAGCTTCATAGTTATTCGCATCTACTTTAAATTTATTACATAATACGTACAGAAATTTTTTTTGAATACTCTCAACACATCTTACGTTTTTATTATACATGGGATTCCAAATTACTGATGCGTATTCTAATTTAGAACGTACAAGGGAGTTATACAAAGTAATAATTGAGAACGGATCAGTGAAGTTTTTACACTGACGTAATATGAAACCAAGCATCCTATAGGATTGTTTTACCATTTCAGCTATATGATTATTATCAGTTAATTTCGGATCAAAAATTATTCCCAAATCTCTAACAATTGACTCTTTTTTTATAGTAATCATATTGAGATTATAATGAAATGATAAAGGGTCATGATTTCTTGTAAACGTAACATAATGACATTTCTTAATATTAAGAGATAGATGATTTAATGTACAATAATTGAAAAATTTATCTAAATCCCTTTGTAAGTATATGCAGTCATTTACGCTTGATATGTTTTTAAAGATTTTCAAATCATCTGCATACATCAGGAATTTTGAGTACTTGAAGCAATGGGCTATATCGTTAACAAATAAATTAAACAGTAAAGGTCCCAGATGAGAGCCTTGTGGTACTCCAGATGTTGCAGTGATGGTACGTGATTTAAAGCCATTGCAGTAGACGAATTGCGATCTATGTGATATATACGACTCAATCCATCTCAATAATGTTCCATGTATTCCAAGGTTATTTAGTTTGTGAATGAGTGTAGGGTGATGGACCCGATCAAACGCCTTACTGTAGTCCGTGTATATAACGTCAACTTGTTCTCTTTCATCCATGTTTAAACTCAAAAATTCTTTAAAAGGCACTAGATTACTTACAACAGATTTGTTGGAACAAAATCCATGTTGTTCAGCTATGATAACACTTTCTAATGGAGCCTTTAGTTGTTGCACTACCAAAGCTTCAAAAATGTTGGCGAAGGTAGATAACAAAGATATAGGCCTGTAGTTGGTTGCATCATTTATATCACCTGATTTAAATATTGGAGTAATATAAGAAACCTTCCAAATATCAGGGAAAATTCCAGTTGTTAATGATTGATTGTACAGAATGTGTAAAGGTTCAGTAAGATACCATGCACAAGTACGAATAAATGTAGGAGGTATTTGATCAGGTCCATACCCTTTATTAATGTCAAGAGATGCCAAATACTGAAATATACACTGAGTGCTCAACACTACAGAGTTTAAGTTTAATGAATTTGAGTCGTATATGTCACCGGTTGTGCATTTATTAGCATTGTAAGAAGTGGTTATGAAAGCAGATTCAAAGTGTTCTGCTAGTAAATTACAAATTTCTTGACCACTGCAAGCCTCTTGATCTTTATACCGAATTATATTAGGTATTACATTTGATTTCTTCAACGATTTAGAGTAATTCCAAAATGATTTAGGATTTGTTTTTATATTGTTTTGTATATGTAAAATGTAATTACCAAAATCCTGTTTCATTTTGGCTTTGACTCTATCTCGTATATTTGCAAACAATTTATAATCTGATATTCTTCCATAAGTTTTCCACCGTCTATGTATTTTATGTTTTTCTTTTATTAATTTAATTAATGACCTTGTAAACCATTTAGGGTATGTATTTTTGTTAATGAATTTTCTTGGCACATGGTCCTTAATTAAAGAATACAAAACACTATAGAATGTGTCAGCATTTTCATTAACATTAGGTTTGTTAAGCCTATTTTTCCAATTAATACACGATAATTTATAGATGAGATCAGTGTAATTTGTTTTATTGAAATTAAAAATGTTATGTGTATTAGTAGGAAGATGTTTGACAGGTTTAATATCGATAACTATATCCAGTGGAGGATGATGTGGATCAATATTACTTATGGGAGAATGATTAAGAGTTGTTTTACAGTGTATTGTACATAATACAAGATCTAGGATTCGGTTATTTCTATTCAAAATACCATTATATTGTTGTAAGTTACAAACATTCATGGTATTAATAAGGTCCGTATTAGTGTCATTTTTAATTTGGACATTAGGTTCGAAATGATTAAAGGTTGCAGTCCAATTAATTAAGGGTAGGTTGAAATCACCAATCACTAATAACTCATGCTTGTTATTTTTTAAACTAATATTAATTAAATTGTGAAAAAAGTCTGTGTATATGTCTGGACCGGACGATGGGGAAATGTACACACAACACACATGTATTTTTATATTGGGACCGGAGATGGTGACCCATATGTCTTCTGCAGAAGAACTCCAGGACAGTTGTAGTTTGGAATGAATTTTGTTATTAGTGAGAATGAGCACACCACCACCTTGCAGCATATTAGGATCATTTCTGTCACGCCTATGTACAGTGTAGTTAGAATTGCAGAAATGAATTAAATACACTAGGGTTTAGCCACGTTTCCGTTAAAAACACCAAGTCATAGTCACTTGCAGCTAGTTCATTGTAGATGTTTATTAGTTTTGATTTCATTCCTCTTACATTTTGATAATAGATTTTTAGATCCATATTTAAAAAAAAAAATAGATTAGTAAAATAATACAAAAAATAATAAATTATTTAATTTTATTTAAATCGCACTCATTATTGATGATTATTATAGGCGAAGTTTCACTTTTACGCGCAAAAATTTTACAAGATTTTATCCAAACAAATTTAAATTTATTATCCTTGGCCACCTCTTTTACTCTGCGAAGCAAAATTTTATTATTAGGACTTAGATGTTCGTTTACGTAGATCTGTTTGTCTTCCAAATAGTCCAGCAGTTTGGAATTTAAATTCTTTATATTGCGTGCACTAGATACAAAATTTTCTTTTTTAATTCTGGAAGTAAACCGGACTATAATATTTTTAGGTTCGTCTTTTTTAAAGTTATATGATGAAACACGATGAATAGCGTCAATATCATATTCAATATTACAACAGATTATTCTATATCTCCACACCTATAGGAGATATAATAAAAAAAATGTGTCAGATTAAGAATTTAATTATCTTTATTATTTGTAGTAACAAATTTTCAAAAAATAATAATTAGATTTTTTTTAGAAACTGCCACTTCTGGTTGTTCAATAGTTAACAGGACCTGTTCTACTCTTCTCATTACTGTTAGATTGAGGAATCCGTAGTTACAGGTCTTTAGTCTTATAGAATTTCATAAATCGTACCTACAACGTCCTCACACACATACACAAACATCATCGTAAAAAAGTTATAATTGGATTCTAGGAACCTTAAAACGTGCTTATTCACTAAAATCTATATATCTACGATATGAGATTTATAGCATGAATCCAATACCTCTCTTAGAGAGAGGTAAACATATAAATCAATTCAGTGAAAAATGATCCTTTAAGCTAAGAAAACTTAATACAGAATGCGGTTTCTATAATAAAAATAATTTGAAAACAATACTAGTCAATAATAACATTTTATATACAACCGGTAAATAATATTAACTTTATTCTTATCATGGGGTCTCGTGGCCGTGTGCCTGAGTGTCTGGTCGCCAATCTGGGGACCCGGGTTCGATCCCGACCGACGCCTAAAATTACATCGCATTTTAATGGCACAAAATTGACCCCTGTGGCGCACTCTCCACGCCAGAAATGAGTGCCCGTGAGGTGACGCCTGGTAAGCGCCCACACGGTACAAATATTCCATCATTACCGACATCTGTCTACGAAGCAGATTGGCACACCCAGCAATGGGTAATATGCCGTGATGAAATATTTATTTTATTTATTTATTTATTCTTATCAAAATCATTACTTAATGTGCTTCATTATTTACCGAGGGAAATAAAAATGACAAGTACTCCCTAGGGAAATAAAGTGATTCAAGGTCATTGACAGTGCTACGGTGCTACGTAGGAAGAATTTTATTTTCTTAATGTTCAATTATTAACTTATGTTTAATAACAGACGTGTCGTATATTATCAATTATATTTATTTTAGAGAAAAATATAATGATTGGAGCCTTTTTGTTTTCATATTTTTTTTGGCGTAATCTTCTTCCGTTCTTTCATTTGTTTAGTTTGGTTTGAAGTTTGACCTAACCTAAAATAATATCATATTCGTATATATTTGGTAGTACATTAAATATTGAGAATGAGAGACGAAGAAAATGAATTATGTACACCTCCAGACGTAGCGGAAGTAGCATTGAATGTAGTGTTAAATTTGCTGCCCGTAAAATCAAGAAAATTATATAAAAAAAGCTTATGAGGAATTCACTGCTTGGTGTAAGGAGAAATGTGTAACCAACTACAGTGAAAATGTTCTGCTTGCTTATTTTGATGAAAAAAGTAAACGTCTGAAGTCATCTTCGTTATGGAGTATGTATTCGATGATAAAAGCGACTTTATCTGTTAACAATAACGTAGATATAGGCAAGTTTACTAAACTTGACAAAAGATCAGCTAGACAAATTCATGAATGATGCTCCTGACGACGGTTTTTTGCTGATGAAGGTATTTGTCATTTTATATATCCAAAAACGAATAATAATAAATATTTACTAAATAGGTGGCAGCAATATTTGGCATTGGTGGTGCTTGTCGTTGCGACGAATTACTAAGGCTTACCATTGATGACATCCAGGATTTGGGAACGCCACTCGCAATTACAATACGTGAGTCGAAAACAAAAATTCAGCGAATATTCTCTATAATTGGTAATAAAGAAAAGAAACCGAATTATTTACAAATCTACAAAAAATATGCGAACTTACGTCCAAACCATACACCCCATAAGCGATTTTTTATATATTATAAGAACGGCAAGTGTTCTTCACAAGCTGTGGGGAAAAATACATATAGCAACGTTTCTTAAATTATCAAGTCCTGGAAATTATACAGGACATTGCTTTCGTAGGACCTCCGCCACTTTACTTATTGATGCTGGAGGGGACATATTAAGCCTTAAAAGGCATGGAGGATGGAAATCCTCAAACGTGGCGGAAGGCTACATCGAAAATTCGATGAAAAGAAAAATTGAGGCCGCTAAAATGATTTTAGCTGTAAATAATAACGGAAACATGGTTCCGTCAACTTCAGGTGACACAAGTTCCTTGAGAATGGAGACAGATACTGAAGCATGGAAAGAATATACAAACGAAGTAGCAACAGAAAGAACCGAAGAGATTATAATTATTCGTGGAGAAGAGAAAAACACTAGCTCTCCAAAAATTACAATTAATAATTGTCAAAATTGCCATATAAACATTAATATTAAATGAATTTATAACATTTGTTAGTAAAATTAAAAAATAAATACTTTTTTTTTTTCGTTTATAGGAATGTGCATTATTCTTACTAGTTTTACATGCTGTTATTGATAGTCTCTTTTGTTAAAAAACGTTTTTTTAGGTTTGTATATAAAATGTTGTATATAACACGGGATTAAAGTGTCATTATTTGCCTCAAGCGATTGCATCCCTCGGGCTACGCCCTCAGGATTCAAACTTCGCTCTCGACAAATAATGACGAACTTTACTCCCTTGATATATAAACTACTATTATCCCAAAATAATTATAAAAAGTACGGTATCTATCAAATAAACTGCAATGATTGTGATTATATTTATATTGGGCAAACAGCTCGTAATTTCAACATTAGATTCGATGAACACATGAGAAGTTTTAAAAACAACAGAACCAATTCAAATGTAGCCTAACATTTATTAGAAAATCAACATACATGTAATAAAGACAATTTAAGTATTCTGCATTGTGAAAGGGAAAGGCCAAGATTAACTTTCCTGGAATCCTTCGAAATCAAGAAAGCTATTCATAATGGTTATAACCTTATGAACGAACAGTTAGACCTTTGTCCATCTCCGATTCTGGATTGTTAAATCTCAGCATTCCCTAGAATTCTTTAATCTTAGCACTATGTTTAACCTCCCTGTGTGAGCATTCTGAATTTTAAAATTCATTCTTGTAATTCTTATGATGGGAGCAACGCCGAAATAGCAATAAAGAATCTTTTAAATTTTGTAAAACCTACCGTGTATGTAATTTTTTTCCTTATTATTTAATCTAGTTTTTAGTATTGATAGTGTTAACTTTTAAAACAATTCTAATAGCATGTTTTTCTCTAACATTTAAAACAAATTTATAAATCTGCATTAAAATAAAATGGTAAATATTTCACCTATTTTGAAATATATTTACACATACTAATATTATTTACCTACACTATTTTATATTAACACATATATTTGTTGTCTTATCAAAGGTATAATGTTTAACTGTTTTATATTTTGTAACATTAAATTGTTGACAAATATATATATACAGGGTGTTAATAAAAAAACTTTACACACTTTAGCAGGTGATAGTAGAGATGAAAACAAGAAAAAAATTCTAATACACTTAGGTCCAATACTCATTGGTTTTTAGAAAATTTATGTATGGAATTTGTACATAATACACAGGATTGACGGAAGGTATTGTGCTGGCCACATCAGATTTAACAACTAAGGACTCTAGGTGTTTACGATCAAGTGCGTGAGTCTCTTCGACGACGGCTGCAACTTAGTTTACAATTGATCTTAAACACCTAGAGTCCTTAGTTGTTAAATCTGATGTGGCCAGCACAATACCTTCCGTCAATTCTGTGTATTATGTACAAATTCCATACATAAATTTTCTAAAAACCAATGAGTATTGGACCTAAGTGTATTAGAATTTTTTTCTTGTTTTCATCTCTACTATCACCTGCTAAAGTGTGTAAAGTTTTTTTATTAACACCCTGTATATATATATATATATATATATATATATATATATATATATATATATATATATATATATTTACCTTCCGTCACCTTTAGGTAAGGAAGGTATTGTCTTTGGTCAAAAACTTCAATGATGAGTTTTTAGTGAATAACCATGTTTTAGGGTCCATATAATACGATTTTACCATTTTTACGATGATGTCTGTATGTATGTATGTATGTGTGTATGTGACAAAAGTTCCGGATCCCATAACTTCAATACCACGATACCAAAAATTATAATTATTTCGTATTCCTCAAATTTACATCCAGAAGAACAAGTGATTCGATTTTGGTTATAATTGGTGAACCGGAAGTAGCCTTATTTGAAAATTTAACAGTTAATTTTGATTTATTAACATTTAACGTTATTATAACTTAAAGAATATATTATTCTCTATACGATTTGAACATTTTATACTTCATATTCAATAGATACAGAGTTAAAGAATTTTAAAGAAATTAAATTTTATAATTCAGCCAGCTATGCTAAACATGGAAACTACTAATATATACATATAATTCAAATTGACACATGCCAGTATAAATAAAAATAAATTAATGTGGCAGAGATGAGGATGTTGAAGTAGATATTGGGGAAGACACGGAAAGATACGATAAGAAAATAACTCTAGTGTTACAAGTTTCTAGAAAGATACAAGAAAGACGATTACATTATTTTGAACAAGTCATGAGGAGAAATGAATTATATTTGTACAAAAATGAGTAGTTTAGCAATAGGAGGTTGAAGAAACAGAGGAAGACCAAAGATAGAATGGAAGGACTGTATTGCGGAAGACTTGAGAGAAAAAAGAATTGAATGAGAACGGCACGCAAAAATAGGGACCCCTAACGAATGGGAAAAGCTAAAGAGGAAGAAAATGTCAGTGTCAACTGCAATTTGAATAGTTTTTTTATGGAATAATTTTACTGGAAATTTAGAATCTTTTGCAAGAAAAATGATGTATGGAATTTATACATTATACACAGAATTGACGGAAGGTATTGTGCTGGCCACAACAGATTTTTTTTTCATTTAATCATTTGAGTAAATGCCATGACATACTCGTACATGGCGATGTCATCTAACGTAAATAATATGAAGTACAAACTATGTTATAGCGAGTCAACTGAATTAACGTTTTGAAAGACTCAGTGGCGATTAGGTGGGGGGTAATGTCGACGTGGCGTCTTTCGATGTGACGGCTATCGTAGCTACGGTCAGTAGTGGGGGGTGATGTCGACACGGCGACTTTCGATGTGACGGTTTTCGTAGGTACGGCCTGTGGTGGGGGGTAGGTGTCGACTTTTGAAGCTACGGCTATTCGATGGCGTGGTTGTCTACTGCGCTACGCCATGACACGGTAGTGGAATTTCAGTGGTCCCTATACAAATAGCGGACAAAAGCGCGCTAAATATGAATATTTAATTCAAATAAAGTAAGTTTTGTTCATTAACAAGTCAAATTCAGTAAATAAAAGAAAATAATGAATTATATTTAAAGTATGTTTATTTTAATTTATCAACAAGTACCTATACTTATATAGTGAAAATGATTAGGCAGAAGATTCACGTCATCAACCTGAATAAAACCTTATAAAATGAAATATAACTTATAGAAATTATTGGATGTTATTCATTCTTAAAAGAAGAAAAAAATGTACTAGTATGAAGTAATGTATACATTAATGACATTTACAATTATTTCTAAGTCAATCGTTATTCCTTTTGCGGATTATAAAATTATTTGAAATAATTGTATTTTATTTTCGAACCATGCGTTGGCACTACTGAGAATGATCATGTTGCGTCAAATAATTTTATATTCCGTAAAAGGAATAAGGATTGACTTAGAAATAATTAAATTAATTAATATATACGTTTCTTTAATACTAGAATATTTTTTCTTCTTTCTACCTCCCGCTACCCTTGGTAAGGGAGGTATAGGGATCGTGCTAAAAATCGCATATCGAGATTTTGGTAAATGACCACGTTTTAAGGTCCCTAGAATCGAATTTTAACATTTTCACGATATTTGTGTGTGTGTGTGTGTGTGTGTGTGTGTGTGTGTGCGTGCGTGTGTGTGTGTGTGTGCGTGAGTGCGTGTGTGCGCGCGCGTGTGTGTGTGTGTCTTATTTCTACCTTATTCTAATATGGAAAGAAGCCATTAGATTTTGGTGGCAATCAGATAACCGGAAATGGCGGTTTACTTGAAGCTCAAGATAGTTTTTCTTCAAAAAATACCTTTAAATGAATTTTTCGCAATTTGTTATTATAAATATGAAAGCTTATTCCATTTCCTACAGGTTTGCTTTAATAATTTATATATATATATATATATATATATATATATATATATATATATATATATATATATATATATATATATATATATATACAGGGTGTATCAAGATAATGGAACAGTGCCATTTATTCGTGAATATGAAAAGTTACAGAAAAAAGTGATTAAGATATTTTGTAAAGCATAGAGGGGGACACATTTTGACATAACCATTATTATTTGAAGCCAGTGGTATTCAACTTATGGATCAATGTTACATTTTTTTAAATGGCATTATATATTTTTTATTAACTACTTAAATATAGATTTTTTTTCTGAATTCAACCATATAATAATATCATACCCTTACATTGCGAAAAATTTGATAAAAAATAATTCAAAGTTAGTATCTCATTTCTATTTTAATTTTTTTAAGTAGGTTGTGCAAACATTTAATCATTAAACAAAAGAAAATTACCTGTCATTTTCGTATTTCATTGTTATCCATTATTACAACTAAAGTAATTTTCGTTACCTTTGTAATAATTAATTTCATAATGGCTGCAGATTTAACAAAAACTGATTTTATTTATTGCAAGACCCAACAAAATGTATTCCTAGCATGCAATTTATTTGCAGAAAGTTATCCTAATTTCGCGACTAAGTAGTAATTACGCGAAAAAAAAAAATAACGAAATTTGGAACATTTTGAAAAAATAATACGTAACAAGACATACAAAAATGACAGAATTTTTTTTTTTGTTTTAATAGTTAAATGATTGCTTGGCCTACTTAAAAAAATTAAAATACTCATTTTGAATTAACTTTTCTCAAATTTTTCGCAATGTAAGGGTATGGTATTATTCTATTGTTGAATTCAGAAGAAAATTCGCTATTTAATGAGTTAATAAAAAATATATGATACAATTTAAAAAAATATAACATTGATCCATAAGTTGAGTATCACTGGCTTTAAAATAATAATAGTTATGCCAAAATGTGTCCCGCTCTATGCTTTACAAAATATCTTAATCACTTTTTTGTGTAACTTTTCATATTCACGAATAAATGGCACTGTTCCATTATTTTGATACACCTGTATATATATATATATATATATATATATATATATATATATATATATATATATATATATATATATATATATATATATATATATATATATATATATACCGGGTGATCATTTGAAAACTTCCCACCTTGAATAACTCTTTAATTAATAAAATTATCAAAAAATCACTAAAACAGGTCGATGTTATTTTGGAGGGGGACATTTAATAACCTATTCCAATCAGTTGGGAAACTTTTACCCTCCCCTCCAGCCACCCCCACCCCAAAATTTTAAATGGCACTACCCCATGTGTGATACATCATTTTAAAGGTTGTTCTCAATATTTTAAAGCAAAGAAAATTAAAATCGGCCGTTCATGAATTAGAGACAAAAATGTATGCCCATTTTATATATATATATATATATATATATATATATATATATATATATATATATATATACATATATATATATATATATATATATATATATATATATATATATATATACAGCGTGTAAACGGAACTAGGGAACGCGATTTTTCTCGGAAGTTATAAGAGAAAAAAAAAATCTTTCGAATAAAATTGTTAGTGTTTCTAGTAAGCTACATAAATTAATGTAAATTAGAAAAAAAATATTTTAATTTTCGGAGATATACCTATTTTTGACGTTTTTTTAAATGGTACGCCCTGTATATTTATACTATTTAGTAGGAAATAATTTTTGCTTTAAAAAAGTTTCATAAGTTATACCTTCGAAACTTAATAGTATTCGAGATATTGAAGAAAATATTAAAATAATTTTACTGGAAATTAAAACTGGCTATGGAAACAAAATTTGACATTTGTATTAGTTTATTGCTATTGACATGTATTTTTAAGATCGCAGCGCTGGGGTGGCAAGTTTTGAACTACAGGTTGAATGAGATATGAGGTTAACCAACTGTCAAATGGGCAAACACATAACTTATAGAATTGTGTATTTCTCAGAGTACTGTATTATATTTAATTTTCTTTTTATATTATTTTATAGTAGGTTTTATATTATCCATTCAGGGTAAATTAATGTAAATTCCTAGTACATTTTTATAAAATTTTAACTTAAATTGTATAACCACTTCTGTTTTAGATGATATCTTCAAAGAAATAATTAAAATAGCAAAATTTCATGATTATATTTCGTATTCATTTGTGAACATTAGTAATAGTATGTATTTGTGGAAGTGAAGATAACTTAAATGATATTTTTGAGAACATTTATAAAACTAACCTCGTTTTGAAACAAAGTTTTCTTTGAAATATAATGAATAAATCTTCAAAGTATACAAGACGGATATATTAATTTATAATTTTCTAATCCACGCACTATATTATTATCTTTTCTCATCTTGTCAAGCATATTTTTAATGTAAATACGAACTTTTCGTTTACGCGGGAATTCGTGACAACATAATTTATTGCCTTTCTAACGGGACAATGTGCACTCAAGTAAGTAGCAATATTTGTTACTCATATTACAATATATATGTCAATTTAGATACACAAATACATATAATATTTAACAAATTTTTAATATTATAATTTAATATAAAGTCAACCTGTAGTTCATTATTTTGCCACCAGATGTCATATCGCTTAGCAATACTTGCCAATAACCCTGTGAAAAAGTTTATTGAATTGATAACTTAGATTATTATTTGTTGTAAAAATGGAAGAATACTCAATACAAAATGAACTAAGAATTTTTTTTGATGATATACCATTAGCAGATCGGCGCGGAATGATATTTCAACAAGATGGTGCACCTGCGCACAATTCAATAGAAGTAAAAAACTATTTAAATCAAGAATTTCCAAATGCCTGGATTGGAACAAGAGGACCTATAATGTGACCTGCAAGGCCTCCCGATCTATCGCCCTTAGATTTCTTTCTGTGGGGTGCGATCAAAAACAAAGTTTATGTTAAGCACGTTATTAAACTTGAAGATTAAAACATAGAATAAGACAAGCTGTGAACGAGTTAAATAATAAAATTAATAATACTACATTTGTTAAAGAGGCTCAATTTTTATATACAAGAAAACGGTGAAAATTTTGAACAATTTTTATAGTGTTACCAGTATGACAATAATTTGATGTACATTTGTAAATTAAAATGTTTCGTAACTCAATAATTTTGTTTTCATAGCCAACTTTAATTTCAAATAAAACTATTTTAATATTTTCTTCAATATCTCGAATTCTATTAAGTTTAGAAGGTATAACTTAAAAAACTTTTTTAAAGCAAAAAATATTTCCTACTAAATAATATAAAAATATATAGGGTGTACCATTTAAAAAAAAGTCAAAAATACGTATATCTCCGAAAATTAAATTATTTTTTTTCTGATTTACATGAATTTAATTAGCATGCTAGAAACACTAAAAATTTTATTTAAAAGATTTTTTTGT